>OY787666.1:69200-417217 GCA_963678985.1 Spisula subtruncata
ACATTGAAGAATAATTTCCCGCAACATAGAGGTGGTGCTTTCCAACATGACTCTTTTCATGGTGATGCAGTTACGTTTTTCCACAACGACAACACATGATCTCTGCAGCTTTCTGTTTCCCGAAAATAGGTATTTAAATATAGTGTCTATGCCTTTGGCACGACTATATCACTTCTTGTGTAGATATACGGTAAACAAACGAGACAAAAAATAACTGACTGGTGTCTTGAGAATACAATATTGTTTTGATTATATCAATATGTTATAATCGCCGTATTTAACATAGGCACTTTGTATTGACGTAATATGGTTTAAATAAATAATGCCACATTAGCGCAATATGCAATGATATTATTTAAAAAATCTCTTATCCAAAAGTGGTACAATTATTTACATACACTTTATAAAATCAAACTACCGGGCATAAATTACGAAAGATATAGGCGGCTAATGTGTCAAACTGTACTACATCGGCTCAGTGAGAATGCAATGGCTGTAGCAACATTCAGCCGCAATACTCATTCAATTGTTTTAGCACAAAATACACAGTGACTGTCATGAAACACATTGGTATACGTAATGTACTCATTAAGTTTCGTTTATGCAATGTATTAATTTTCAAATGTTTGTCTAACTTTTTTACAGTACCAGACAGCCTACCCAAAGTCACCACTTACGATGCATATAATATGACAATCATAATTTATAAGCAAGCATTGCAAAAAATCAGCGTTTTGGTTTAAAATACCCGCATAAGTAGTCGAAAGTGTCTTGTATACGAAATGTACTAAAACGCTAAAAAACTGTGTCAAGTTTCAGGCTCAAACGAAGCATAGTTCAGAGAAAGTTAATCGATTTGATATGCGGGTACTCTGCGCCTATTATGCATTTGTGATTCGATCTCTAACTATGCACATACCTGCATTTTTTGGCTCGAGTCGACGATTTTGTCCGCCATTGTATACACGTTATGTACTATAGCGGTCACGTGATTCTCCCCTGTGAACATAGATGAAGTAAAACAGTGCGACAGTTTATCCACGAAACCATTATGAATTTATGATGCATTGTTCATATTGCGTCGCGCATAACAACGGATGGCATTGAATACATTATATTACTAACGGTTTAATTAAAGTCCAAATGCCTATTGCCTATATTTCTGAATATACATTTAGTAATTTATTTTTATCATAATTGCATATAAATTATAGAACTGACTTTTATTTCGGACTTCAATGTATTCAATGGAATACACAAGCATATTTTCTCGTACAATGTGTATACAAACAAGCGATTAAAAGAAAATTTAAAGGAAAATTAAAAAAAAAGAACTTTACCAAGTTTCGAACGTCCTATTCCAAATTTATGGAGCTTATGTCTTATCCTTTGGCCCATAGATTTTTTATTCTCATTGATCACATATATTGCTTAAGTCTTAATACATACTCGCTACCTACCTTTGAGGGCAAATCAACCTTCCTCCATAATTTAGTCACGGCTCAAAAGCATGGTTTATCTATATGAAATGCTGGCTAGAACACTTGCCATTATATATTTGAGCCGTTCTCCAGGAAAACCGGGCTTAATGACATTGTATTGTAATTATGCAATGAGATTTAGAAAAGTGTCTAAAATGAGAAAAAAACTTGTGTCCTTTGATTTCATATTTAAATAATTGGAAAGTATAGTATTATCCAATAGCCTCAAGTTTTCTTTAACATTATGTTAAAATAACTTCTGTCGTTGCTATGGTAATCGTTTTCTCAACAGTATCATGGAAAACAATGGTAAAGTGGCTAAAAACACTTGCATTTTTTTTATGTAAGCAAACACTCACAAATTTGACTCGTTTAATTAAAATAAGAATATGTTTTCATCAAATGAGACAAAATAGTAACTATTTTAAAACCGTTCGATTTTTGAAAGTGAAGTACATTGACCTTTTTTGGTTTTTATACGTCATGTCCATCCGTCCGTCCGTCCGTCTGTTTGTCCGTCTGTCCGTTAGCAATTCCGTGTCCGGGCTGTATCACTGTGTCACTTGTGACATGACCCAGGTCCCTAGGTGAAAGGTCAAGGTCACAGGGGGGCTATGAAATTTTACACTGCTATTCTGTGACCGGGCTATATCTTTCTTACTAAGTGAAGGCTTTTAAAATAAATTGGCACAAATGATTACCACAGGGAGACGATGTGTTATGCACATGATCCAGGTCCGTAGGTCAAAGGTCAATGTTACAGGCAGACTTTGAAGTTTTGCACTGCTATTCGTTGTTCAGGTTGTATCTTCCTTACTTGCAGTAGGATTTTAAAATTACTTGGCACAAATAATTATCAGAGGTAGAAAATGTGTCATGCACATGATTTAGGTTCCTATGTCAAAGGCCAAGGTCACAGGGGGACTTTGAAGTTTTTCACTGCTACTCCGTGTTCAGCTGTTGCGTCATTGTTTTAGCTTCGGGTGTATAATGCGCCACCCAGCGATGCTCTTGTTCTATAATTACCCTTATTATGGCCTCGTTTGCATCAAATAAAAAAGTTAAGTATATAATGCAAATTGTTTATGAGTCATGATTTGAGCTCGAAGATTTTCCTTTAAAAGTGTATTGGAGTTAACTAACCCTTTTTGTTTAAATGATGTACACTTTTTGTGTATTGATGTATAACCTATGCTGTAGTACACACATTCCACATCAAATAATCCATATTTCATAAGCATGTAGTAGGTTTTTTTACTTGGTTTGTTGAAATGTACTTCCTGTAATGCATTTATATCATGCACCATATTGAACACTAATATACAAATGTAAAAATTTGTTTGTTATTTGAAAAGAACTCGACTAAAATATCATGAAATTGCAGTTGTGTTTAATAAACACGAAACGATTAAAACACATGGCGTTTTTGGAGATTTATTTTTGAAAATATGCAAGTTGGTCGTAAATAAGTTGTCATGGTATTTTTAATTCCAAACCGTTGGTTATAGAAGCTTTTGTGTTGTGTCTATTATAAAGCAGCATATAATAAACTTAACCCATGGTGTTACATTAGGGACATGCATGTTACAGGAAGGACAGACTACGTAATTGGCAATGAGTATATTTTTTTTTGAAACTGTTCATTGAATATGAACCAAAACAATAAAATGTAAAGCATACAAAGTTGTGCTTACAATCTATGACTATAATGCCCACGTGTATCACCATAGGAAAATAGACAAGTCATGACATGTTACTTAACTATTAGAGTCAATATATTTTGCTTCATTGACATAAAATGATGCACTTGAAGGGTTCTATTTGATATTTTTCTTTTATTTGAATGAAGTGATAATGTATCTTCAAATTACATTTAATATTTTCACGCGAAAACCACGACAGTTTCTTGTTGAACATAACCTTTTTCGTAGCTATGTGTGTATTGGGTTTTATATGAAAGACAGAGTAAAACTGTAATTCGCAACAATGAACGCACTTTTAAACAATTTCACTTTAACAGCATTATACTATTGCCATGTATTTAAGTTTTATTAATTCAATGAAGCATTTAAATGATTGATCAATGTGTTTACAATCAATTACAACGAAATCCGATATATATACTCTGTAAAATAAGTTTAGCAACACTAGGTATAATTTCCTAATATGCAACTCATTTTGAAAGAAGAATAATAATTAGTTCTTTTGATGTTTAATGCAACATGTTGCAAACATATATACCAAAAAGATTTAAATAATCACGTGTTAACTGCTTATAAATTAATGTCAAAGGACGTAAGGTAGCAACACAAAAGTCAAAGAAAATGCCAGCATCACATTTGATACCCATCATGATTCGATTTCTACCCATACGCTTCGTTGAACACTTAGAATCAGTTGTTAACATGTTCCTGTACGATGATTGTCCATTTATTTAGTGATAACCGCTCCAGAACAAGCAGGTTACTAACGTCATTACATTGGCGTTTTCGTCATCAAGACTATCAAGCATTTCCTTCAATACGAGATACGACCGGTCTACGTCACATCTGATCAATTGTTTGTGTGTAATTGATACTTGTGATGATTGTCATGTGTAATTCAGGTTGAACCAATCTCTGACGTGACGTTGCTCTTGATTGCGTACGTCAACGGCACGTCGGTACCAAAAATGACCGCAGTTAAACCATTTCCGAGTATTATACATGGTTACACATACTATAGATGTTCTAAGAAAATTTCCCTCAAATCTTTGTGACGACAATAACAGTTACGTCATGACGACAATTTATGGTTGTGATAATCAATTCCGGACGTTATTTTTGAGCGTACCGGAGCGCCGACAATTGCCAACCCTGGCTATGACCCGGTTGTGTTGTTTGGTGTACTTGAAATAACACCATTGTATACGGAACTGCCCGAAAAGGGGTTTCAGCATACAGCATTCCGACAGCACAATGACGTTGATTTTACGTCACTGCTCTTCGCATTCACTTTCTCAATTAGTCTAACTTTGTCACCGTTTTTTAATTAATTGGCCAACGCCTAACACATTCAACGTCAATTTGGAACGAATAATTATTAATGGACCAGTACGCAGCCTCCCTATTAAGGTGCCATTTTCCTTAATTATGCTCTGGAGCATATCACGTGTACTTTTTCGGTGTGATAAAACTGTTTTTGTATAAAGAGAAGACTGTCCATTCAATATAACATAATTATCCTTAAAATCATTTGACGTCTTTAAGACTTTTAAAGTTTTAGTATTGTTGCTAATATACGTATTTTACATAGTATATATGTTAACAAAGGAACTAGTTACATCACAAATGATTTGTTACAACATGAATATTTATGTTTTGTCAACAGTGACATTTGCATCCACATTGTTTTGAAATTTACCACAATCAGTGGATCAGTACATATCTGCATATCAGTCAGTGTGTTAGCCAGTACCTGTATGTTATCAAGTGGGATCCTAGCAAACTGGAAGTATGTCAGTAGCTATATATTTAGTATGTCCGTTTATATGTCGACTGAGTGCCAATCAGTGTATTCACAGTATGCCCGTTATGGGGCAGCAGCATGTAAGTCTTTGTTTAAACAGCTTGTTGACATCAGTCATTGCATGAGCTGCAAGTCTGTCAGGTTGTTGGATATAATACTGACAGAATCTCAGTAGTGGGTCATTGGCGGACCATCACTATGTCAGTCAATGTTTCGGCAATTGGTCAGACAGTGTGCCAAACATACCATAAGTCATTACCACATAAGGTAAGTGCAACTGTCTTTTCAGTTACGTCAGACAAAATCTAAGTAAGTGTGTTGACGATGGTCTAACAGTAGGTCAGCAGCAGATCACTTGTTATGCAATTAAAATTGCCGGTTTAGTATTCTCATGGGCCGATTCTTATTAACAGTAATAGCAGTCATGGGGACACTTATTATCGTTTATGTGGAAATAGAACCGTAGTTAAGCAATTCCGCCAAACAAGTTGCATAGCAGATTAATTCTATATATATAGTCTAGGAGAAAGGCTAGCGTTTATCTAATATTTATTAAATACCCATATAGGCAATGTCTTAGTTCATATTACATCAAATGTAATTCTATATAATCTAGAAGAAAGGTTAGAGTACATTAATTATTTTCGAAATCGCGAAGGTCTAAATAAAAAATTGTGAATTCTGCTATAGATATATTTGTCGTAGCACATGGACAATCACTCGGACAATGTGACCTCTGGTTTCACTTGTAGAACCTGTTGTATTTAGGGAATTGTCAAGAATGAAATGCCACATGTGACAACTGAAAAGTAAAACACAACGCATAACAGTCTTACCTGTAACATAACATCAAACGAATTAATTGATGTTCTTATATGTATGTGATGCATTCTAAATTGCATTTAGAAAGATTCTAACCAATTAACTGAAATATATAAATTAATCAATACCGTACCACATATAATATGAGTCCATTTTAAACAAGCAATAGTATTTCCTGTAACAAATATGGTCTATCTTGTAAAAGGCAAACAAAGTCATGACTAATAGCTTGATGTTGGCATTTGTTGATATCTTATTTTAAATCTGATACAAACATTCTGCAATATCTTATCGTAACAACACATTTGTTAATAGCATACTATTACATTTTGTTGGTCAATATAAATATGTCTATCCTGTAACATTTGCTGTCCTTCTTGTAACAAAATAGAGGAAGGTCCGTTACATGAGGGAATTATACCAACTAAATCTGATGGTAATAAATAAACTGTGGACCTATGACGTTGAAATGTATGCTTTATGCTCAGTACAGCAGTATGTGTCCAACATATACCAAACATTTTATATATTCCTATTTTAAGAAAAGAAACAACCCCGATACAGTAAAGACATATAGAAATATACGCCGCTACTATCCAACCTTAAATTTCTGTTTAATCCAATTTGTTAAAATATTTACATAATGACACACATAAATGCTTATTCTGGAAGGTTTTCTCTTCACAAAGACGGTTAAAGAATTTTCCAAAACCACATGTAAATGTAATTATTGTATGTGTGTTCAAATGTTACATGCAAGACGTAAAACATGGGTACAATATTTCAACACTGAAGAAAACTGTCGTTAAATTTCGCTTCGCATGTATTATCAGGCAGACGTAATGTGTATTTGATGTATGTATGGTTTTGCTAACATAGTTTGATCCCTACCGTTAGTTACTAGCATACATACACAAGATTTCTGGTCTGGTGACAACCCAAAACAGCACAATTTACTATGGATAATCCCCTGAATTGGACGGGAAAATATAACGATAATATCCAGAATGGTATTGGATAATAACTTGAATTGTCAACTGAAATCTTGCTAATGTGGTACTCCATGTACCAAATGAGTGAACATGAACAAATTAACACTCATGCATTGTGTTAACAAGTTTATACAAATGTATAAGCATATAAGCATGTAAGGCAAACACATCCAGTCAGTGCCACATGTTCCCTGGATATACCTTGTTAAAACTGAAAATCTTTTGCGAAGTAAGAAACAATCAAAATAAGACGAATCCATGGTAATATGTTTGAATCTTTCTGCTATCATTTTTAAAATTCAAAACAAATATTTATAGATAAATTAAGCTCGTATATCTCGTTAATCTGAAAAATACAAAGGGAATATAGGTATAGATCTACTTTTATTAAATATTTTTCTGATTGAATATGGTTTGAACTATTGCAATAGTACATTGCACCGGTCATATATTGCTACCATAGTGTACACCCACTCCTATGTAATGTAATATAGCCATGTTATCGTTATACTAATTTATTTAAGGTCGATTTTGAAACAAGTTTTTGCAATTGATAATGATCACTCTCGATAACGTAAGTTCCATTCTTAAAAGCGTTATTTATACGTGGGAGGTAATTCAACAGCCAAAAAGAAATACGACAGAAACTGTGATATACCGGAAATTTAACCATACGTTTAAACGGAGCTAAAAATAGACAGTGTTAGAAGAGTATCTATATAGGTGGTCGACTTGAAGTGCAACTATGCTATGTTGGGTGATTTATATACAAAATGTGAACGCTCATGCTCTTATTTTATTTTCCCCGAATTCGGGCCTCGTTTTTTTGTTAAAACTGCCAATGGGGCCTCTATTCCAAGTTTTATTATTACAAAAGGCAGCAGATCTCAAACACTCACATTCATCAAGGTATATACTATGGCTGAATGTGTATTTCTTCACAATTAGCAGGAACTATCTAAATTTAGATGGTTCCTGCAATTAGGCAAATAATAATACTGTTATGACGTAACATTTTTCATTTATTACCATAATTTTTGTTACATAACCAATCATGGTTTTTATTGTTTAATAATCAAGTCTCACATAATATTGCTACATCTCTGAGCACATGTCAATCTAAGATCTTAAGTATTATACCTTGATGACTGAGATGTTATCAATTTCCTATCAAGCCATGTCTTTGAAACCATGTTGCAAACTTTCTTTTATTAATTTTACACCTATTGTTCAATTGTCACTGAATGAAGTCTTATATTTAATATAATTATGTTTGACTGTTTTATCATTAAGAGTTGAAAGCCACTTCCTTTGATAATTATTACTCTAGTTGTCAATGTTTGTAGACTTGTATATAAGTCAAGTAAATCATATTCAGGATAACTACTAACCATCATGAAACCTTAGGTGTTAGGTTATGTCCTAACTAACATATAATTAGGACTAAATATGGATTACCATATATGAACATTAACTTAATTGAGTTCAAGTTTAAATTATATACTCTGTGTGATAAAATATGACTTATTTGATTACCAATACTAACTTTGTGACAATCTTCATTACTCATTAACTTTGTGACAATCTTTATTAACTTTGTGAAATATACAACAACTTTGTGAAACATATACATTTGTTGAAACCTACATCAAAACTCTACGAAGTCAGTTATACTTCCACTGTTGGAATTTAGACAACATATTGAAACATGAAATATCAACAACAGCAACATCCGGTGAGCGTGGCTTACATTACGCAACACCTCATAGTCAACCAGAATACGCCGAAAACCGCTTCATAATAACAAGGACAGTAGATACAGTCTATCTATCTCCATGATAATAATACTGACGTGTATGACTTGTAGAGCGCATGGTGTTCAAAAAATGTATGAGAAAATCAGACAGGGAAGGTAGCACTCAAAGAGTCGTGTTGTCATTTTTGAACGAGCTCGTCCGCGTTGCCTTGTCACCATCGCATCGATGCAGGTCGCAAAATAATTCGAATAGTACCGAATCTTGTTAAATATGATGCGGACCTGTCCATTGTCGTAACTAGGACGCAAAAACGGGTCTGAAGGAGATGACGGGGTTTAGCAGAGGGGACATAGAGTTATCCATCCTCAAAAATCAGTGGGAAGTCAAGTTTCTACTATATTTCAGCACAGATATGTATTTAGTATCTCCTAATACCAAAGACCTAAATTACAGGTCTTTGCTAATACATACCTGTGATTTCAGATGAAAAATACTCTAGTTGAACGAGAATGAGAGTTATCCATCCTTCTAGTTCGCTAGCATATTCTTACCTGATGGGCATAGTGCACACAAACATAAAAATATAAACAATTATTATAGTGAGGAAGCTTTGAAATAATTCATATACTCTCGCCAACAAAGGCCTGTAATGTAGATCGTAGATGATCTCTACTTGATATTATACACCAATTAAAAAATGCATTGTGCGAGCGCAGTTAGATCTCTAGTTGAAAAAAGGACAGTAGAAACAGTTTTGTCTATCTATTTCCATTGAAAAATGCATTTTTTACCCGGAACTGCATGTCACACACAAATTTATACGTTTTCTACATGGTTATTTTTTGTATTTTAATTTTGCGAACAAATTGAGTCAGCATAACTTTAATAGAGCTTTATATCAAAGAAGTCCAAACAGACTGTTAACAATTTGGACTTCTTTGTTTATAGAATCTATTATATAAATTACATCTTATCGCATGGACAGTATGATCACCTGGGTTAGTCATTGCATTTTATTGCATTTTTGTATCACTTTAATCTTGTCAGTTTTTCGATCAATATACGCACGTGCGTATAATTTGCGTATGCCTAGCTACGCCCCTGACTGTGTGCGAGATATAAATATTCGCTCATGTTCGGTATTTACCGTTTACATTCGCGTACTGTATATATGAGTCATGTCCGGTAGTATTGGCCTACCGGGGAATACACACTTTCTTCACAATGGCGGATATAAGTCTGTTTGAAGATTTTTTGCGTACACAAAAGCGAGATATAGAAATAATGCAGTTTTCACTTAGACATGGAGGGCACGTAAAATGTTTAATACGACCATTGAGAGTGAAAGCTTCAGACATAACCTGGATTCGTAATTTTTCTAGTGCTCACGTAGAATTTGGAGTTGTTGAGGATTTCCGGCCGTGTTCTGTAAGATCTCTATTCAAGACAGGGTATCGCATTCTTGATGATTTCTTCAGTTCAGACCCAGACAAACCAGTCCTGCCAGAAGATCCTAGATGCAAACATGCATTACAATTGCTTGTGGCATTTGTAACTAATTCTCGAAACGGTAAGTCCATTTTTTATCAGTTTATGATAGTGTTTTCCCCACAGTTACTTACTTGGGGCTCGACCACGCCCCCTCATGCTACTTTTAATTATCGTCCAAACATTCGTTCAGTGGGTGCCGTTGAAAAGTGGCAATTCTTGTAGCTAAAGGGGAAATACTCAATGAAAAAGTATGGTCTTTTAATTAGAGTATATATACCATTTTTTTCAATGAGTTTCCCTGTGCTTGTAGCCTGTTGTATGACTGTCTAGATTGAACCTACTAATTGCTCTGTTTTTAAACTCTTTTTACCCTACTTTTCATTCTTTTATACTTTTACTCTGTTTGTTAATAAGTTTCTTTGTTGGTGATGTGCATCAGGTCTATGCCCCCTTGGGGGGTTTGACCGTATGGCAGATAGATAGAGGTCCTGTAATTGATTGAATATGTTATGTATAGACCATATATTTTATTGTGTTGAGACTTTCAATATGTTCAAAAATAGTTAATTGATTAGTAATTGAGTCAGTTAGAAGTTTGCCATACTTAATAAAGTTATCATGCTGCCTATAATTTATAAATTACATGTAGTATAATTGCGTATTTATTATATTCTGTTTGTTTGATGGTATTTGCTCTAATATTTGTTTGCTCACACATCAGTTTTGACAATGCATGCAAACAAACACATTTTTTAATCATTGCGGCGCTTCATATGGTTTAAAATTTAAACGTTGGGATGCAGGGCTGCCAGACCTATACTTTTTAGGGAATACATCATAGATGGGGTCAATGAGTTATTATTTATTTATGTCATCATAATTTATTAAGCACAAAATGAACATGCAGGGGTGTTGAATACCTGTGCCTGACTTGGGCTTTTTTACCTGCAGGGAAGTGGATTTTTCCATCCAGCTTGGCCAATGGGTAAGTGCAAAATGATCATGAGAAAATAATATTAAGTGTCCCATTTTACCTATACATGAATGTGTAACCCTCTATTCTGACTGAAAATGATTTAAATAGCAGGAACACAGTACTCCAGTGCCGTAACCAGACATGAATTATTAGCCGAGGCAGTCTTTGGCATGGCCGTAACTCGGGATTTTTCAAAAGAGGTATGACATTGGGTATTGAAGAGATGAGTTAAAAAAATGTTAAGTTACCAATTTGCTAGGGCTCTTTTCAAATGTAAGGCTGTCAAGCACCCTTTGACATTTCAACTTCCCCTGGTCATTGTGCTACCTATGGAAACCTACACTTGTGTCTCCCTGGGGAGACTATTTCTTTCCTGTGGGTGTGGCAGCCAACATCGATCTACAGCACTTAGGAATATACACTGCCCTCACAAGTACTATTTTACACCATCGTGGAGTGGAGCATGTGGGTCATGCTCGGAGAAATTAACCAGTGGTCCAGAGGGGGTTCGAAAAGGGACCTCTTGATCCTGAAGCGCGCACCTTACCTCTAGGCCATTACTCCCCACAAGATGTATTAATCCAACCTTTTATTAGATATAAGTTGAATACAAATTTTCCAAGAAAAAGCTTGGTGTGCAAATTTAGTGTAGTTATGTACTCTCAAGCTTGGCAAGATAAATGAATTATTGAAACTCATTTTTTAGGATTTCCACACCCCTGACATATGCTGTTGTATTCCACATTTTAATATACAAACTCAATTTTGAGGTTTTCTTAGCCTCACGGCAACGTCGCAGATATGTTACGTTCCTTTGTTGTTCATGAGCTGTTCGCCGTGGAACATAAAGTCATTGTAAATGTGTATTTGATCTCGCATCAATTGATTTTTGGTTAACTGTTGTATTTGTAATCACAATATCAAATTTTCCTCCCCTTAGTATGGCCTGGATGCACACAGATCAATAATCTGTGTGTAGGCCTAATGTGGTATGGTGGTCGAGCAGATAGCCTGCTTGACTGCTGATCGAGAGGTCCCGAGTTCTATCCTCGGCCGGGGCACTTGATCATTTCTGAAACGCTTTTTTGTGCTTCCCACCCAACTAGAGATGAGCTGGTTAGCAACCCAGGGGAAGTCTCGCGTGTATCGGTGCTATTCACAGGGTACATTAAAGAACCAAGGTGTTTATTCGGAAAGAGCTAGGGCATCCCGGCCGGATACCTTGTATCACATTACTGTCCCTTCCACCTGCTGTCCCTTCAGCAAAACACAGGACCCCATTGGAAATAAGTGCTTGCACTTTCATTGGTTATCCTTGACGGAAAGGTTTAAATAATTACTTACACAATGAAACACTTGAGATCACTGTTCTATGTGTATATGTTGTGGAATCAAAAATGCAGCTAGCGCCAAAGCCTCGCCTTGGCTCTGCGCCTTCCGTAACGTAATAGTTGGTTTAGTAGGAACTTGTGTGCAAAGCAAATAATCGTTTCTGTATGAGAAACTCAAAGTACAGTCAGATTTTACTGACATATCAGGATGACGCCACTGTTTAATAAAACAGAAAATGTAACAAAAATAAATAGAGGATATTTGTATTTTTCCGTGTATGATTGGCTGATAATTCGTGGCTACGCCACTCGTGAAAATATTACATCAGCTGCTCACTAGGTGAATTATCAAACGATCATACACGGTAAAATACTAATATTCTATTTATTTCATGCTTCAAATAGCTTAAAGATAAGATAAGATAAGATATAGTTTATTTTCCAATTTTGGGCCCACATATGGGCATACAATTTTGTAATATACATGGCCTAAAGTTTGAAATATACATTAACAGATAACAAATAACGATTCTTACACTACTAAACAACACTAATAACTACAACTAAGAACATATAGAACAGTAAACAAATAAATGTTAAAATCCAAAGCATCAGGAGGTATATCAATATCATTCTAATTTAAATTCAATTTTACAATCTATCGTATGTGTGTAATACTATTTCTTTTCTGAAAGCAATCAGATATATAGTTTGATAGATATATTATAACGTCTTTATTTTCATTAGACATAAGCCAAATAAATTTATTTTTATTACTAAGGGCGACAAAATTGATCATTTTTGTATCGATACGTTTATACAATGACTGTCTCTCTGTTTTATAAAATTCACAGGATGTAATAAAATGGATCTCATCCTCAACTTCATTTAAGCTACAAAATTCACATATTCTTTCATTTGCCTCTAATTTCTTTTTGTCATGTTTAAGATATCTCCCAGTTTCAATTCTGAGTTTGTGTGTACTGATTCGAAGCTTTGTATAACATTTTCTGATATCTCTATCTTGGATAACATCTAGATAAGTTTCCTTTACTATATTAGTTTTAATCAAGGCATATGTTCTTAATTTACCTGTTTCATTTTTACAACTGGTTAACATTTTATCCGTGAATTGCTTTTTATACATGGCTATGAGCTTAGATTTAACAATACTATATAAACTCTTCTTATATTCATCCACAGAGTTAATTTCGAGATGTTTAAAAAGAAATTTAATGCTGGCCAACCAACAAGGTTTCTTTGATTCATGCAACATATTGTTTTCCATAAATGCACTCTTTAATAATGTATCTGAATTTAAGGTTATCAATCTACTAAAGTATTTAACAGTGGTAGTAATTACGTTAATAAGTACAGGGAATCTACCTAATTCTCCATAAATGGCATCATTTGTAGCTTTCTTATTAACTCCAAGTACATACTTTAAAAAATTCAAATGTAGTTTTTCACATATGAGATCTATACCAAATACATTATAATTTGGTTGTTTTGTTTTAACAGAATTAGTATTAATAGTTCCCTATATTTCGCAAGCATATAATGACACTGGTTTAACTGTATGGTCAAACAAATGTAACAAAGTTCTAACACTTGGCAATACTTCTCCAAAGCTTTTGGTTAATTTAAATTTTGCTTTTAAAGCCCTTTTATAAAGATCATTTTGACAATGTGTAAAAGTACCAGAGGATGAAAATAATATGCCTAGGTATTTGTAGCTTTTAACATGTTCTATTTCATTTCCTTGATACAAATACTTGTAAGATGACAATCTCCCAGATTTACAAAAGGTTATGATTTTAGTTTTTTTAAGATTTACTATTAATGCATTTTGTTCGCTATACTCCGCTAACTTATTAAGACAGTTTTGCAGACCCCCTTCACTGGATGATAGTAAAACAAGATCATCTGCATACAATAAGCAGTTAAACCTATAATTACCTAGTTCTAATTGATCATCATATTTAGAAAAAAGGTCTGGAAGATCGTTTAAAAATAGCTTAAATAGATTAGGACTTAAGTTATCACCCTGCCTTACCCCTAGTTTTGGCACAAAGGGTTCTGTTAGCATATTTCCTAGTTTAATATGAATATTATTATTACTGTACATGTCTTTGATAATTCGGTAGAAAGGACCTGATATCCCTATATCACATAATTTATTAAACAGTATTGGATGCATAACAGTATCAAAAGCTTTAGCAAAATCTATAAAACAAGCAAATACTTTCTTATTATTAGAAAAATACTTTTCTGTCAACGTTCTTAATACAAACATATGGTCTGAGGTCCTTGCCTTTGGTTGAAATCCAATTTGTGCCTTATTTATCACATTATTTACATCAAAATACTTTTGAAGGCGTTCATTGATGGAAATACTCCACTATATACGTCAACTGTTTTGCGTGACGTCGTTTTCTCGCCATGCAAGCGTCGAGTTGCAATCAAATAGTTCTTCTGCAATGGCTTCAATTTCGTCCATTTGTTTTACATTTATGTATATATAATGTTGTGTTATTTGTTTAAGCTTAAGAGAGCAAGTGAAAATGCTTATTATTTTATTTTTGACGGCGAGGAAATTTGATTTTAAAAAAATAGTCTGTTTGCTGTGAAATTATGAACAGTGAAATTATGAACAGTGAAATTATCAGGGAATAATCCACCGTTATTCCGCCGTAAACCACCGGTAAGCATGAAATAAACCAAACTAATTTTCAATGAAATAAGCAAACATCTAAAATGCAATGAAAACAAACAATGTCATGATTTAAAAGTTACAAAATACAATCAATATAACAGCAACATTAATTAAACTCCTTCTACTGTTATTTTTATTTCACAATGTTTCGACATAATGAACTGTCTTCTTCAGGTGAAGATATATGAATAACAAATAAACAAGAAGTGACGTCATCAACGTCATGTGACGTCGTTGACGTCAAAACGAAACATATGTTTTGGCGTACTAATTATACAAATAAATTAAAAATATAGGATCAATAAAGATACATAAATACTGGGAAAAATGCAATTTATATGCTTAAGTAAGATGAGTACCAGTAAAAACTATACATAAAATTTAATTGAAATAGCCAAATACTCAAAATTATTTAAAAATTAAAATAGAACTTTAGAATTTAGACCATGTGGTTGGAGTGTACCAAGTTGGTACATCCATCTAGATTCTTTTAGTAATCTTTGCCAGTTAATTGTGATTTTATCATTTGGCATAAAGAAGAATTTAATCTTTAATAAAAAAGAAAAAAAAAGTTACCAATTTTCTAGGGCTCTTTTCAGCTGTTAGGTCGCATTTCAACTTCCCCTGGTCATTGGGCTACATATGGAAACCTACATGCGTAGGTTCTCTCCTGGGGAGACTATTTTTCCCCTGTGGTTTGGCAGCCAACATCGATCTGCGGCGCCCAGGAATAGACACTGCCCTCACAGTTACCATTTTACACAATGGTGGAGTGGAGCTGTGGGTCTTGCTCAGAGAAATTAACCAGTGGTCCAGAGGGGGATCGAACCCGGGACCTCTCGATCCCGAAGCCCGCACCCTACCTCTAGGCCACTGCTCCCCACGTCCCCTACTATGTCTGGGTGAATTAAAGTGTTTGATATCAAATTTATGACTGTTCATTCTTTGGCTACATTTTTGCTGGGTTTGTCCAACATATTGCATTTCACATTTTGTACAGGTAATAAGGTAAATCACATCAGAGGAAGCACATGTTAACTCAGTTTTAAGATTAAAACTTGGTAGAGTCAGATTCTGTTATACTGGAACCATGACATTTATGAACGTTCCCATTGGTCACCAGTTTGTTCAATGACGAGTGCACAAGAATATCCTTCAAATTAGTAGGTCTCTTATAAGCGACAATAGGCTTATTAATTTATATATTTATAACTTAACACTGTCACTCTGTGAAATTTTCAACAGTCCCCAATATTGATTGATTGTTTTTCCTATATTCGGCAAGGACGGATTGTAAGTGCATACAAAGGGTATTACTTTCTCTTTGCCGTCAGCCCTGGCGGATGGTTCAAGAGCTTGATCCATAGTTAGCATTGATGCTTTATCAACTGCTTTGTTGAGAATAAGATCCGGATAGTTAATTGTTTCAAAATATTGTTTCAGACTGTTCTTAAATTGATCGTCGTCGGATGTTATACGTCTGTAGCGTTTCACTTGACTGTAAGGAATACCCGCTTTACAGGATACTGGGTGACACAAAGAGAATTCAATATATTGATGGCAGTTAGTATCCTTTTCATGAACATATGTAATTAGCTCACCATTGTTATTTTTTTCTATCTTGACATCAAGAAAAGTTGCACTAGTTTTAGAGTAACTGCTCGTAAACTTGATAGTTTTATGGAAATGATTAATTTTCTCTAGAAAATCCAATAATTTATCTTCACCCCTGTTCCAAAGGAAAAAATATCATCAAAAAATCTTAACCAAATTAATGGTTGATCATATCCTATGATCTTAGAAAGTCTTTTTTAAATTTACCCATTAAGAGAGAAGCATAACTAGGCGCCATTTGGGTACCCGTAGCTGTACCTAGGATTTGAAGAAAGTGGTCATTATTGAACTGAAAATGGTTTTTGCTTAAAACCAATTCAATGAGTTTATTGAGGGATTGAATTTCAATTGGGGATCTGGTACTTGATGTACTCAGAAAGGCGTGTGAATCTATAAATGCAATCAGTGAAATTATTATTACTAAACTAACCATGACAAAATATGAACTATAGTTAAACAATGTTTGTAACAATACTCTAAAGTTATTATCAAAATACAAATATAATTTAAACTAGTCAAAATAGCGGAATAATACAAATGTTACAGTTTTACTACATAACATGCATATTTACCAACGATTTAAACTCAATTTCATCATTCAACTCAAGATTTGTCAAGAAATATCTCCATTTACAGGTAAACCAAAGGTTTTTTAAGGACTACTTTGGCCTGTGGATGCATTTAGTGGTACATTACCTTTACATAAGCCCCGGACAGTATTACATAACAGGGAGCCAGCCTACTTAGCTCAGTTGGTAGAGCGCGAGTCTAGTAGTCACTACTAATATCGGGGTTGTGGGTTTGAATCCAGGGCTGGTCATCTAAAATTACTAATAGTCTTTCGGATGAGACTTTAAACCAAGATCCCATGGATAAGGGTGCAGAGATTTGAGCATGATAGTTAAACTTATGCAACATCTTAGAAATATCTAGAATGTATAGATATTTGAACTTAAATGCCAGGGCTGCCATAATAAAATTATGCGAAAGCCTGAGATTCTGGCCCAACCTAAATTAAATCGAGCGATTTATAAAATTAAATATTTTGTGCTAAGCGCGCGAACCGCTTTTATCAAGTCCCTTTACACTCGAGCCGCCTTAATTCAAGCATGCAAACCACAATATTACTTCATTTATTTTTATGAAGTCATGAGATGTTGAGAGTTGGTAGCCTTGTAGGCAAAAATGATATTTAAAATGCATTTTTCTCAAAACTTATCACTTAGTATATAATAATGCATGTATATTATATATTTCACTCATATTGAACAAATATAGACTGGCATTTCAATAAGTTATATGCTCCTTTAATGCAATTATTCATTAACTACAATGTGTATAGATTCTAATGATAACGAAATACAAAATCATATAAGAAATGCAGACACAAACAGTGTCACTTGATCAGGACGGGACCTTCTCTATAAATATCTAGGGTCCCTGATCAGGACCAACTCTGAATTAATCTGTCACAGTGTCTAAAAGACGCTTTAAACACTTAAATAAGTGGTAAATAAAATCGTCCATGTGATCCAGATCAAGTACATTGAATAAGAATCAACTGAGTGATCAGTGGGAGGTGATAACATTTTATGACATCTTCTTCCTGTTAATTGCTTTATCAGTAATCGATTGATGACTTTGTATTGTTACATTAATTTGGGAGTGCCTATTGTGTGTACATTATTATTATATTAAATTTTATGATCAGTTTTCCTCTGAGTTATTTCAACTGTAAGAACAACTAAATTAAGTATGAAGATTTGTTACAACTCTTGGCAACTCGTAGTGCAAACTCACCGCTGTGTGACACCCGGTCTTAAGGCACATCTTAAGGAGGACAAAAGTATTTGAGCAAAACATCATCACTGGCACTCGAAAACAGAGAAACAATTAAAATGCTGTGGCCTATACTATATATTTATATCCACTGCACGCTTAGCTTAGTCGGTAGAGCACAAGACTAGTAGGCAGGGGCGTAGCTAGTACCTTAGCTATGTGTAGGCCTGTAGGTAAAGGTGAAGGGCCAGGGGGTCCGGGGGCATGCTGCCCTGGATTTTTTTTATTCCTTGAAAGGTACTGGTGCGTTTTGATGTATATTTAAGAGATCAAATTTCAAGTTAAACTTAAAAAAAAAAAAAAATTCTCGAAATGATGTGAAGGCCCGGGCCTAATGGCCTAGCGGCAGCTACGCTACTGGTAGGGGTTGTGGGTTCGTCTCTCGGGCTTACCAACTAAAATGTCTTTTGGATGAAACTTTAAACGGAGGTCACATGTATGATTGCTATACACCTGGCATGTAAAAGAACCAGGGATGCATCTTGAATTGGTATCATGCAATATCCCCCAAAAACTAAAAGTATACTAAAACTCTGCTGGGGGGTCTCGCCCATATGCACAACCTGAAAAAAAGTTGCACAGGCTAATCGAGTTTGGGATAGCATTTGGAAAGAATATACATTGCACCGATAAATCTATTTTAGAAAGTTAAGGCTAAGCGTTGAAATAATGTGGGTTTTTTAGCTCACCTGTCACATAGTGACAAGGTGAGCTTTTGTGATCACTCTTCGCACACACAAAAGCTACCTTAGGTGGTCGGAGGTGTGGCATAACACAATAGAAATGTATTCAATTCATTCCGTGACCACTTAATTCTTTTGTCCTTTAAGTGGTCGTTTCTTTGATCTTAAACAATGGAATGACCACCAAAGGTAGCGATCGTGGGGGCGTCCGTCCGTCCATCGTCCGTCCGTCCGTCAACAATTGACTTGTGTTCACTCTAGAGGCAACAGTTTTGATGCAATCTTCATGAAACTTGATCAGAATGTTGTTCTCTATAAAATCTAGACCAAGTTCGAAACTGGGTCAGGTGGGGTCTAAAACTAGGTCACTAGGTCAAATCTTAGAAAAACCTTGTGTTCACTCCAGAGGTCACCGTTTTTATCAAATCTTCATGAAACCTGGCTAGAATGTTGTTCTTCATAAAATCTTGGCCAAGTTCGAAACTGGGTCATGTGGGGTCAAAAACTAGGTCACTAAGTTAAATCTTAGGAAAAGCTTGTGTTCACTCCAGAAGTCGCTATTTTGATCCAATCTTCATGTAATTTTGTCAGAATGTTGTTCTTCAAAAAATCTAGACCAAGTTCGAAGCTTGATAAACCGTCCGTCCGTCAACAATTTGCTTGTGTTCACTCTAGAGGCAACAGTTTGATTCAATCTTCATGAAACTTGGTCAGAATGTTGTTCTCTATAAAATCTAGACCATGTTTGAAACTGGGTCATGTGGGGTCAAAAACTAGGTCACTAGGTCAAATCTTAGGAAAACCTTGTGTTCACTCCAGAGGCAACAGTTTTGATCCAATCTTCATGAAACTTTGTCAGAATGTTGTTTTCTATAAAATCTTGGCCAAGTTTGAAACTGAGTCAAGCGGAGTCAAAAACTAGGTCACTAGGTCAAATCATAGAAAAACCTTGTGTTCACTCCAGAGATCACTATTTCGATCCAATCTTCATGAAACTTGATCAGAATGTTGTTCTCGATACAATCTATGCTAAGTTCAAAACTGGGTCATGTGGGGTCAAAAACTAGGTCTTAAGGTCAAATCTTAGAAAAACCTTGTGTTCACTCAAGAGTTCACCATTTTGATCCAATCTTCATGACACTTGGTCAGATTGTTGTTCTCTATTTAATCTAGACCAAGTTTAAAACCGGGTCATGTAAGGTCAAAAACTAATTCACTAGGTCAAACCTTAGAAAAACCTTGTATTCACTCCAGAGGTCGTGGTTTTGATCCAATCATCATGAAACTTGATCAGAATGTTGTTCTCTATGACATCTAGGCAAAGTTTGAAACTAGGTCACTTGGTCAAATCTTAAAAAACCCTGGTGTTCACACCAGAGGTCACAATTTTGATCCAATTTTCATGAAACTTGGTCACAATGTTGTTCTCTATGAAATATAGGCCAATTTAAAAACTGGGTCATGTGGGGTCAAAAACTAGGTCACTAGGTCAAATCTTAGAAAAACCTAGTGTTCACTCCAGAGGTCACCATTTTGATCCAATCTTCATGAAACTTGGTCAGAATGTTGTTCTTTATGAAATATATATTAAGCTTGAAACTGGGTCATGTGGGGTCAAAAACTACGTCATTAGGTCAAATCTTAGAAAAACACTGTGTTCACTCCAGGGGTCACCGTTTTGATCCAATTTTAATGAAATTGGTCTGAAAGTTGTTCGCCATGCAATCTAGGCCAAGTTTGAAACTGGGTCATGTGGGGTCAAAAACTAGGTCACTTCAAACTTGGCCTCGGTTTTATGCAGAACAACATTCTGACAAAGTTTCATGAAGATTAGATCAAGACTGTTGCCTCTACAGTGTATACAAGAAAATTGTTGAAGGACGGACGACAGACGGACGACGGACGAAGAGTGATCACAAAAGCTCACCTTGTCACAATGTGACAGGTGAGCTTAAACACACATAAAAAGTCAATTTTCATAATGACCTACATTGATTTCAGATTCACAACCATCGTATTCCAACCCCCAAGACCCCATCTTCAATAAAAAATAGGTTATGAAATGTTCTACCATGGGGAAGGGTTGCATCATTTTCTAAGCCTCTTTTTGAGGTTTGGCCACGAAAAATGAAATTTTGGATATTATGGATACTCTACTTCTGTAATTTATTATATGGTTCTAGTAACATGACAAAAAATATCATCAGTTCGTAGTAAATACGTTTTATTTTCATACCCCGAATCGATAGATAAGGAGGCATTATAATATAGTGATTCACCTGTCTCTCTGTACATACGAGGTTCAAAAGTCTTCTTGTCTGAAACTACAAGGCCCAGGCATTTCATATTTGGTATGTCACATCAACTAGTGGTCCTCTTCAAAGATTGTTGAAATTGTGCCCCTGGGATCAAAATTTGGCCGCCAGGGGGTCACCAGTTTTACAAAGACTTATATAGGGAATACAGCATTATCTAGTGGTCTTCTACAAATATTGTTCAAGTGGTTCCCGTTTGTTGATTAATAAGACCATGAGGTCCTTGAAGGGGGCTTTGATATTTGGTATGAAGCATCATCTATTCTTACTTCTAAGAAGGGTAAATTATTTCTTAGGTCACCATCCATATGTGCAGGTGAGCAAGCTTAATGTGCCTTTGGACCCTATTATTGAGACTTGGTCACAATGATCATCTCAACTAAATCAATGTCAACTGGGGTCAAACAATATGTCATTTGGTCAAATCAAAGAAAAGTTTTGTATAGGCACTGGAGGTCTCAATTTTGGTCTAAACCTGTCAATACCGGTATGTGTTTCTGATGTAAATAACAAGGTAAGGGGTGCCCTTGGACTATGTGATAACCTTGTACATGAAACTGAGGCTGCATTTACCTGATTCTTTGAAGTGATAAATTATTTCTTATGTCACTTTAGCAAAGGCTAATAATGCTGCCATGAAGCATTTTGTTATGAATATATAATGATAATACAATCCTAGCATGGCACTGCGAATAGTGGAGCATGTTGTTCGTGGACTGTGAGCTCTTGTTTTTCCCGTCTTTATAAAACCTGGCCACAAACTCTGACTCTGTAAAAAAATAACGAACACAGATTCTGCCTAAACTGCTAGTCATCAGGTGAGCGCTATATAGGCCAATGACCCATTTGCTCTTATTAATTTACTTCTTTAGTCTGTAAGACAGCCATTTTTATGCGGAATGACTAAAGTATGTATTGGGACTGTACGTTCAAACGTATCCCGTCGAAAAAATTCCTCAAATTTAAATATCATAGAATAAAATTATAAAATCATACTTTGAATAAGATGGTTTTTTTAAGAAGGTTACATTAAAGAATGTATGATAAGATGCACATTTTTATACCCCCGCAAACAAAGTTTGAAGGGGGTATACTGGAGTCACCATGTTGGTCTGTCGGTCTGTCGTTACGTTAGCATCGTGTCCGCTCTGTAACTTTGTCATTTCTTTCTGGATTTTAAAATTGCTTGGTACAAATGTTCACCACATCAAGACGGTGTGTCATGCGCAAGACCCAGGTCCCTATCTCAAAGGTCAAGGTCACACTTAGAGGTCAAAGGTTATATAGTCATGCAAATCGTGTCCGCTCTGTAACTTTGTCATTTCTTACTGGATTTTAAAATTGCTTGGTACAAATGTTCACCACATCAAGACGGTGTGTCATGCGCAAGACACAGGTCCCTATCTCAAAGGTCAAGGTCACACTTAGCGGTCAAAGGTTATATAGTCATGCAAATCGTGTCCGCTCTGTAACTTTGTCATTTCTTACTGGATTTTAAAATTGCTTGGTACAAATGTTCACCACATCAAGACGGTGTGTCATGCGCAAGACCCAGGTCCCTACCTTAAAGACCAAGGTCACACTTACAGGTCAAAGGTTATATAGTCATGCAAATCGTGTCCGCTCTGTAACTTTGTCATTTCTTACTGGATTTTAAAATTGCTTGGTACAAATGTTCACCACATCAAGACGGTGTGTCATGCGCAAGACCCAGGTCCCTATCTCAAAGGTCAAGGTCACACTTAGAGGTCAAAGGTTATATAGTCATGCAAATCGTGTCCGCTCTGTAACATTGTCATTTCTTACTGGATTTTAAAATTGCTTGGTACAAAGTCATGAAATTTCAATCATGGTGTTTTTCAATCTGTATAGCAGCAGATTTCCATCAAATGTGTTGTTTAGACTATAATTTTAAATAATATTCCTGTGTCAAGGCGGTGCTGCGGGGGTATGATTCATCACTCCTGCGATAGCTCTAGTTTCATATTAATAATAATTGCAACTAACACTTTAAAGTGTCGATAATAGACTGGTGTTGAAATTGGATGGGCTAAAATGTTCTAGGAATGAGATATTGTGAAGAAACTTCCTTTATCTATACATAGCTTGCGAAAAAACACTGCTTGTGAACTAAAGTGGGGCTGTTGGGATAAGGTCACTGTTACTTCAGATAGAAAATCAGTTTCTGTCTTTCTGACATTATTCCAGCTCAGTAGTCAAGCTTTATGTCCGTTTGAGTTCTTATTGGCTATGGTATTAATACACAGAATTCTGTACTGCCATACAAATTAGCTTTCACAGTAATTAAACTGGTATGCCAGTTATATTATGTATATATGTGCATTTTGGATGGCTGTGCATTTTGTGTACACTGTTTTCTGCTTCACAATTTTACTCATCCAAACTTAATCTTTTACTGATTAATTTTTTTCAGTGTGGGAAACGTTATATAAAGATGAAGAAGAGCACATGGAATGGAACTGGACTCTTAAGCTAGCACAGCATGTTTTCTCCAAGTTGTCTTTGAACCCTGCTTATAAGTATGATATCAATAAAACCTTCACTACTGATGAATGCCCATGTAAAGATGGTGATACAATGCTTGGCGAAAAAAGTGATACCAGTTTCGGTAAGTTTCTCTGCAGTTATACAAAATTTATATGTCCATGCCATTGACATGCATACTCAATGCTGCTGTATAGAGGGAAAAATGAAGTTGCTGAGAAATGTTGGCTGTTCAAACTTTGGATAATTTTCCGTCAAATGGTCCGTCTCAATGACCTCACAACACATGTGTACAAGACCTTTATATTTCACGACTGTCTGCCACTGCTGTTTATGCTCTTGGTACATCATTATAAAAACCAAACACTAACAACACTCACAGTCTTATGTAAATTATTAAAGAATACTTTATCTATCATAAAATAGGGCATTTTTAGGGCACATATTTCAACAATATTCTTTACAAGCTCAAATAAGAAAAAACTCTGATGATGTGTAGTGTTAAAATAATTTAGCTCTGATGTTAAGATAATTGAAACAAATCTTTACATGTTATTTTAGTCTTGTAATTAAAGAGCAACTCCATTGGAAGGATTTCATTGAAACCTTGCACAGTTAGGGTTGCAAGCGACCTGAAAAAGTCAGGGACAAACTAATATTATTAGGTTATCATTAGTGAATTATCAGGGAATTTTTTATTACGATCAGTGAAAACTGAAATTTAAGATTAGTCACTGAAAAGTCGGGGGGAGGGGGGGAAACGAAATTCTAGGTCAATGTCTAATAAAATGCTGTGGTATTCTTGCTTGCTACATACTTGTAGTCACTAGAGGTCATAATTTTGGCCTACTCTTTTTGCACCTTAGTTAGAATGATCATTTCAACAAAATATAGGTAAAGTTGGCTTTTGGGTCATCCAGAGTTGAAAACTAGGTCACTAGGTAAAATCATAGAAAAACCTTTTGCAGTGTCTAGAGGTCACAATTTTAGCTTAATATTTATGAAATTTGGTCACAATGATCATCCCTAGCAGGGGTCGAATTTAGCGATATTTTCCACTAGCTAAAATTAGCTTGTGCCATTTGGGTTCACTAGCTAAAAGGAAAAGCTACTAGCTAAAAAAATTATTAAAGTTCATTAACCAATTAACTGATAGAAAATTAACTGCTAAAAAGTGCTATGCCTTGATCACTATGCCTGAAGCATGAAACAGATAAACAAAAAATCAAGATACATCAAAAAGGAAACTGCCGTTCACATACGTGTTAAATCATTTAAAACTTCAAGCTTCATCATTCATGCATCGATTAATGCTAGATGCGAATGCCGGGTACGAAAATTGTAAGTCCGTTACGACGATTTCCATCAGTGTCGCAGAAACAGGTGACATTTCCATTTCCATGTTTTGATGCTCCTTTTAGCCGTAAATCGATTCATTAGAAAAGTGTTCATGCTTCAACAAAGAAAGATCGTCTGTCATAGATGAAAAACGACGATATCGTATTTTAGAACATTTTTGTTTTCGGTCGCGTAAATAGGTAATAGACTGGTGTCTGACCGGTAAACGCTTGTTACTACGGAGCGCGCTATATAATCATAAGCGTCTGTTCAGATCCTGATTGTGTTACGGCGGACCAGTCTGGATAATTGGAATAACTAACTGCCATTTTGCCCGTTACTCGCCGAAATTTTCACTCGTCCGTTCGGGCGTCGTTCTTTTGACTTTTATTGGTGTTTGCTCCTTGTTTTCATACTCGCTAAAATATGCGAGTGACTTTAAATGTCACTCGCTATTCTGAATTTCTACAAGCTATTAGCAAGTATGCGAGCTTAAATTCGAACCCTGCCTAGAAAATCTGGGTCAAGTTTGATGTTGGGTCATCCGGGGTCAAAAAGTATTTAAGTATGTAAAATCATGTAGTCACCAGAGGTCACAATTATTTGCCTATTCTTTATGAAACTTTGTCACAAAGATGATATCAACAAAAGCTGGGTAAAGTTGAATATTTGACCACTAGGTAAAATAATAGAAAAACATTATGTAGGCTAGTATGTATAGTGCAAAAGAGGTCATTGGCTTATCTGTCAATATGGGCTATCTGACATAAATAGCAAGGTCTCTGGTTAAGGCTATATGAAAACTTTGCAGATGCAGTATAGGCCTCAATTATTTTATTCTTAGAAAGTATATAAACTTCCTAAGGTCACCATAGGGGCCTGAATGAACTACTACGACATGAGAGAGACCTAGGGCACTCTTGTTAATTTTAGTTTGCCAAATGTATCTTTTTCCACAGTTATGTGTAGAAATATAATTGCAACTGTGGGGTGATTAAATAAGAATTTAATTATTGCCTTGCCTATAGTAGACATTTGGAAAATTGATAAAATTCGTGGGGCATATGGTCAGACAAACCTTTAAAATCTGTCTATCCTAAAAACATATAGGCAGTTTACAAAATTACTAATCAACCACTTATAAGTTACATGAAGAAACACATTAAATTAAAACGAAAACAGGGTTAAATTAACTTCAACACTTTGTTTCCATTCGAAAACAAACATTTTGATCAGTTTCACGCTTAAATTATATGTTGAAAATATTTATTTTCCACTAAAATTATATATGTTACTTGTGTGTTAATTGGTTGAATTGTAATAACGGACCAATGAAAATGTGTGTAAAGCAAGTAACCTTTCTTCATTAAAAACATGTTGGATGGTCCGACTGAATTTTAGTCTAGAATGTTTGTGTCGGAACGCGTTGAAATTCCATGTCTGACGGTTTTCAAGTAGTCTGCTATTATTTAGAGGGCAAACAGTCACTTAAGGTTGATATTATCAAGCTTTTACACTGAGTCATTAGATGTGGTGTAGGTTATATTTGGATTGTTGAAGTCACCAAATACATGCTTCAGAGATGTCATATTAAGTTCTATGGGTTTCCTAGCTCTTTGAGGCTCATAAGATCATTTTCTTTTCTTTAGGCTGATGACTATGGTCATGAATTGTGGGAGAAGCGTAAAACGTTATATGTTCTAGAAGCATCATTTGTTTTATTTTAGGTTGGGAAGAGGGTTGGCATGGTAGAGCAGACATAATAATGGCAGGCATACCAGTAATGGAAAGAGATAATTTTGATGATGATTCAGCATCCAGAAGTAGTAGAGCATCTAGTTTTAGCATAGAGACCGGATCTAGCATTAGCTGTGAGGTTAAAAAAAAAGATACAGGTTTCACATTGTCTGACTATTCACAAATAGGAGCAGAAACGATTGCCTTTTCTTTTTTAAAAAACAAAGGTACAACTAATGAAGTCTCGATGATTCCTTCGATAGCTGTCAATCATAAAACAGTACAGGTTCATTTTTATGATTCTGTAAATGATGTTTTCCTTCAAAGTAACCCTGTAGAACTTGCACAGGATGATGCAATTAGACATTCTGCAACCCTTCTTATTTGGTTTGCTCTGAACTATGATTTGTTTTATACAGGAATACAAGGAAAGTTTCCAAGGTCAGGACTTCATGATATCAGCCCTGTTGAAAAGTTAAGTGAAACTGTTAAAGCACCATGTATTTTAAAAAGAGATGGTCAGGACAGAACCATATTAGATTCAAATTGGTTTGATACTAATGCCTACACAGATGAGGATTGATCACTGTCAGAGAAGACAACCATTCTGATCAACTTGTATGAAGTTGTGATGAAAAATAATGCCTCTTTTGCATGTGCATTTAGCAAATGAGTGGGCTAAAAAGAATAAATAATTAAGTGATAGGGTGAGGTTTTGTAATCACTCTTCATTTATTGTCCGTCTGTGTGTCTATAATTCATTCAAACGACTTCTTCCTTTAAACCACTAGGTCAATTTCAACCAAACAGCAATGTTTCTTGGGTGGTCCCTTTCAAAACTGTTAAAATGATTTCGATAAATCTGTTCTCTAAATAATTTTTTTAATTATTGTTGTCTTTACAAAATTTACATTTTTGTCATGAGTCGTCAAAAAACATCATCGCAAGTTGGTGGAGTTGTTTTTCAATAATGATTCTACTTGCTTACTGTGCACAGGTGAGCAATACATGGTCATCTTGGCGCTCCTGTTTATTTCTTGGTTTAGAAGAAATTTTGACCTCTCCAAAAAATCTAAACATTTTAATAGAATTCTGATTGGTAGGATGTTAGATATACCATTTGTTATAAACAATGTGCAATCAGGTCATCTCTAGGTTAAATATTCTTAAGCACGTCATGTGTGTTTTATACAAAATCTTGCTCGATCCGGCATTTTTATGCGAACTTTCCTATATTGGACACATAATTATGGGAACCCCCAAATTGCTCCATAATGCAATGTCTCCCATTGATTGTATGAGCTCCAACTCATAGGGGAATTATTTTTTCTTTTGATTTTTGTTGCAATAATAGCAAATAGTAATTTTTTATAATGAATTGTGATCCTTCAAAATAGATGACAGCCTTCATACAGCTGGTTTATATTGAAAGACTTGTTTAAGACATTTATTTTTATATATATAATGTTGATGCTCATGTAAATTATAAAGGAGGAATTGCAAATTAAATACTATGTGTATTTGTGATTAAGCACTTTGTATATATGTCATCAGTTGTAAAGTTAATGTATAAGAGTATACTTCATACTAGGAAGGATAGTCCAAAATAACGTGGACTTTTGCTACAACTTTAGTATGTGTCAATTGATCATTTACAAACATATATTCTCATAAATCGGAATATGTCCGGTATAATCCTGAAAATCACGGAAAAATAATTATTTCGTAAACAGTTACATGCAATAGAAAATTGTCACTATCTGCCACCGGCGCACGTCAGCGTCGTTGGTTTCATGACGTCGTGCATCGATGCTCGTCACTGTTGCAGTTGTAAATTATTTTCTAAAACGGCATAGGATTATGTTAATCATTACTGCAATATATTATGTAACGTTTGACATTATATTGAGCGAGATGGTTTTCAAGTACGATTCTATAGATTGTCGCGTCGTATTTTCTATTTCTCCCGCGATACTTGCGCTCTACTGTCTTTCTCCGTCCACATATTCACGATGCCAATTAAAAAGAAAGAGCTCAGCTCGTATCACATATTCAAATAGTCCGCTCAATCATTGTAAGGACCATCTGTTGCATTTGATCCGATATCATGGTAGATTTTCATAAGTAGTAGTATTTCATGCCGGTTTGTCGACGTCATTTTAAGGTAAGTTACACAGATGGTACCGCGCAACGAATAATGTGTAAGTTCAAAACGCAATTGTTCCAATGACGTAATATTTTGACAAGATGTCGTTTGTACATCCCATCGTAAGATAGTTAAGTTTAGTGCATTCCTTACTTGCATTTCATTATATATAATTCCATATGTAACTTGAGAAAAGTCTCACATTTTTTGTGCGCCGCATACACGTTACTGTGGTTACAGAAACATGGCATGCTTGCTATATTGTGTCAAAGTGAAATTTATTTTAATTATCGTATGCAATAAAAGCATCCAAGCATTTTAAAGAAATAACAATGCTGTTGGTAGCAATAACAAAAGTCCACGTTATTTTGGATCACCCCTCGTATGTACTGTCGTAGACAGCTTTTTGTGTCGCACATAAATACTGAAGTATAAATGAAAGTAGAAAAATTTAACTTTCTAAGACTTGATGTCAGCATATTACCTTGTCCACTTGGGACTTTGATGCTAACCTATTGAAGATCTGCAGAGTTATGGCCCCTGATCAAAAGAAAAATACCATTTTTAGCTGACGTGAGCAACAATTACTCAATGTGAGCTATTGTGGTTGCTTGGTTTCCGTCTTCCATCGTATGTACCTCCGTCTGTCTGTTCACACCGGTACCACTTCCGTGGCTACGAAACATGGACAAAAAAGTTGAAAAATAGTAGATTTCCTTCATTCAGTATGCTTGCTGTTGAAGTGGCTAGTTTCTTTGATGCGTAACTATTTATCTTATACTATTTACAGTAGTCACATAAATACGTCTGGTTATAACGTCGTGCATCAACAATTGCTGTAAACAACATCTCGCACTTTGACCAGTAGGCAAATTCGAACCAAAATTCATAGATTGGGTTGAGTGCTACCTTCCCTGTCGGATTGTCTCATACCTTTTTTTTCACAGGTATGTTCATTTCATGTAGCTCTACTAAAATGGTTAAACAAATAGATTCCGCCATAGCAGCAAAAATGTAAATCTTGAATATAAAAGATAGTCAGTTGATAATACAAGACTGTACTGGCAGTTCGGTGATCTATAGAGGTCCAACATGTATTACAATTTCGTAATTTTACTGTGTAGAGAAAATGTTGATGTCATTTATATGTGTCTGACCTCATTTACGTTTTACTGTTGGTGTATGTCTTCAGAAACATAACTTCATAAGTACTGAATATAATTTGCTCAGATTTGCTGGATGTAATATCTTATATGAGGGTCAGTCAAAAATAACTGAGAGCTGCTAATATATTATCTTGAGATAAGATATCTCACCGATGTTATTGCAAATACCAATCTTGATTATGATACGTTCACACTGTCAGTAGAATAAAGGTTTGCGTTACTATCGAAATTTGAAGCTATTTCTGACTTTCAGAAACCTATTATTAATTTCGTAATACAGTAATCTATCGGATACACTAAATTCTTTTTTATTAGTTCCCCAATATAGAAACTATACTTGATGAAAACATAAATTATCATTTCATTTGAAGGTATCATAACCACAAGTTTACCACACCTAAAAGAACTCATTATGTTTAACTAAAGCAAGGTGATGTTTGTTATTTATTTATAATACTGTTACTGGAATTCATGAGATACATCCATAATCCTACTGAGCAGACATTTCAGATCAGTTACTCGTTTTTGAGTACCATGGCAAAGAAAACAACCTATATCGCGAAAATCGATAAAATGTGGGCATAATTGTTGCTGGGCAACACAACATCACAACATTCGTGATATTGTGGAAACAATGCTCATTATTATTTGATGTACACGAGATACACGTGTAATTTGCAATACGTTATGCTTTGTAGGGTTGAAATAAACGTTACAATTTGCTACAAATACAATCGCCTTGTCGCTGGCGCGAACAGATTCCCCTCAGTGATGTTCATTTGTTGCTTGGCAACTATATTTATTAGCCTATATCCATTGGCAGAATTCATCATAAATCCCATAGAATAAAATTTGACGATGGTTAATAGAAAATACAACTGCAAATACTGTTTGATGGCTTTAGTTATTAATTCTCAATAATTTTTGACTGACCCACGTATTTGTACAATTTAGTAATATTGTTATCTGTGTTTATGACTATTTTTCACTACGCCTGGTTTTCCAGGATAATGGCTTATATATTTGCCAATTGTATATTATGAATATTTGTGATGGAGTGCTTTGTATATATGTTGTAATTGGTTTATGTTTTAGTATATTTAGACTTTTTCTTTATTCCAACCTGTCTTGTTTTTTCTTGCTGGTTTAAAATTCTTAATGTGTATATCTTTGTTGTTTAGCTCACATAGCGACAATGTGAGCTTTTGTGATCACTCTCCGCCGGACGTATTATGTGAACACACTTGATAAGCTGGTGGACGGGTATGAGAGCGGGCATATGTACCACAAAGAATACTTTCTTATTTTGTACAGTCTGTGCATTCTTTAATGTAGAACACTGGTTATGTACAAATATCAAAGTGTTGCATGACTGTCATCATATTTGTTTCGGAAGATTTTAAGTAATTTCAGAACACATTCTTGGAAATTTGGATATGCATGCTTAATGTGTTAAAGTACGTCTATATGAAATATAAGACTGATTTATAGGCAAATGCATTCGTTTGTTATAAACAATAGGGCCAATATTAGCTTTTTGTTAATCTGTTACTTTGGGCCACATGTATTGTTTTATGTGCCAAACTGAATTTGACCCTGCTATTTACCTAACAGCCTTTCTCATTTCCCATTTTGAACGCATATTTTATGTACCAAACTGAACACTGATTTCAATATTGACTAGTGACCCTCTTTCATTTATTCTATGGCCTACACATTTGTACCATATGCATAGTTATATTCATGAAGGTTGGTCAGAATATTTGTTTACTGTAGATGATATCTAGGTCGTGTTTGAATGTTGATCAACTGGGTTAAAAGTATGCCACCAGTTCAAATAATATGACGTTTTTTGCAATGGAGGCTGTAACTTCGGTCAGAAATTAACAATGATTCTTTAGGTAACCATGACAGACGAGCGACGTAGGGCCAATTGGACTCTCTTGTTGATTATTATCCTTTTAAATGCAGTGCATCTGTTTTTTGTGTATCTTTACCCACCTTTGCTGTACTCTTGTTTTCTGATTAAATAGAAACGTGTTAGTTATTATTATTGTGTTAAAGTACTTTAAAAAGGACACTGTCATCTGTGCCCCATAATGAGGGCATCTGTGTTTATATTTTTTCACATATGCTATTTTTTCTTTGCTGTTATAGTTTTTTGTTGCTGCTTTCATCTTTTTTGGATGTAAGCAAACAAACTGACATTGTGATGTGATTATAAACTATTAAATAATAATGGACAAAATTAGTGTGTCTGTATGTACATCAGTTACTCTACATGTATTGTAATCAGTTGCTGTTTGCCATTTTGTACCTCAGGTTCCTATTTACCAGTATGCCTAATTCCTATATACTTCTAGTTAAAATGCAATGGTATTCACACTAGATGAACACGTTATTTAACGTATACAAAAAAACCCGGTAGCAATAATAGACATCGGTATAGGTACAAGTAACAAATCTCAACTACCCAATCGATTTCTTCATTAAGGGTAATACAATTAGTGGTACCAACTGTGGGTCAATACCCTATTACACCATAAGCTTATCCGTAGCTCTATGATACACCTGTACATTAACTTGCATAAATTAGGACACTCACTTTCAATCTATGTTGCCAAAACAGGAAAGTGATTAAAATATCTGAGAATCTCGACATTTTATAATAATCATGGAGGTTAGGATGTTAGAGATACCATTTGTGATCTGAAATGTGTAATCAAATCATCTTTATGTTAAATATTGTTAAGCACATGTTTTTTCGACAACATTTGCGTTTCTTTGCCCGATTAAGCATTTTTATGCACAATTTTCCAAACGGTTATGGGAATCCCAAAATTGTTCGATCGGGCAGTGTCCCCATTGATTTTGAGAACATCACTGAATAGGGAAATTCATTTTTAATTGATTTTGTTGCGTTAATATCTAGTTGTAAAATATTATAATGAATTATGATCCTTCAAATAGATGTCAGCCTTCATACAGCTGGTTTATATTGAAATATGCATGTAAAATTTGTATATAAATGTTTATGATCATGTTAATTTAAATAAATGTAGAAGCATAATTTGTTTCGTAGACTTGATGTCAGCATAAGACCTAGTGCATGTGGGACTTTGTTGCTAACCTATTGAAGATCAGCAGAGTTATGGTCCCTGATCAAAGAAACAATACCATTTTAGCTTAACTGATCAATAAGTACTCAAGGTGAGCTGTTGCGATCGCTTGATGTCCGTCATTCATCGTATGTACCTCCGCCTGTCTGTTCACACCGGTAGCACTTCCGTGGCTACAACACTTAAAATTGAGTAGTGTCGCTATAAATTAGACACATAACTGGCTTACGGTATTTACTTACAGTAGTCACATAAATACGCCTGGTTAGCACGTCGTGCATCAACAATTGCTTTAAACAACATCTCCTCCTTGTCCAGTTGGTTAGTTTCAACAAAACTTCACAGGAATGTTCCTTGCATGATGCTTTACCATGCGGAGCTGGTTGAAGGCAACCAAAATGAAAATCTTGATTATAAACGATAAATAGTCAGTGGATAATACAAGACTGTAATGGCACTTCTATGAGCGATAGAGGTACACCATGACCCCCTAGTTTAATTATTTAAAACCTTGTATATGAATAACAATGTCATATTGCATACTGTGAGAACCTCTTGATGTCATTTATATGTTTCTGACCTCATTAACATTTTACTGTTGGTGTATGTCTTCAGAAACACAACTTCATAAGTACTGAACATAATTTGCTCGAATTTGCTGGCTTTAGTATCTCATGTCTGTACAATTTAGTAATATTGTTATCTGTGTTGATGACTATTTTTCACTATGCCTGGTTTTTCAGGATAATGGCTTATATATTTGCCAATTGTATATTAGGAACATTTGTGATGGAGTACTTTGTATATATCTTGTTAGTGGTATGTTTTAGTATATTTAGACTTTTTTCTTTATTTTTTGTCTTGTTTACCATAATTACTATGTACATAATTATTTGCTTTTTCGCTTACGTAAGCACGCAGTGCTCAAGATGAACTATTGTGATCACCCTTAAGTCTGTCGTTCGTTGTCTGTGGACAACAATTGGACTGTTCACTCTCTAAAGGTTACAATTTTCACTAAACCTTTTTGAAATTTGATGATAATTTTAGTCTGTATAGTATCACGCAGAGTTCGTACCTGGGTCATGAGGTCCAATCAAAGTACAACATCGTTAACACTGTAGAGGCCATATTTTTACTTGTTATTGGTTAAATTTGGTTAAAATGTTCCTCTCTTAGACTCTTTAAAAGCCAGGTCAAGTTCGCAACTGGGTCATCTGGGGCCAAAAGGTCACAAGGTCACATAAAAGAAAAACCTTGTCAACACTCTAGAGGTTACTGTTTTCATTTAATCTTTATGAAACCAGTTTGCATCGAAAAAAAAACCCTGTTAACACTCTCCAGGTCCCATTGTTGGCATACTTTTTATTAAACCTGGCGTCTTGGTCTAGGTCAAGTGTGAAACTGGTTATCTCGGTTTCAAAAACTAGGTCCTAAGGTCAAATCACTGAAAACACTTGTGTAGTCACCAGATGTCACAATGTTGACTTAATATTGATGAAAATCCTTCACAATGATCATCTCAACAAAATATAGTACAATTTCGATATTGGATCATCCGGGGTCAAGAACTAGGTCACAAGGTCCTTGTATATTCACTAGAGGTCTCAATTATGACATAATCTTCATGAAACTCGAACATGATAATCATCTGAACAAGATCTAGGCCGTCGCATTTAGGTTGTTCTGACTCAAAATTAGGTCACTAGGTCAAATCAAAGTTGGCACTAGTCAGTCTTTACTTAATCTTTATTAAACCCAATCACAATGATCAAATTAACTAATCAATGTTAAGTTTTATGTTGGGTCACACTGTCAAAGCATAGAAAAGCTTTGTAGCTAGAGGTCATAATTTTGGCCTCATCTGTTTTGACAGTTGGTTACAATGATCATCTCTACGAAATTATTGATGCAGTTCGATATTGGGTCATCCGTTGTCTAAAACTCGGTCATTATGTCAAATCATTGACAAAACTTGGCTTAATCTACAATATAGGGTCATGTAATGTAAATTAAAAGGTCACCTGTGGAGACAATACATAAACCTTGTACATGCATTACAGGCTGGTATACTGAATTGCCATTAAGGACCTACATGAACTATACTGAGCAAAACAGCTAACCGAACGCTTTTTAAAATTGAATATTGCAGTATCTTGTAAGTGTACAAACCTTAAAGTTTGCATAGTTATTTCGATATAGATTGTATACCTAATGCAGCTGATCACATGAAAATACATGCCAAAATTACTCATCCATGACGAAAAAGCTTCAAATCACAATTTTGCACGTTGTGATCGATTGTTTTCGAATTGCACGAATTGTGTGTGCATGTTGTGTAGCATTGGTGTTTGTAAGTGGGAAAAACAAAATAGTTTGTCAAAAACATGGCGCATTTATCAAAGGTAGGCCGCGGAAGCGCGACCATTACGCTCCCTGGAGGGTATTAATCAGGCAGATCAGTTTTAAACATATTTAAATTATCACAAACACTAATTCCTTTTATTTCACGTTGTTGTGAATACCAACGCACATAAAGATACCTAATACAGTATATTGGGAATCACAGGGGCAATGACAAATAGGAATTTCAAGTGGGACAAATCTTGCATAATTTTACTTCTTTTCAAATTCATTCTCTACATTTTCCCATAAAATTGCATTGTCATGAATTAGTGAAACAAGTTGACTTAAAATCATACATATTAGTCGTAAGGGCTTTTTTGCATGCGTTTGAAAAAAAGTGTTTTCTCTCCATTCAGTATATTGGACACTTTTGAAGTGCGTTCATCAGGTGTTCGACAAATTGCTAATGCAGCTAGATTCTATATGCCCGCTTTGGTAATAAAGATTGTTTTAATTGTATATTCCGATAGCGATAGCGTAAACAAAAATAAATGTTAAAACAATGAGAATAAAACCAAAATTAAGTCAATAATTACCCTCATTTATCCACAAAAAAGATACTCGACCAAATAACCTCCCCTTGACCATTCAAAATTAAAATCATAATTTTGAAAAATTGAAAAATCCAGTTTTTGTGATCAAATCGCATTACCGTATTTACCCGAGTATAAGTCGCGGCCGTGTATTGGACGCATGTAAAAAATGAAAGAAGATTTGAAGAAAAAAAAATTTGAAGAAAATCGAGCAAGAAATGACAAAGTTTGACAAGTTTGAAATTTTCCCAAAAAATCGTCCACCGCCATATTGTTTGTGTTCCGTAATAATGACCAAATCGTGATAACTGTAATAAAATGAAAAAAGATTTAAAGGGAAAAAAATTTGAAGAAAATCGAGCAAGAAATGACAAAGTTTGACAAGTTTAAAGTTTTGACCAAAATCGTCCGCCGACATTTTGTTTGTGTTCCGTAATAATGACCAAATCGTGAATATTGCTAGTGTATTAAAATAAACTGGGAAAAAAAACAATCACTGTATATTTTGTTTGTTTTTTATTTAACGATCGTGGCTTTGTGAAAAAATAATTTATATAAGTATATTAACAAGCTCCAGTATTTAAAGTGTCTTTATTAGGGTATCTCAACATGTCAACACTTTCTCAAACTTCTCAACACAAACTTGCAAACAATTTGACATGTTGACATGTGCAATACCTTCTCAACACCTTTTCAAACGTTGGATGGGTGTTAAATGTCTGGCCAATTAGCGCACACGTGTTTGCATCACAGATGATTGTTTGCAAAACTTGCGAGGGCCGTGAAACAGTGTTGATTGCTTCATAATTTTTTTGGAATTAATAGATCTAGTCGCTATTATTAATACAATTTCATATACATCAACATAAAACACTCTTCATCAGACTATATCTCTCAATAATAACAAACACAAAATATATATAATAGTAACTTATTTTTTATTTTAAAACGAACGGAACGGGACCGGAACGGTACGGGACTTAGCCATTACGAAACCAGTATGACTTACTCCCCTTTTTGAAAAAAATGGCCGACTTCATTTTTTGCCGATCGAAGTGAACTGTGAGCTGAAAAATGGCTCTACCTTTGTATAGGTCGCATCCAACTTTTGGTTATGATTCTGGCTTGGTAAAGGCGCGTCTTATACTCGGGGAAATACGGTATATCGAGTTTGACTATTTGTTTCTTTGATTTGACTATTAGTCTTTAATATGTAATAATGGAATAATCCTAAAATCCTTTATTGTTTAACGCTTATTCACGAAATTCAAGTTTATATGTCTGGTTCTGTTATTTCATGATTCCGTGAACTGCCGTTTCGCATTTTTGAAAATAAAACTACTTAAAAACAAGATCGTAAATAACAAGTACACAAATTTTCGTGCAAAAACATTAATAAATAAAAAAGTTATACGGTAAAATTCGCTGCTAATTCATAAAATATGCTAATTGTACATTTTGTGAATTTCATCTTGATGGGTGATGTCGTTAAATTCATATTTTGACGATGATGCAAATTAAATATTTCGACAAAATTTTACCACCAGCCTTTTAATGTTTGGATTATACTTCAGGCGAAGTTTCAGAAAATTCCTATTGAGAGTTCTATGAATATTCATAAAAAACCCTAAGCGTTCGGTTAGCTGTTTTGCTTAGTATACTACGACTGGCGACCTGGATACCCTTGTTTAGAATCCATGACCAATTGTTTGGTGCTGCATATACAAAGTAGTGTTGTTAAAAGTAAAAACACCAAATGCCTACGTGGGCCAAAATCAGATACAGTTAAGTAGTCCTGTAAAAAACTTGGTTTGACTGGAAATTGTGGTATGGATTGACAACTCTGCATTAGAATCATGAAACTGAGTTTAAGTGTTTGTACACATGTATCTTATGTAGTGAAATCGTTTTATGTAGAAGTACGAGGGGTGATCAATATATTTGAGGACGTTTCATCTAGCAATTTCAAATTGGCAATAACGCTTAAAGCCAATTAACATCAGCCGCAGTAAGATATCTGCAACCAAATGCACTTATAAAATTGTTTCATTTATACAAGGGGCGCAAAGAATCCATGTACAATTAAGTCAAGTTATCTTATGATATCGCGAGTGTTTTACAAGTTTTGCGTTAATTTTCATAGCATGCCGTTGTTCTTAGATTACGTTACGCCCGAGATGCTCGACGGTGCGTGCTTCACCTTGGTTACACAAAGTGACGTCATCAAGTAAATAGTGATGTTGCTATAAATTAAATAGAAGAAACGGGATATAAATGACTGATCTACATCAGCTGGTAATTTCTTACTCTAGTTGCAATATTTCAAAACTTAGAAGGAAAGTCCGCGAATATATTGATCACCCCTCGTATTTGACATTCTGGCTTAGATATGAAAGAGAAGGAAGTGTTGGGGCTGACGGACCACGTTTGACAATCCAATTTTTTCTTTTATGGTACTGAATTCCCTATTTTTTCAATTTAATGAGGCTGAACGCTGATATCAATATTGACCTAGTGACCCTCTTTCAATTTTTATGACCTACACATTTGGACCATATACGTACATTTTTTGTAGTTATATTCACGGGATGTTCATGAAAATTGGTCGGAAAGTTTATCTAGATAAACAATAGGTCATGTTTTAATTTTGGTAATATGGGGTCAAACATTATGTCACCCGTCTGAATAATATGAAAATGTTTATCAATAGAGGCTGCTATTTCATGTCTGAAATTGAACCTGTGTGAGCGACGACGGGCCCATTTGTCCCTCTTATTAATTATGTCCATTTAAATGCAGTGCATCTGTTTTTTGTGTATCTTTACCCACCTTTGCTGTACTCTTGTGTTATGATTAAATAGAAACGTGTTAGTTGTTATTTTGTGTTAAAATACTGATAAAAGGGGACTGTCATCTCTGCCCCATAGTGAAGGCATCTGTGTCGTATTGACACCTTTCTAGTTTTTTTTCACGGAAAGTATATATACTATAATTTCTTCTTTGTTGTTGTAGTTTTTATTGCTGCTTTCATCTTTTTTGGATGTTAGCAAACAAACTGACATTGTTATGTGATTATAAACTATTAAATAATAATGGACAAAATTAGTATGTCTGTATATACATCAGTTACTCTACATGTTTTGTAATCTGTTTGCTGTTTGCCATTTTGTACCTTAGGTTCCTAATATTACCAGTATGCCTAATTCATATTGTTCCTTTGCTTCCTATCGATGTGGGCCTTAACGCTTATGTGGGTTCAACCTGATCGCAAACCAAATGTACCTGGTTATAAAGACATTTAATGCTGCAGAAAATACTTATATTTCGTCAATGCATTGCCGATTTTTGTTTCGACCATTGGCATACAGCTGATGTCAACGATGAGTAGTATTGTTTGAAATGATGTGCATTGATTGGCAATATGGTATATGATAAATAAACAATTTCGAAATGTATGTTGACTTTTTTTAAACTTGTTCAAGTAATTAACAGATAACTGCAAGTATCCGTCTGTAAGTCGACAACAGGTTGCTCTCATTCCTCCTCGTACTCTCCCATCGTACTCTTAGCAATAACATTTATACTTTTCTCCATTTTAGGCTCTTACGCCTTTGGCGTTCGGTCATCCGTGGTGTCTAAAATAAATATTAAAACTGACATCAGTTACTAAACCGGATAATCATTCCTGGATTATCTGGATAAGAGATAAATTTGGTGTGAAAATACTAATCGGTGATAAATAAAGGTAAACGAATATGCTATTTTTACCGATGGTGTTTCAGCAATAGTCTTGTACGATTGCACAAAATTGGTCAACAATAACAAACTCTTAAGATTATGGAGAAACCATAGAAACAATGAAACACAAAACTTAAAACGTATAGTATACAGCTCCTTTATTTACCTGCAATGTTCAGTGCGCGGACAGTCTCTTACTAAAATTAAATGCTTATTTTAAAATCGGCAATTCAAACCACCTTATTTGTTTGAAAATGTTGAAATCAGGTTGTTAAGTATCATTGCGTAATATTACCCCATTATTACATGCATGTCCATGTGCAGATATTTTTAATAATGATATAGCCCGATTAACAAGTGTATTTGAAGAATTAGCGTGGTCACATCATCTTACATTTAGGTGCACTGTAAGAGTAATGTCACGCATAGCCGGCATTGAAAATCCCACACTTCCATCTGAAGTGAGTGTGCTTTTAGGATTCTCAGTAAATAACGAGATATGAGGCAATTTTTATGTCCTCGAGTGTAGATATTGGTCTCTCTTATACCGATACAGTAGCCTATGGATAAAACGTTAATAAGATAGCAGGCGCATAGCTTATCTCGAGAGCGTACGCAGTGTATAATATTTCACAGATAAAACCGGGAATCGTTTCAGCGTGTCATTCAATGGAATGTATAAAACGCTCGCTTGAAAATATCGCAATATAGTGCTACTCAAACTTTGATAAGGTTCGCGAATTTAACCGTATATTTGCATTGTTAGCCTTTGGATTGATAGGTATCAAAATGTTCTCTTTGTATTTATAGTAAGTGCCTACATACAACCGGATAGTGTACAGAGTGTCCAAAAAGAAAGTATACAGTTTCGGTGTATTTTTATCAAGTCTTAATGTTCTGCTATCGCAAGGAAAGTTTGCACTTGGTTAGTCAAAATAAGTCTGTTTTTTATGATACCAGTTTGAAAATAGTGAGTCGAATATTTTTTTAAAAAATACCTCATTTGGACTGGGACGTCATTTTGACGTAATTTACGACGTTTCACAATTTCTATCTGTCTTATGTTTCCCGTCTCGCACCCATTATTTAAAAGTGTTGATTACATTGATATAGATTTCTACAAACTGATCTTCTTAAATTGCATTTTGATGTTTATCAGGAGAAAAGTTGTGTATATAAGCAGTTGATTGTACTTTAGCGATTTCGGATAGCCCAAAAGAAAGAAGCATCGTCGATAAAGACCCGGGTTGGGGCGGGCCATTCCACACCTCAGTGGTATTTCTTAGAAATTATTTTGACACCAAATGTTTCGTGTAATTCATCCAACACCGTGCATTGCAATGTGTGACTCTGGCTCCACTTGCATTAACCATACAACATTCAAAACAAAAGATTTGCTGCAGAGTTCAGAAATCAACTTGCTTAACAAAGGAAAGTAATAGAGTGGGTTTACTTCTTTCCATTTGGCTGTCTGAATCGCTAGTGAATAGCCTATTTAAAGCCAACGAACATGCCCATGTCAGTGAGACACACCATATATATAATATCAGTTTAGACATTTGTGAAATGCAATGAACACTTTCAAAGAATGAGTGCAAGACGGAAAACACCAGAAGCACAGCATTTGTGAAAATGTCGTTAATAACGTCAGAATGACGTCACGGGCAAAATACGGTAATGTTAGAAGAAATTGATGACAACCTGGACACTGCAACCCTTAAGCCATACGATGCGCTAGTTGAGGTTTATGTATCTCAAGTTGGTAGATAGAAAATCAAAAACTTACATGAAAACTCACCCGTCTCAAGTAACTGTTTTTGCAGTTCTAAAAATAGACGGTGTACCCAGTGATATTGTCTATATCTATAATCCCGCATGTTTGTTTTCATAAGCGGAAAGTATCACGATGATGCTTAAAACCTTGTAATATATTAATGCATAAGGTCAGGATCATGTCAAATTATCTGTGTTATATTACATACACTTACGGACTTTGAAAACGTACCACTTATTCAAACCACGAAATTTAATAGTAACAATGTTCAATTGTATTAAAATGTTGTCTATAGATAGTTCAATTTTTGTTTTAACATCAAGCAAAATTTCAAAACGACAGTAAACAATGTTACTTAGTCACGTGACATCCACGTGCTTAAGTCTCAAAACCAAATTCACAGTTAGGGTTAGTAAAGTTAGGTTTTTGGTGCGTTTACAACAGCGGGTACGCATTACAATTGCAATCCGCTTCTGGAGAATGTTTCTCTATTCACCAACAAAGGTTTGGACAACCTTGTGGACAGATCGCGTCATGGAACTCATTCGTGGACTCAGGTTTGAAAGAACATGTCATATGTTTTCGGTGGGATCAAAATCTGTGACATTCCTTCACGCAGATATTGCTTTCTTCAAAAAAATTGACTGTTATTCGTTATTTATGCGCACGGGTATATTCATACTGTCCAAGGTTAACACCCCTGTCATCCGGAAATAGTAGTACAAGGAGGAAGTGACTGCATGTTGAAGCACGTGTTCTATGTGAGATGAAACAAAAATTGGCAGGGTTCTAACTACTAAGTAAAAATGTTGTATTTCATAAAATACACGTGTATTTCATAAAATACACGTGTATTTCATAAATACACGTGTATTTCATAAATACACGTGATTGGTATTTTTATTTGATGATTTAGCATATCTATCGACACTAAGCATCCTTTTGACAGGCACGGTTGTTGACCGGAAGTTGTTTTTGTTTTGGCGGAACATGCGCATTTATTTATCCGAATGTGGTGGCTTTGTACGCCTTTAATCCCTATTTGAAGATCAACGGTGGTGTCAGTTGGTATAAAACGCTATTGGAGACGAATATTTATTTATCATCACAATGAAATCGCGCAAAAACCACGCGATTGCTACTTCCGGTTTGTAACATGTCTTTACCTCCAGACACATCAGTTTCAGATTGACATTAAATGTAACCTTTGGTTTTGAAAACTTAAAATGTGTTGGTTTTTTTTGGTATGCTAATGAATCGTTTACACAGGTCGGATATTGTCATTCAAACGAGAATCGCGCTCTAAAAATGAGATTTGACCACGTGGTCACAACAAGCGAATCGGGTAGTAAAAATGGATTAAAATATACTTTACCGACAACGTTCTAACCCAGGAACATTATTCCATTCGTATAAAATAATCCTAAATTGTTCATACAAAAATACCAACCCCTGAAAAGTGCTGCGTTTTCAAAGTCCGTAAACGTATTATCAATTTTCATAGTCGGTGCTTGATTGACTGTTTTACACGTTTCATATTGCTCTGTAACTGTGATGTAAACTATTGGTCCTAGTAAAACACTTAGGCGTCCACTGTTTGTGTGTAATATACATCACTATTGTTCTCCATGTACTATGTAACGTCTCTGCCACCCAACGCTTGGTTGATTAATTTGTTGAATGATATGTCTTAGATTTAGCTAACCCATTTATTGTCAAACCACGGTCATGCCAGGTGTCGACAATGATTGGCGGGTTTTGCTTGCGGTGCCGTTTCACCATAACAAATACCAGAACACAGTTGCCCTTTATGACAAATATGATTGTTTATGCATAACTGGTTCATTCATAACCCACCAACTCTTTCTTGGACAAACCAGGTGTTCTTGTTTGTCACAGTCAAGTAGAAGTTGAACACATCTCGTATAAGCATCAGACACCGTGCTCATTATCTATTATTAATTTGCCTTCATCACGAGCTGTTGTGCCCCAACATATTTAGTCGTAAAGTTCCACTAAAACCGCACTAGCTCATCCATCATTTGTCAAGCATATCTGGTGTTCACATATACGGCTGTCAGTATTTAATTTGTTATAATTAGTCTATGATATCCTTGACGCAGTTTGTCCATATATGGAATTGTACTCTCGTCTGGCTAGGCTATGTCTCGCCTGGCTAGGCTATGTTACATCTCCCCTGTGCTTTTAAGAAACTTACTTGTTTAAAAAAAACAAAAAATTTCTTAGTTGATGTTTCCTTCCGTTAATTTGAATAAAGTTGATGTGATTGCTCTACTTTTAGTCTTCACTGATTCAGTTTGGAGTGACATCCAGCCTTAGGCTATTATATTACAAAATGCATTTTGTCGAGCATCAGTTAAAAGCAGCAAAAGATAGAGCGAAATCGGTTACTACTGATTGTTACATACATGATAATTTTTTTTATATTCTTTGGGTAATGTAATATAAACATATTAAATGTACGATCGTTATAACCAAGGAAAAACTCAACAATATTTTCCTTAACTCTGAATATAAAACGACTACTATATGTAGCACAGTGCGGTAATCAAGCTTTCTTTGATGGTGTGTAGAAATATATCCATATCACTACAAATACCTTAGTAGTAATGCCGTTGAGTTATTGTCATGAAGCATACTTAATCCACAACCGTTCTTTGAATGAAATGAAGCGGTCCACATCACCACGAAATAATCAACAATGCGTTATTCTCAGTAACAAAGGATATTCAAATACACCATCAATGGCAACTTAAAATAATATCTAATTCTACTAGACCTACTATAAATGACAGGTATACATTCTCTTTTCTTAGTGAGTATTGATAGATGTTTTCAGCCTAGTTTGATTGATGACTCATTTAAGGTCGAGCAACATACGTTTGGTGATGCCCCTGAGTATGCTTATGGTGCAGCTGTGTATATAAAAATCTATGTCGACAGTCACAACTGCAAATGTGGTCTTGTCATGGGTAAGTCTAGACTGGCACCAATTAAAGCGATGTCGGTACCAAGATTAGAGTTAGCTGCAGCAGTGGTAGCTGTGTATCAAGAGTTAGACTTAAAGGTTGATAAAAGGTATTTCTGGACTGACTCAATGATAGTTTTAGGCTATATTAAGAATGAAGCTCGTCGCTTTAAGACGTTCGTAGAAAACGGGCTTGCTATGATTCATGATGTAACATCACCCGCAGATTGGAGGTATGTTCCCTCAGAAATGAATCCAGCGGATATAGCCTCACGGGGATTACAACCGAATGAAACCCACCGACTCGAAAAATGGCTGAATGGCCCAGATTTCATTCAGAAAGACAGTGTAAACTCAATCTGTAGCCATTCTACATTTCTGATGACTAGAAAATTATGCAAGATCAGAATCTAAAGTTTCAAAAACTGTCAAAAACAATTAATATCATGTTTAATTTTACTTTTTGAAGCAATAACCTCATAAAGTCGAGCTTTAATAGTGGGAACGAAACAAAGTAGACAAAAGCAAACCACTCCCCTGAATTGTTTGCTCGACCCTGAACCAACCAGGAAATCGATTTTCGTTCAGTCTTTCAATTTTCAAAATAACGTTTCGACGTACATTTGCCGGTATATTTCTTCGTATGACAAGGCTTAGGCCGCTATAAGGCCCACTTACACGTTTAATGCTCTTAAAAGACACAAAACATGAGTCCTTATTACCTATCCCCAGATCACGCTGTACCGACGGATTTAAATATATTTCGAACATTGATATGCGAAAGAAAGTCTACTACTTTCCGTTTGAAAATCTGAATGCGCCCTTTGTCATTTCATTTTTTAAACTAACAGTGTGGCCATACCACGTGACCATGACATCACAAACGGCTATAAACCCAAGTAGTTTTTTGACAGCAAACCGTCGACTCGGAAAGAAAAACCGGCATAAGTATTTTATTTCTTCATCTATTTCTATGACATATAGCCCATGCTAAGCGGAAAATGATAAGCTTTCAACGAAATATAGTGGATCTTTCCGTAGTGGGGACGTTTTTGCAAACATTCGATGAAACCGTTGCTTGATCTTGTGTGAAAGCGGACTACTTTGCCAAGCCGTTCTGTTTTTCTTGTATTATCTGCTTTAATGATGACTGAAGACTCATGTTTAAACCAATCGGTAACACCGGATGCTATTTCGCATATTGTGACAATGCATGGCGATAATTTTACATTTCTCTTTGATTTCTATTTGTGGCTACAATTGCAAAAATAAATTACCGACTACAGTTGCAAGCTGTTTTCAGAATGCGCTACGTTGCAAAAACGGCACAGCTACGGATAGAGCCACTATATTTTGTTGAAAGCTTATCATTTTCCGCTTAGCATGGGCTTTATGTCATAGAAATTGATGGAGAAATAAAATACTTAAGCCTAGTCGACGGTTCGTTGTCAAAAAATACTTGGGTTTATAGCCGTTTGTGATGTCATGGACACGTGGTATGGGCACACAGCCAGAATTCTATTGGCATATGAGACGAGCCACCTGTTAAGATTACGAAAATTCTCATGAGTGTACGTTGGTTAATACAGGGTGTCCAAAAAGAAAGTGTACAATTTAAGTGTGTTTTTAATAAAATCTTAACGTTTTGCTATCACAAAGAAATTTAGCACAAAAGATGAATTTTTTATCTAGCACCAGTTTAAAACTTGTAACTTGGATATTTTTAAAAAAAATGTAATTTTTCTAAAATTACCTTATTCTGTCCGTGGCATCATTTTGACGTTATTTACGACGTTTTCACAATTTCTGTATTTCTGGTGTTTCCCACCTTGTACGCATTCTTGGAAAATGGTCATTGCATTTCACAAATGTATAAACTGAATATCAGTTTATACATTTGTGAAATGCAATGACCATTATGATGTGTCTCACGAGCATTGGCATATTTGTTGGCATTTAATAGGCGATTCAGACAGCCAAATAGAAAGAAGTAAACCCATTATTTTACTTGCATTTGTTAAGCAAGTTATTTCTGAACTCTGTAGCGAATTCTTTGTTTTGAATGTTGTATGGTTCATGCAAGTGGAGCCAGAGCCACACATGGCAATGCACAGTGTTGGATGAATTACAAAAACATTTGGTGTCAAAATAATGTCTTGCAAATTCCACTGCAGTGTGAAATAACCCGCCTACAGCACGGGTCTAAATCCATGTGGCTTTTTTTCTTTTGGGCCATCCGAAATCGTTTATGTACAATCAAACGCTAATATACAATATACACAACTTTACTTCTGATCAACATCAAATTGCAATTTAAGAAGACCAGTTTGTAGAAATATGTGTAAATGTAATCAATACTTTTAAAGAATGGGTGCAAAACGGGAAACATGAGACGGACAAAAATTGTGAAAACGTCGTTTATCCAACCATGTACTACATTTCTTTGCGATAGCAATGTTAATGTAAATCCGACCCAAAATAAAGATTGTATTGTAGCAGAACATTATGAATTGATAAAAATACCCCGAAACTGTATACTTTCTTTTTGGACACCCTGTATGTCGAAATTTGATCAGTTAATTGCTGGTAAGTAACCACACATATTCGTTACACTACAAAATACTTGAGTAGGAAAGGTTCTCTTCTGATAAACTGCTGACGATCATTAATGTTGGCGTATTATGGCTGTCCACCTGCATATACAGAGAGTACCTATGTACTATAGTCAGTCTATGCAGTATGCATTGCTCTCTACGTATTAACATCTACATGTTTCAATATAGTTGATACACTTGTTAAATGTTATAAATACACCAACATGTAATGCGTTTATCTTTTTTATTATACATGAAATCATGTTCATTTTGTGCATGTCATCATGTGAGTAGTTTAGCAGCTATATCCGATAATTCGATGATTGTAATTTGCCCGTGAATTTTTAAATCATACAAAATGCACGTACAAATCAAATGATTTTCGCATGAAGTTTCAAAATGTTACATACACATTCTTCATCGATACCCACATCAGGAAAACACAAAACCGGAAGAATTACTATAACAGACCGTACAAGAGAGGTTTGTGAAACATACACGTCTCATGATTGTAAATAACCTAGGGTAGCTAATGGCCATTCTACACGATACATCTTGGCGTATACACCTTAAGATGTACATTATACACTTGGTACATCTTGCGTAACTACACGGTAAGTCATGACCTATAAGACAAACACAATATCCCTCCAAATATTGTAAACAATGGCAATATTTGAAAACGACGTTTTGATAGGATCATTGATGTGTTGATTTTTAACAAAATAGAATAATTTGAAACACATGTAGACACCAAAATTATATAACTTTGTCTAAATCTATTTTCAACAGCACTGTATTGTTTCAATAACAATTCATGAAAAAATCATACTTTACAATATAGTATACTGCAACAAATAATTTGACAAAATGTTCTGTATTATTATTATTTCAAGCCAGTCTTTAAGACACAGGGGGAAATGAGTAAATATTGTGTGAACATCCACTAATTGGCTTGAATTTCATTCTAATCTGCTGTTATCAGGAAAATAAATTACTTCTTCACGGTTGGTCTGTACCACAAGACTTACGAATATAGAATACGTTCTATCCTGTACATCTCCAAAAATTGTGTGGTAGGGATGTACTATTCACATCTACACGATACATTTTGACCCCATAAGTCGAAACTTATACACCAAGATGTATCGTGTAGAAAGGCCATAAGGTCACAACGACCTTGACCTTTGACCTATCGAGCCCACATATGATGATTAGCAACCTCTCTGTAAAGTTTTACGATCTAAGATCCTATATTTCTTATGGTGTGGACCAGTGATTGTTGTGTGTTCAAAGGTCATGGTGGGTTTGACCTTTGATCCAAATGACCTTGAAAATGAGTCGGGCCGTTTATTGAGAATGAATAATCTCAACTTAAAATTTTAGTATCTTTGTCCAACCGTTTTGTGGTTATTGTTGGAAAACCATTCGGCATGTCGACCGACCGACTATTTGCACGTAACGCAATGTTCTGTGTTGGTGTACTTATAACATTTAATGAGTGTATGTATATTAAATAGTTATTAGTACAACTACTGTCTAGTCGTTCTTGGACACACACCTCCCAAACGATACATGGTGTCAGAATTTACTGCATACAATGGTTCAGCTTTAAAGTCAATGGGTACCATTTGCATTGAAAATGTACTTATGTAAAGTCAACCCACACCAGCAATGTAGAATTTCATGTCTTGAATACGAAATGTAGCCCCCTGATCAGCATAATCACATCCCTTGATTTTGGTATAATTAAACTTGTCACGCTCAGTTGAGACAGCAGGTATTCAGGATCATATGACAAATGGTTCTGTTATGGCCTTTCTACACGATACATCTTGGTGTATACGTTTCGACTTATGGGGTCAAAATGTATCGTGTAGCTGTGAATAGTACATCCCTACCACACAATTTTTGGAGATGTACAGGATAGAACATGTTCTATATTCGTAAGTCTTGTGGTACAGACCGACCGTGAAGAAGTAATTTATTTTCCTGATAACAGCAGATTAGAATGAAATTCAAGCCAATTAGTGGATGTTCACACAATATTTACTCATTTTCCCCTGTGTCTTAAACACAGTGGCTTGAAATAATAATAATAAGGAACATTTGATCAAATTATTTGTTGCAGTATACTATATTGTAAAGTATGATTTTTTCATGAATTGTTATTGAAACAATACAGTGCTGTTGAAAATAGATTTAGACAAAGTTATATAATTTTGGTGTCTACATGTGTTTCAAATTATTCTATTTTGTTAAAAATCAACACAAATGATCATTTAACACAGCCCTTTCAAAAAGTCGTTTTCAAATATTGCCATTGTTTACAATATTTGGAGGGAAATTGTGTTTGTCTTATAGGTCATGACTTACCGTGTAGTTACGCAAGATGTACCGAGTGTATAATGTACATCTTAAGGTGTATACGCCAAGGTGTATCGTGTAGAATGGCCATTATCGGTCAATTTCGCCGAGCTATTTAAAAAAATCACATGGAACCCAATTCTACGCCACTTGTTCATCTACCTAGGCGAATTCTGTAATATAGCCAGGCGAGACACAAGTTTCGAAGGAGAGACTACAATACCATATATGGACAACTGGGTCAGAACATCATCGACTAATTATGACAAATTAAATACTGACAGCTGTGCATGTAAACACCATATACTTGACAAATGATTGATGTGCTAGTACAATTTTAGTGTAACTTTACGACTAAATATGACAGCTCGTGATGAAGGCAAATTAATAAAAGATAATGAGAGTTTAATTACATCAATTTGACGTACCAGGCAGTTTGGCTTAAAAGCTCGGCAATGAACAAGCCAAGATGCAGAGTTCAGTCCACGGGCTACCTTGCCACTCGGCTGATGCCGCAGTGTGGATATAATGTTATGAGCTAATGCCACTTATGAACATATTGCTTAAAGAACTAAGTAGTACTTTGAATGTTTCATGAGAACTTACATGCTTTTATAATAGCTATTTAGTTCCTGATTGGAAGTTAATAAAAATACGTAGAACTTTATATAAGTATTTGGACTTATATTTCATACCTTGAAATACGATAAACTTGTGTATGTTTAAAACAGTAAATCACTACACTGTTGTAATACTAATGCCAGCACTACACTACAATTCCAGTAGGTCTCCGTGATAGGGACAAATCCGAGTTAGACCGGGATGTAGAGACCCACTCAATGGGTTAATTCCATGGTTCTGGTCGAATCCAAGGACAAATTACGCATTTGCCTTGTTCCCACAGATCGAAATAAGTGCATTAAACACCCGCATTATCCAATGAGAACATTGGATGATGTATTACCTTCATTGAGTAACTCCAAATATTTCGCCAAGTTAGATGCAAGGTCAGGCTATAAGGCTATTAAGTTAAGTGAAGAATCATCATACCTCACTTGTTTCAATACTGTATTTGGTAGATATCGGTATACCCGTCATTCATTTGGCCTATGCATAAGTGATGATGAGTTCGTCATGAAAATAGATTAGTTGTTTGAGGGTCTTGAGGGTGTAGTGACTATTGTAGATGACATTTTGGTACATGGTCAAACTAGGGCACAGTACGATAAAAATCTAAAAGCTGTTTTAGATACAGTGTATAGACTCTCCGTCCAGAAATACTGGTATACAGTATTCTTTGATCTAAGTCTCAATTGCTTTAATACCTTTATAAGCGTGCGGTCAGCTCAACTATCCTGATAAAACATTAGCAGCAGTAAAAAAGAAAATAATTACACAGCAACTGATATACCATATTCCGACCAGGATGGCTGTATCAAGTTACAATGAATCAAGAATTAAAGATTTTTCCAGATACATGACTGTGCTGTGTATACAGATTGTGAATGAATGAAATTAAATTTAAAATTCAGTGTTTATTAGTATACATATGGAGGCACAAACCTGGCACTTATAGCTGCGCACTTAGATAATCCCACGATCTCAGTATTAGGTAGATACACTTTGTTACATTTGCAACAAATGTATGATATCATTTAAAACATAGTTCATGTCATAAAAGAGAATATTAAAGAAACGCTAGCACTTAAATCAGCGTTATGCAAAATGCGAATTCACGAAATCTGCTCGGGCTAAAAACGCTCAGTTTTTAATTAACTGATAATGTGTCATATGTGCGTTTAGGCTAGAAAACAGTACTGCATTGACGGCATTGTCGGAGGACAATCTCAGTTAGTAAAATTTGAGCTCGCAGCTGGCTGTCGGTTCGTAGTTGCCGATTTGATTCAACACTGAACTTCAAATTTGCAGCAGGCTGCCAGTTCGCAGTTGCTAAATCAATTCAACGGTGAAATTAAAATTGGCTGCTCACAGCCAGTTGCAGTTGTCAATTTGATTCAACACTAACAGTTCAAATTAGCAGCGGACTATTGTTCAGAATTGCCATTTTCATCCTGTAGAAAACACCGAATTCGATGCTAGCGGTCGGTTAACAGTTATCAACCCAGTGAAAATTGAATTGGCTGCTAGTTTTTAGTTGCCAATTATATCCAACACTGTTACAGTGAAATTCGAGGTTCGCTGTAACCGATTCGATCCTATGAGATAATTTCATTAAGCTGCTAGTCCCCAGTTTAGATTGGCCGATTCATCAGTACAAATCAACTAGTCAGCTTAGTTGTGAAGTTAGATACTAGTTTGCATTAACTGTTTGAACACCTTACATCAAAAAGGCAGGTGGCTGACGGTTCGAACTAGCCGATACAATCCAACAGTGACATTTCAATTGGCTACTTGCTGCTGACATGCAGTTGCCAATTCGACCCCTTAGAAAAATCGCATTATCAGTTGACAGTTTGCAGTTGCTGATTCGACGCAAAGTTATTCGTATTAGACGCCGATTGAGAGGGCAGAGGTCACAGTTGCCAATTCGTCGACATGCTGCCGGTTTGTAGATTGGGATTCAAATCTCCTATTAAATTTAAATTGATAAATCGCAGTTGGCTACTCAAGCCTACTTTAAAATTTGCATTGGCAACAGGCTGTCGGTTCTCAGTTGGCGATTTGAGTTTCCTGTAAAATTTAAATTTGCTGCTGGTTGACGGTTCGCAGTTGCTGATTCGATGCAACAAAGTAAGTCGATGCTGAATGCGAGTTCGCAGTAACCAATTCGTTCGATAGGCTGGGATTCGAGTACGCTGTAAATTTGAATGCCATGTTGCAATTGCGTTTCATCAGTCGAATTGGCAGCTGGTTGCCGGTGTAACAGTCAGTTTTATTCCTCGGTTCAAGTTCGAATCTCCTGAAAATTTAATTCGCAGTTGCCAATTCGATGCCGGTTCGCAGTTCCTATAAAATTTAAATCGGGTACGGGCTGCTGTTTCGCAGTTGGCAATTTTTGCCTTTAAAATTTGAATTTGCAGCTGGCTGCAGGCTCGCAGTTGGAGATTTGCGTCTCTTGTAAAATTTAAATGTGTTTGTATCTGGTTTGTACTTGCGATTCAACAGTGGATTTGAATCTGCTGCTTGTCAAATCACAGTGGCCGATTTGAGTCTCTTGTAAAATTTGAATTGCTAGATGTCTGCTGATCCGCAGTTGACAATTTGATCGATCCGCAGTTGCTAATTTGATCGATCCGCAGTTGCTAATTTGATCGATCCGCAGTTGCCAATTCGACCCCGTAGAAAAAAAGAACTCTACGCAGTTGAGTATACTCTTGTGATAGTATTATTAATCAATGTGTTATTATTCTGAAGTGTAGTGTAAGTGCCACATTAAACAGTCTTTCTCAGTTGTATTAAAAAAAAGGTATGAATACAACAGAAAATACTGAAATATGATCTTCTATTTTTTCTCTGACCACAAATCTTCTCATTTGGTGATAAGTTGTATCATGCTGACAGTTAACCAGGGCAGTAAGTGCTATTTAATTAAGGACCGTGAAGGTATCAATTATATGCTAGATAAATCCTTGCTGTTGAGACCAGGGTACCGTTTTATCAACGAACTTACGGAAATCGTAAACTTACGTTCAAATTAAAATTCTTTATACATGTATACTTCTTTAGCAACTTCAAACCGGGGACAGATAATTCCTTGTATGAGTTCATTAACTAAATCTTTATGAGTATTGCAGCTCAATTAACCACATTTTATCATTGTAAAATAATTGTAAAGGATTTAAATTTGATCGTAACTTAAAGATTTCACGGTCTCATTTGTTAGTAAACTATTGCTATTTATGAGACTTTATGGGACTTTAAACACGAGTGTCATTCAATGAAATGTGAAAATGATGGCTAGGCACCTGACATTATACATGTATTATGCTGACACAAAGTACGAAATAGTGCTATTCTATGCAGACGGCTAATACAGTTTATAACAAGCACATTATCGGACAATCATTGATTGCAGAAAATCGAAGTCAAGCAAAGAAACATGGGTAACGTGAAGAAAGACAAGCATGTGGCATTCTTAGTTTTTGAAATAATAAGACAAAATGTCGTCATTTTATCATTTTGATAAGGGTATTACCATTAATTCATACACCATAGAAACACTAAAATACATTATCGAATTCAGTATGAATGCAAATGTTGGTGCTTTTAATATATTTTTAAACACAAGTGTCATTCAAAGAAATGTAATAAATACTTATTAGAACACTTGACATTATATATGCTGACATAAAGTGAGATATAATATTGCAACTGAGAAACATTGATGTTCTATACAGGCGGTTTATATGCTGACATAATGTCGGATGTAATGTCGAAATTACGAACGGTTTCACCGGTAGGGGACAAATAAAGCTAAAATCTAAATCAAAGCTGAAACGAATGCTCGAGAGCCATTTTGATGTTTTTACATAATATTCAGATATGCTCATAGAAGTCAAGTTGCCGCCAATCTTTAGATCAGCGAGCTGTATGATTGCATTGTCAACCAATGTCCATAAATTTTTAGCTACTAGTATTTAAAAGTGCCAGCACAGACAGACAGTATATGATATATAATCCTTCGCCCTTCTCATTATACTAACACTCAAAACAACAGAGCGTTAAGAACAATGTCACAGTGTTGGTAGTGGTGTGCTGATTTCGGGTTTTAATGCTGCGCTTTCTGCAATATATAGGCATATGACCGCAAATACCATACAACTCCCCCAACACGGCTGCGACCCCATTACGCAGGGAAAGATGCTTTGAGAATCTAACGGCTTCAACTCGATCTTTTGCTTGAACGTGTATTCAGCGGTCTAGCATTCTGGAACAGAATCCATGTTAAGAGACGAAACTGTTGAACCCAATGATACTATACCCAATGGCACAGACATTGGAGTCTCCTCGCTCTAGAAAGAATTAATGGGATATTTGGTAGTGCATGAGGCTTTTACAGTGAGTCTGCAAGAATAGTCGATCTACTGTCCCACATAGATAGAAGAAATTAATTATTGCATTATTACTTATTGCAACAGCATCGTTTGTTCTCGAAAGAACATCGTAACCCTGGTCATGGGTCTTATTAATATAAAGCTAAGCATAGTATTGGCTTGAGCTTCATCAATCACTCTGCTTGTTAACAACCAAGTTACGCGACTGCACTTGGGTCAAAGAATATGCATGTAAGTGGCATCAGCACAGCTAATAAATATAAGGATCGCTACAACTCTCGCGTAAATGACCTTTTCGATATCTGAAGATATTACTATACAAATGCAATGGAAAGTGAATAGTATATGATTGGAATTGGCCAGAAATGTTTTTTTGTCAGAGTCATGTGGATTCAGCCGCGTACTCGTGTATAGGTAGCTACGCGCCTGGCTCATATTGATGGCTTAGAACCAGAACTACGTAACTACCTCTTACGACCTTATAAGACTCTTACATATTGTAAATCTGCTTCACAAGGCGCTTTTTATGCGCATTTTTTCATGTAAATCTGAAATTGTCATGTTGACCAAAATGAAGTTTTCAAAAAAGTATTTTTTAGTTACGACCTTCTTGTTCTAAGCCATCGATAAAGCCAGCATTTCATACTTTTCTGTGAACGACGTATATGTTTAGATTATCTATAGATCCACAATATCTGAATTATTTCTGGATGCGACATTGTATTTTATTGTTTCTATAATGTATACATCTATACTGTATAAAGTAATACTAGTACCCCTATCAAAATAATGTCGACATTTTGTCTAATATTGTTCCAAAGACTTGTATACTCACATACCGAGCGTTCATGTCGTTACAATTGTCTCCTTTTTCTCAGACTTTGAATTAAAATAAGGCTACATGTATACATAGTTCAACAATTAATGGATGTCCATGTATGTGCATGACTCAAAATGTATTGATCATCCTTATATCTAACAACCGTGTTTCGAAGTTTCGACATTTTATCTGAATTTATATAAGCATATATATTAACCAGTATTCAGGCCAGCATTTCATACGACGGATATTTTTAAAGAATATACTACCAATCTTCACATTTGGATTTTTCCTGAATGCGACATTGTCTTTTATTGTTTCTATAATGTATTCATTAATAGTAATACATCTATCAAAATCATATTATTTCGACTATTTGTTTAATATTGTTCCATAGATTCGTTTACGCATGTACCTGTCTTCATGTCGTTGCAATTGCCCCTTTGTTTGACTTTGAATTAATAAAAGGCTAAAGCTATTCATATATCCACAATTAATAGATATCCATTGATGCGCATGACACAAAATTTCTAAATTAAACGAAACTTAACTTAAGTTGAAGTTTGATGGAGATTCTATGAGTCCAAAGGACACATGAGGGATAAAATGAGATAGTACTACGCATGCGCCGATCAGTCTTTAAAATAATTTTGTCATTATTGAAAAACAGCTACCAATTAACAGTGGTAGCAAATCTGTAAGTAACTTACTAACTAATACAGAAATAGTTGAGTGGGAGGGAGGCATTTTATCCCTCATGTGTCCTTTGGACTCATAGAATCTCCATCAAACTTCAACTTAAGGTAAGTTTCGTTTAATTAAGAAATTCTATTTCGTCCAAAACACATTCGTCTAAAATGAGACTTCAAAGCTCAATGACGACAAAATGACTAACCTTTAATGCAAAACACCATCCTCAAAGGAAACTGTTTTTTGAACCTCTTTGTCATAGAATTTCGAGAATGTTTTGCAGTTTGTCCATCCTGCAGTTTTCATTATAACATTGCCAGGAACACAATTTAGTTTTGCCTTTACAGTAGCTGCTCCCCTAACACTGTGGGCTTTGTATAGTTTAGTATTGACACCCGCTCTCATCATGACGGTTCTTATCCATCGAGAAACTGTGTCTCTCGAAACTGGTCTATATGGTTTTATATAACTCAGTAGAAGTTTGTTATGGTCATTACAACGAATAATTCTTGTCCTTGCAAGATATTCTTTCAACACAGTATATACACACAACCTCCTGTCTGGAGGATAAGCTTTAAGAGCAAAATTTGAAAAATCGACTCCTGGTCGACTCTGCTTCAACAATGAATCAAAATTGAACACAAACTCAGTTTTCAACATTTTAACTGGTAACAAATGACTGGTCTGTGTACGAGCTGCATGAGTGACAGCAACAAGCATGACAATTTCAAAGTTAGATCCTTTAAGGACAGATGTTTCACAGGACTCAGTTTTCTGAGGTAGTTCAACACAATATTAACATCCCAAGTGTTAATATACTTAGGTCTAGTAGGTCTTAAATTAAACACACCTCTAAGAAATCTAACCACTTCAGGATGCATTCCAGCTTGAAAGCGATCAAATCTTAGTCCTAAAGCAAACAATGCACCTCCAGCTGTATTTATAGCACTGTAACCTAAGCCATGAAGAAATAGCTCTGCAAGGAAGTCAATCACATGCACTATAGACGTTGAAACTGAATCAATCTGCCGTTCACAACAATATTGTAACCATCTCCTAATGTAGGTCTGGTACTGAGATTTAGTTCCAGATCGCCTAGACGACATGATGATCTTGGTTGCTTTCCTAGAAAATCCTCGGTGTCGGTACATTTCCCGGACACTCGACATGCTATCAGTACCATTTGCTTGATCAATGGATGAAGCTTGTTTTGATGTTGATGGTGTAGGAAATTCTTTCGTGACGGAAGAAGGATTGGTTTTTCTATTAACAATTTCATCAGAGCAGGGAACCATGTCTGCGTTTTCCATAAAGGAGCTATCACAATGCAACTTGCCATATCTGTTGTTACTTTCTGTACACAACGTCCCAATGAACTGAAAGGCGGAAAAACATAACAACATGAGAATTTTACCCAATCAATTGTAAATGCATTTATGAACGTTGCATCTGGGTCAGGTTTCCATGAACAGAATACCGATACCTTTTTATTAAGGCGACTTGCAAACAAGTCAATATCAGGTTTGGCCCATTTGTCACAAATATCAAGGAAAATCTTATCATCAATTTCCCATTCTAAATTATCATTAAATTCTCGAGAAGGCCTGTCTGCTTCGTTTGTTTTGCCGGCTATGTGAGATGCAGAAACCCATGCATCATTTTTGACACACCATGTCCAAATCTGAACACTAACATCATTACATTCTTGGGATTTGCTACCCCCATGTGTGTAATATAGCTGACAGCAGTGCATGGTGTTGTCTGATAATACTTTAGTATGTTTGCCTATCAGAAAATGCTCTTAGGCTATAAAGAACTGCAAGTAATTCAAGTTCATTGATATGCTTTTTGGATTCTAACTCTGTCCATCTACCCCCTATTTTACATTTTTCAAGTACAGCACCCCAGCCTTGAAGGCTAGCATCAGTTTGCATTTCTAAATCTGGGTGGCCCCTAGAAATTTTTCGAGTTTGGGTTTTAACATTAACAATCCACCACTCAAGCTCTTGTTTCATACATGTGGTGATATGCATTCTAGCATCAAAGTTCCCTTTATTCAATTTCAGGGCATTATCTTTATTCTTTTCTAAGGATCGGTAATGCAATTTCCCATATTCTACAGCTGAGAATGTGGACACTAGAATGCCTATAACCTTGGCTACATGCCGTATAGTTGTTGTTTGCATTTTCTGTAAGTCTCGGCATTCAGTTTCTACCCTGTGTATTTTATCATTGGGGAGGTAAACGAGCATTTGCTCCGAATCAATAGTATTTCCAAGAAATTCTATTTTTTGTGTCGGTATAAAGACAGATTTCTCTGAATTCAACTCAAAACCTAATCGAGAAAATAGTTCTCCCGATACCTGAACATTTTCTGAGCATTCAGACACTGAACGACCACACAACAAACTGTCATCTATAAAACCTGAATTTATGTACCCTAAGCTACGCAATTTAGCATACACAGGTTTCATTAATTTAGTAAACAACCTAGGACATCTTCAACTTCAACATTTATTGGTGATATGTAAGCCTCCGGCCCATACACAATAACATACAGTTATTACATATAAACAGACAAAGACAACACATGAAGAGGAATTACTTGTACAATGCATACTTAAATCAACATCTATGATATGAAATGTAAATTAGTCAGCTTCAACTTAAGTCAACATCAATAGTCATTTTGCTCGTTACACAGTTACAAATTAGGAATATAAATCAATATCAATAGTAGTTAGACAGGTAATATATTATTGGATAAAAGAAACAATTACAAACTCTGCGGATGTACATGTCCTAAGTAAATATTTCTAAATAATTCGATCTACGTTTTAGGGCATAGAACAAATACATTGCTAGGTTTCTAATTGTTTCTTCTTTTCTTGTGGACATTAGTTGACAAAATTTATCATAAGTTGGATTGCATGTATATAAAACTGGAAAATATTTCACTCGAAGATCATTATAACATGGGCAAAATAAGGTAAAATGCATTTCATCCTCTATCACACTTTCACAATAAAAGCAATGTCTGAATTCTCTAGGAATATTATAGTATCTTCCTTGTTCAACCATAATACTCTGGGTTGTAAGAGCCATGAATGTTCACAAGGTGTATAAAGCACCAAATTTGGCACAGTTGTAGTATAAGTCAATCTGATTTAAAAAATCCAAAGAGACACTCGATCGAGGCCCTGTCTCCTGCTGAAATGAGGCCCCAAAAGGGTACCTCAGAGTGTACATACTCCCTGGTAGAAATATATGCTTTTTTATCTGATTGCGAAGCAAATCATATGAAACCTCGGTAAATATTATGATTAATGGTGACATTTGAAATATATTGCATTTTGGTATACTTAAACACTAAAATGAGGCCCTGCTAGTGGTTAAAACAAAAAATGAGGCCCGAATTCGGGAAAATAAAAACTAAATGATATACTCAGGGTTGTGAGAGCCATGAATGTTCACATGGTGTATAAAGCACCAAATTTGGCACAGTTGCTCTATAAGTCAGTCTGATGAAAAAATCCAAACAGACAACCATGAGAGGCCCTGTCTCCTGCCCAAATGAGGCCGCGAAAGTGTATGAGAATCTCCACCAACCCGTCAGTATAAGTACATGATTATTTTCCTGATTGTGAAGCAAAACACATTGAGTCGTAATATATAAGGTGATAAATGTGAGTGCTTGAAATCTGCAGCTTTTTGTGATAATAAAACTTGGAATAGAGGCCCAATTGGTGGTTTTAACACAAAATGAGGCCCGAATTCAGGAAAGATAAAATAAGAGCATATGGATGTTCACATTACGTATATAAATCACCAAACATAGCATAGTTGCACATCAAGTCGACCATCTATATAAAAACCAATAAAACATGTATGTGAGGCCCCGTGTTTTGTACAAATGAGGCCCCAAATGTGTACTTGATTTCACAAATTCATCTGTATGTAATGTACATATTATTATTTTCTCAATTGTTACGCAAATAATATATAACTGTTTTGTACATTATGTTGAATTGTTTATCATAATTTACAATCTTAATTAATAATAAAATATGACAGTGAGGCCCCGCTAGTGGTGTTAACCACCTACTAAACTCACCATCACACTACACAGTCGTATATTATATAGAAATGCAACAAATGTTGATAATTAACGATAAATATTGAGTTACATAGTCATTGGTAAGTACAGTGTATAAACAATCTGCATTATATACTTAACTATTTCATATAATACAAACGAGGCCATAATAGGGTAAATATCTATCAGAAAATCACAGAATGAAGTAATTATCTTTCAAAAATCGAACGGTTAATTGGTATTATTTTCTCTCCATTTAAGCAAGCTCATATACACAGTGCATTTGATTGTAGGCATATCAGCTGTGCCATGACTAATAACTGTAAAATGTTAATTTGAGGCCCTGTCGTGGTTTATAGAATGTGTATTTGAATTGATAAACATAACTTGAGGTCATTATAAGTTAAATTTAAATGTGAACATGGTGCCAATTACTATATTTTGAATGTTTTCTTACCGAGTACAAATGTTTTCATGACCTAACACATTATAATGATTTCTTAACATATTTGTTTATAAATTAATCCGCATCAACACCTTCAGAACATTGATTTTAGATACATATACTGTGGAAATCGACTTTTTTTAAAGAATTTATTGAGGCCCGTAATACGGGATTCATTTCTTTCTTTTTTATGCATGTACATGTACTTATTCCGTATAGCTCGGTTTTGGCCCTCACCATTATCATGATAAGTCAATGAGAGACTGCAAAAACATGCAGTAATCAAACTGTGGTCGATGGGGGGAACGGTGGTATAGAGGTGGGACGCACGCTTCAGAATGTGAGGTCTTGGGCTCAATCCTCATCTGGACCACTGGTTAATTTCTATGAGCAAGAAATATCTACATGCTTTACTCAATCAATGTGTAAATTGGTACCTGTGAGGGTTGGTTTATTCCTAGACACCGCAGATAGATGTTGGCTACCACACCCACAGGACGGGTTTCATAAGGTAATACAATGACCAGGGAAAGGTTAAAAATGTCAAAGGGTGGTTAAACAGCTGAACTATTGGTTGTTATAGCATCAAACCAAGCCATTGTTATTAACTGATGTACACAATTAATCCGATACATTATTTCAGGTTGGTCTTTGTTTTGATTTCAAATACTGTTAAAATGTTGTGTTCATTTAAGCTGATGGCGACCTTGGTCATTTGAGGTACTAAATACTGCCGAGTAAGGTCATTTAATGTACTTAGATACAGTTAACACCACAAAGTACAATCATACCAAGACCTGTTGTGTACCCGTAATGCCCATTACGTCAAATCCAGATCTTAAAAGTAACTCACGACAGGCCGTTCAGATCTGATGTGGTAAACTAAAGTCCTATGAAGTGATTTAATTTTTCAAGCTACAGCTTTGCCTGGCCCAATAAAATACTTACATTCACCAATTACACTGGTACGTGTACTCAAAACCATATGAGTATTTCATGGCATAATACAGTCCTTTCAGGTCCTATTGGTAACTAACTTCTATCTAGAGAGCTAAGCAGACAATAGAAGCTACTAGTATAGTTGGTCCTTTGAAGTAATCACCACCGTCTTATTCAACCAATTCTAATGGATACCAGTGTGTGAATTGATACCTGTGAGGGCAGTGGGCCTCAATGATGGACACACACTAATCAGTAGAGAATTAGTCTCAACACGGAGACTCGAACGCATGTTTCCTTAGTCTAATGATCAGGAGAAGTTAAAATGGCCGTTAAAATGTTGTCCTATGGCTGAACTGCTGAAAGCGACCATTGAAAACTGATATCTTAATGTTTAACTATACTAGGCACACCAATGCCTCTTGGGGTACCTCAAATGTTTGGCACATTTATTTCATACTCTGGTTCTAGGGGTAACCTTTCACTCATCGACACATATATTTCAGGTTACATTGGGTATTTAAAACTAATGGTCACATATTTTCTTGTCTACGCTAGGAACCTAACATTAATTGTCACAGTAAGGCCATACCAAACCATTTCTTCGTTTAGCGTCCGAGGACGGATAGGTTTGAGCATCTTGGGAAGAAAAATAACCAACAAACATTGTAACCTTTTTTATCTTCAAAATCCATTGAGATATGGCTTTTGTATTTATCATATCAAGATGTCACCCTACCCCTACACAGCAGTAGGTTTCACACAAACAATTTTTCAGTTTGAACGATATATTTGTTAGCCATATAATAATGAGCTAATAAGTCGTTATGTCTTTTTACGAGTGTTTTGTTCTTGTCTCAGGATAGCTAGATAGGTTTTCGAACTTAGGACGGACGCTAAACGAAGAAACAATTTGGTATGTCCTAACTCTGAATTCAATGGGGGACAAGCTTTATTAGCCACCTATTCAATTTCTCACATATACATCTGGCTCAATGGGGTTGGTAAACCGGCCCTGTTAAATCAGTCCTAGCTCTAAGAGTAAAAGTTAGGGCCTCATGTAAAGATATTCTGGGTTCGTGTAATGACAAATAATTCATTAGTAGGTACACTGCCAATGTAAAACTTGGCATTTTGTGTGAACATGCATGCGACATGTTAAAATCGATTATTATGAATATTGTAAGCAATTTTTTAATTACTTTGCTGAATATATGCTATTTACCCGCTAATGGGCTTAAGTGAAGTTTAAACCACATATGGGGCCTCATATCCACAGTTACTATTTACAATACGGTATGGCTTATATACCAACATTCAACACAGTTATATATATTTCTGTTACAGATACTTTGATTAAATCTATAAGTTAATATAAATATTTTATTATCGTTTCTCTACATATGAATTCAATCAATTTTTTTTCAAAATAGATTTAACCCTTTATATGGCCTCAATTTACTAAAAGTAATCAAATATTAGTTATTTACTGTATATTTATATTACTTTATTATTATTTACGATTGGTATAAAATATGTTTTGTATTTGAGTATTGAATCAATGTACTGATTTAATTTCTAGTGTGTTTTATATAAAGTATTGTGTTTAGTTTGTACCCCTAATGGGGCCTCATTTTCACATTGGAACTATTATTAAAGTATCAATATGGTAAATTTCATATTCAACAAAATATAATTCACTTTTACAAATCATTTGTTGCACATTTTAGAGACATTTATATGTCTTACAGATTGCATCGTGAACATATTAAATTCATCCACGTTTTCATGATTGAAAAATGTCCTTTCAAGGGCCTCAATCAATAAATAAGTTGTATTTTAAATGAATTAAATAATATTATAAGCATCACTGGGTCAACTGGTCTGCATTCTATTGTTGTCTTGTTCAACTATTCATAATACTGAAACTAAGTATACAAACATGTTTTTTATTCTATGAAATTTTAAAAAATACCCCTTTCGGGCCTCATATTTGTAATAAAACATGTATGATAGTGGAATTCATAATACAATATATCATATAGGTACTTGATTCAGACATTCCAATTGAAATTTTGGTGATTTTTATATATTTTTTAAAAAATTCAGCGTTTTCATATTTTTAGTGTGCAGAGCAATTTAATTTGATGGACCCTATTTGGGGCCTCATATATGCGAATTAAGGGGCTGAACAGCTCGTCTCTTTCACTTTTCTGGAAGCCAATATATTGATTGTTATTTTGTGAAAGTTTGGTGCTTTATACACCTTGTGAACAAAATGACCATTTTTTGGTTCTTACAACCCTGAGTATAAGACTATGCGAAGAACTTCTAAAAGCAGATAGGCATTTACGAAATTTTTGAATATCTATACATGTAACGTAAGGTTCTAAACCATGATTCAATTTAAAATCCTTGTAAAAAGAGAGTTTAACATTATTCGAACATTGATTTCTCCATATTTGCAAATATTGATCTTTCAGACGTTGTTCATAGCATTTTAAAAACATTCCTGGACTATCAACTGATTGGGATTCCCATATATAACCAAAACCATTACTGTACAAGTTTCGCTTAACTAGTGTTGCCCAGTTCTCATAACCTAATGTATCATAATGATATAACATTATATATACATAAATGTAAAACAAATGGACGAAATTGAAGCCATTGCAGAAGAACTATTTGATTGCAACTCGACGCGTGCATGGCGGGAAAACGACGTCACGCAAAACATTTGACGTATATAGTGGAGTATTTCCATCATTTAAGCTATTTGAAGCATGAAATAAATAGAATATTAGTATTTTACCGTGTATGATCGTTTGATAATTCACCTCGTGAGCAGCTGACTTATATTTTCACTCGTGGCTACGCCACTCGTGAAAATATTACATCAGCTGCTCACTCGGTGAATTATCAGCCGATCATACACGGAAAAATACAAATATCCTCTATATAATAGAATACAAAATAAAAGCATTATCAATAGTTGAATAGCTACTTCTAAACCCAGCCTGACACTCTGCAATCTTGTTATATGCTTCTGCAAAAAATGTAAGTCGTTTAGTAATGATTGCAATATAAATTTTACTAAATACGTCTAATAAGGCTATGCCTCTATAATTATCAGGTACATGAATACATCCTTTCTTATGAAGAGGAACAATGATTGATTTTGTCCATGATGTAGGAAATTTTCCCCTTGCAAATAATCGGTTAAACAGTTTTGAAATAAAAGGTAATAAAATATCAATACCGTAAACAAAATGTTCTGGGATTAGATGCCCAGAAGATGCTTTTTTAATATTTATTGATTTTATAGTATTTAAAATTTCCTCATCAGTAATTGGGGAATTGAATACAGTATCTTGTATATCATCAATATCGTCGACATTCATATTCTGTTCAGTAACCCGTTCTATATCGTCATTATTGTCCATTGCAAACAATGTACTGAAATGTGTGAACCATTCTTCAATAGAAATTTGAGGAACAGCCCTTTGTTTATTTGTCATTTTTTTAATTTCTTTCCAAAATAATTTGGAATTGCCAACTGACTGGTCAAGTCTATTTAAATATGTATTATAGTGTTGTGAGCGTTTACAAATATTTTTATAAGCACTTTTATGTGTTAGATATTGGTTAAGAGAATCACTGGTTCGGTATTTCCGAAATAACCGTAAGGATTTCATTGCTATAAACTTAGTGTCTCTACATTCCGCATCAAACCATATTTTCCCAGTCCTATTTTTATGCACATGCCTACTTTTAGTAAAGGGTCGAGAGGTATACAGAATAGTTTTTTCAAACTGCAACAATACAGTATCTATATCCGCATCAGGATCAGTAAGTAGATTCTCAAAATCATCAAAACATCCATTAAATGCATTTTCACGTAAAATACTTATAAAAGAATTTTTATTGTTTACATTTATGTCAATGTGGGTGCTATTATTTGATATAGAATCATCGATGGCAGGGGTACCTGCCAACTTTAATGTCAAAGTGATCGCACAGTGTGGACTTTCAATGCGTGGAATAACTTTAAAATCATCAATGTTATCAGTAATTACTTTTGATAAAATGAAGTAATCAATGACACTTGCCCCTTGTTGACCTACAAATGTAAAATCACCCTTTCCTCTGTCAGTACCAAACCGTCCATTTGCAATGAATAATGAATATGTTTTACAAAAATTAATAAGGTCATGGCCAGATTTATTGATAACATGATCGACAGAATGTCTGTCTATACATATATCATCATCTAGGATGTCAGCAATATCATGTAATTCTGGTACATTATCAGTATGAGAAACAAAGTCAGCAACGTAAGATGTACGTGAGTTTAAATCTCCACATAAAATCAGTGGTAGATGAATAAGATTTTCATGAGTAAGAACATTTTCCAAACTGTGAATTCCCTTTGCAACATTATGGGAGACTAAGTAAAAAGGTGATGACTCTGGTGGTAAGTACAAACAACAGTATATATAGTCACGCTCACAAAAAAACAAATATTTATCAAATTTCAAACTAATACCATATTCAAACGTGTTTGTTACTTTTGTAACAAATTTAGATATGGAGTTCTTTACTAGAACAATTACCCCACCCATATTACGGCCACCTTTCATAGAAGGTCTTGCCTTTAGTTCATATAAAGTGTGATTTGGAAAATATGTGAGACAGAATTCACGATCAGTTTCCCAAGTTTCCTGAAGACCAATAACATCAAAATCTGACAAAAAGGAATCCACATCAGTAAAAGTTAAATTACGTTTAAGTCCTTCTATATTCCAAGAAATAAATTGTAATGGATGTCCAAATAGAGTTTGTGTAGGGCGTTGACCATCTCCCTAATCGACATGAATGGGCTCAGCAGGATCGTAGGCACTAGTATTCAAGGGTTGTTTTGTGTTTTGTTTATCACTATGCCTAGACCCTCGTTTAATAATGCGTTCATTGTTACGTTCAGTCATATCAACTTGGTGAAGCTTTCCGTTTTTATAATATCACATGAAGCCCTGTTTCCTAAGTCTATTGATTTCCTGACGTTGCATGTAGGTTAAATCACCAGCTATTCGTAGTCCTTTCCTTCGAAGTTCATCCCTGTACTTAAATAGTTTCATCTTATCTTCAAAGCTGTGGAACGTGACCAGTACCATACGGGATTTACCCTCCTTATCACCGATACGTTTAACTTTAGAAATTGAGTCAGCTTTCAGAATATCATCTTCTTTAGTAACACTTAATACTGAGTCCTCAATTATAGTTTCCAGAGGTTTATCGTTGTTAACATCATCTTCTAGACCAAATAGCCGTAAGTTACACTTAAGGCGTTCTGATTCCATGATATTAAGTTGCTTCTCCATAGCTGTGATGTTGTCTCTGGATATTACATCATGTAGTGAAAGGTATGCCATATCATTCCGTACAATATCTGCATCATACTCATTATGATCCAACCTTTGTTCAATAGCTGATAATCTATGATCCAAATTATCTTGTTTATTAAACACTTCGTTAATATTGTTTTTCATGTTACCCAGTTCTGTATCAATTCTCTTCAAGTCCTTTTTAACATCTAATATATCGTGTTTGACATCCTTAATATTACTCTGAAGTTGAGCGTGAGACTCAGAAAGTTTATTATCAAGCTCCTCATGTGATTTCTGCATTTGTTTAAAAATTAGCATGGTATCTTCAGTAGGACCTGGGTTAAGTTCGATGTCCGATGACAAAATCAATAAACGGCTACTGTATGATGCATATGTTGTACCAATCACACAGCCTGGATATACTGGAGACATAGAGGTAATACCATTAATAAATCCGGATAATGTTGACGAATAGCAGGAACTAACACACTGTTGACTCAATTCAGATGTATAATTGTCGACTATATAAGTGTGGCTCTCAACAACTACACGAAACATTATTGCGAAGAATAATTCCATCAAACTGCAAGCAAACGACCTATAATGAATGTCGCTACCGTTGGTATATGGGTTATACTTTGTATTTATTTTGGACTTTCTTCTATTTTTCCTGTTTGCGACAAAATGCCCTATCCTTATCCGGTATGTGCAAATGTCAACTCCCATTATGGCAGATACTCCCTTCCGTAGATTTACTAGTAATCACACTGGACTATACACTGATAATATGTACGCAAGTCAAGCGTGACGAATTCTTTGTTATAACCCGTGGGTAATTTATCGATATCACCCCACCACAATCAATACACACAGCGGTCAGTTTTCGAAGTTTAAATGTCAAATTTCACAATTATCGTTTTATTGTTCTTCTTGTAACTTTGATATAGCCTTTGCTACATATATATACACATAACATCCAAATCATGTGTTGTTTCCATGCGTAGTTTCTGTATAAATTCACATTTTTATTGCTTCTGTTAAATTTGTTTATATCTACCGGACATCACGTGACAATGGTGCAAGCCCATTTGGGAATGTGGTGAATTGATAGATTTCATTACTATACATGAATCTAAAATATTTCTGCTGTTCTGCAGCACAAGGTACACTAACGTATGCATGGCGCAAATCGATTGAAGCAATATATACCCTTTGTAATCAGGCTTAAAGCTTTCTCGAATGTATCCATTTTAAAATGAACATATGGAATGAATGTGTTTAACTTTTTCAGATTTAGAATCATTCTATATTCACCATTTTTCTTTTTTGTTAGAAATATTGGAGACAAGAATTGGTCAATCTCCTGAGCCACCTTTTTGACCACACCGAGGTCTAATAACTTCTCAATTTCTTTCTCAATAATTCTCATTTCAGCTGAATTAAACCTACATGTATGATTGTCATTGCATTTCCAGGAATAAAACTCTGGCAAAAACTCAATATGACAATATCTAAAATATTATTATCAGAAGTCAATTTGCGCCATTCATCTATAAAGTATTTCAATCTACCACCAAATAAATTTATAGAGCGTACCCTAGGAATTAGTTCCGGGCTCTCCCTACTCCCCGTCTTGGGTAGTTTTTTGGATCTGCTGACGCACCAGAACCCCATGACATGGGCTGGTAATAACCTCGACCACGATAACCTGGTCTACCTCTGAATCTACCTCTAAAGCCTCTAAGTCCAGGTTTGGCACCACGAGCACCACTACGGTGAATTTTGTAACTTATTTTGGCACAATCCTCGATTTCCTTCGCCGTCTTTGACACATCATCACCAAAAAGTTCCTTGGTGAATGGCAAGGAGTGATTGCACATATGTGCATAGTCAGATTTAAGCTCAGGTTTGAGCAAGTCTCTCCTAAACATATTAATTTGTTTGTTTGAGTGCCCCATTAGGGCCAACACATCGTTACAATTGTTAATGCAAACTGATATAAATGGATTGCCCTTTTCATTCAACGCCATTTCATTCACAGTTTTAGCGAGCGTTGTACCAGCTTTAATTATTGACGACTCGACATTCTGCAATTTTCTATCATTCGTCCTAGCAGTTTGAGAAATAGCTTCCCATATTAAACTGTTTGTCTTAACCACCACTAGCCCCTCACAATTGGCTGGCCTAGGAATGCATTCATCCTTTATAAGCTCAGAATAACGATCCTCGTCAATACCATTTCTGAATAATTCTGTGACATTTTGAGCCAGTACATCGTCAATATCATCACCACACACCTCTTGCATTTTAAATCGTTTAGCCATGTCATTGTACCTACTCTCACATGTTCATTTATTATTATTTCCATCAACCCGATCACAGGCCAACACATTTTCACTCGTAGATGGCGCTGATAAACCAATCTCATTTTGGTCACACAATTCTCCCTCCTCGAGGGGATAATCCTCAGAATACTGTTCAATATAATCAAGCCTGTCTGAGACAGATGTCAAATTTCTGTCCTGTTCACTAATAGATCTCTGAATCTGTTGTAAAATGGAGAACATGGCCTGGTCACTCGGCCCCTCACCTTGTTCATCACTTTTTGTTGTCTTACTCGTAGACGAACTGTCCGATTTACTGGTTTTCTTTTTAAGTGGGCCTTTGCCCCTGTCAGTAACCCTTTTATCGGTTGTTTTTTCATTCGAACATCGTTCGGAAACACCTTTCGGATTTTTATCCGCCATATTGTCTATTTTCTTTCCACGAGGCTATGGTCGCGGAAACTTGTGACTATTTCAAATATAGTCTAATTTTGCAAAGAATCGCATTTACCGAACACCGTCCAGTAAAATAACACCAGATAACACTCTGGAATTAATTAAATCCACGTGATAAGCCTATAAACGGCTAAAATCGTAACCAAAAGACGATTTTACAAGTTCACGTCTTCTCTAATCGGCTTCCGGAGCACACTGATCGGCGCATGCGTAGTACTATCTCATTTTAGACGAATGTGTTTTGGACGAAATAGAATCCATTGATCATCCTTATAACTAGCAACCGTGTTTCGTAGTTTCGACATTATATCTGACTTTATATCAGCATATATATTGACCAGTATTCAGGCCAGCATTTCATACTTTTCTGTAAACGACGTATATGTTTAAAGAAAATACCACCGATCCTCACATTTGAATTATTTCTTAATGTGACATTGTATTTTATTGTTTCTATAATGTATGCATCTATACTGTATAAAGTAATACTACACTTAACCGAATTCCTAATTGGCCACCCGAAAAAATATTAGGATGTGTTATTTGTTCATTCCACGCACTAATTTATCGTTTCCGGAAAGAAATGGCGTATTCATGTAGAAAATCATCCATGCGTAACGGTTGGTGAGAAATTGCTTTTTTTGCATGTTGTCCTCGTGCACAGCTTGGAATAGTAGCGTATCTTTATGAATTTGTTCCCTGTTGATTGACTTTTCTTTAAACACTATAATTTGTGAGAATGAGCCATGTGGAACGCGCTCATGACGACAGATACATGCATACATTGAACGAATTTCTGATTGTCCACGTGTTTTTATAAATTAATTTTAAAAAATGCTTTTAGAACAAAACAAATAATAGAGACCGCGATACTGTCCAATTAAATTGATAGAAAATATGTTTCTCGTAGTAATTCGAGCTAAACCTCACCTTATTATAAATATCGCGTTTTCCAAAATGACGTTTTGACGTACATGTCTGGATTTTGGTGCTGGTACTCGTCATTCTATCGGCCTCAGCGCGCCCCATATTACTTATTCTCGAAGCTCTAGGCATTGTAGTTTTAGACAAGAAGATTTTTATATGTTTTCCCTGTATAGGTCTATGTAAAAACCTGATCCCCGGGGCGGGGCCAATTTTTACCCCAGGGGCATAATTTGAGCAATCATGATTGAGGTGCAATAGATGATGCTACATACTAAATATCAAAGCTCTAGGCATTGTAGTTTTAGACAAGAAGATTTCTATATTTTTTCCCTATATTATATAAAGTCTATGTAAAACGGTGACCCCGGGACTGACCAATTTTCACCCCAGGGACACGATAAGAGCAATTATTAAATCCCCTAATGCCATGTACATTCTGGCTTAATTTCATCAAATTTTGGCAAAACGGTTTGAGGGGAGATGTCGTTTGAAAATGTGGACGGACGGACGAACGGACGTACAGACGGAGGGTGAGTGATCAAAATAAACTCACCTTGAGCAATTCGTAAAGTGATCAGGTGAGCTCAAAAAGTCAAATTCCCCAGCAGTTGCCTGCTCACTTCCTTCCAAATTCCTAGCCTACCAGAACTTTATTAATGTGACCCATCACAAATATAATGTGTTGGTGAATATTACTAGTTGACACACTTTTCTCCCCAAAATAAAATATGTGAGTATCATATTACAGTCAGTCCTTCAGTGTCTCACACAGGGGTTTATAATACATGATGCAACAGTGATATTTTTAAGTGAACATTAGAGAGTTACCAGTGAGTTATCAATTTGTTATGAGTAGAAAATGGAGATCGCTGGAGTTAATTTAAATAAAAACAAGGAATAACACTAAGTTGGAATATGAATGCAATGAAGAGAAAGAGATCAACATGATGTCATATGATACTAACAAACGTCTGGGCATATTAAGGAAATAAATCCAGCAATTATCAAGGATGTTTAAGGTAGATAAATATTATTTTTTGTATGATGATATTAGGTGGGAGGTGATGTGACATTGTGAGGAAAGTTAATACAGGTGTGATTTTTTATTTGTGTAATATGTGGTTGTCTTTTTCATGAGTGTACTAAGTCCCTTTTTTGAAAACCTTTGCCATATACAACAAATGTATGACCAGTTTTCAGGACACAAAAACTAAATATGTGTGTGCATATAAATATTGAAGTATTTCCATGCGCAATTATACTTTAAAACTTATACATAGTTTTCACATAAATATATATGACCTTACACTTAAAAAATCGTACAAGTGTGTATTTTTTCTTTTTGTGTTCATTATATAAGAAATAATATAAATATATAAATGTGAAAATTCCAGGAACTAGCCGAAGATTTCTGGTCAATTTTGTCGAACAATATAATGTTTTATTTCAAATATAAATATTAACTGTAAAATCATTAATTTTCGTGGGGGATTAAATTTCGTGGATTTCGTGGTTCACTTCAATTTGTCAAACGCAACTTTTTACCAGAATATGACATAATGTCTAAGTCTTTATAATACAGTAAAATTTAGTTCGTAGAATTGAATTTTTAATACTGTGACAGTTGGTCATAATTTGACTAATTGTTGTACGGGATGTTTGAGTACAGTTCTTGTTAACATGTGTATAAGGTACACATGACTGATTGAACTGATTGACTCCGAGTAGAACAGAATCACAGACAAAACAACATTGTGAACATCATGTTTCATACAACAGTGGACACAGAATTAATCTAACATATTTTTATTGTGTTAGGTCACACATTCAACTGCTCGTCTGGCCACCCGACTAGCTAATATATTTTATCAATCAAATAACATAACATTTTTCAATTTTCGCTAGATTTTATTTTGGGCTATGTTTGAGGGTGCAAGGGGAAATAATTTCATATGAGAAAAGAGAAGATTGGGGAGTTGTCTTTCTAGACATAGGGTATGTTAGACAGACTAAGTTATGCATTATAAGTTCATTTATAAATAAACAAAACAGCAAATACAGACTGCTCAATGTGTCACAAGACTTAGTGCAATAAATAGCAGAAAGAACAAGAGGGTCCCAAGGGCCCTAGGTCGCTCATCTGTTGCACATTGGTATAGGTATCAATACAACTTACATTCTTAACTATATTTTATTAAGATTGGATCAAAAACGGCGACCTCTGGAGTGCACACAAGGTTTTTCAAAGATTTGACCTAGTGACCTAGTTGTTGATAACACATAACCCAATTATGAACTTGGTATGGATTTTATAGGGAACAACATTCTGACCAAGTTTCATTAAGATTGGATCAAAACTGTGATCTCAGGACCGAACACAAGTTTTTTCTAAGATTTGACCTAATGACCTAGTTTTTGACCCAACATGACCCTTTTCCACATTGGCCTAGATTTCAAGAACAACATTCTGACCAATTTGTATGAAGATTGGATCAAATTTGTGACATCTCGAGTGTACGCAATGTTTTTCTAAGATTTGACCTTATGACCTAGTTTTGACCCCATACGATCCAGATTCAAATATGGTCTAGATTTCATTAAGAACAATATTCTGACCAAGTTTAATGAATATTGGATCAAAACGGTGACCTTTAGAGTGTACGCAAGGTTTTTCTAAGATTTGACCTAGTGACCTAGCTTTTAGCCCCGAATGACCCAGTTTCAAACTTGGTCTAGATTTCATGCAGAACAACATTCTGACCATGTTTCATTAAGATTTGGTCAAATTGGTGACATCTGCAAATTGATGATTTCTACAACAAGTCAGTCAAAACCCCTACCTTGGTGTAACACTTTCAGAAGATATGTAATCGGACGCTTACATCTCTAAAATCACTAAAAAGGCAAATTGTACCATCGGATTTCTCAAACGCAACCTCAAATATTGCCCCAAATCATGCAGGAAATCAGCGTACCTAGCTCTCATAAGATCAACTCTAGAGTACAGCTCAATCCTATAGGATCCACACCTATCAAAAGATATAAACCAACTGGAAAAGGTCCAACGCCAGGCGGCACGATTCATATCCGGGGACTTTAAATCAAGAGAAGAAGGCTGTGTCACAAAGATGCTCAATGATTTACAACTTCCTTCACTCAGTGATAGGCGAAAGAAGAATCGACTAATATTCTTCTACAAGGTGGTCAAGAGGCAGGTCCCAGCTTTTAGCTCCCAAGACATACTTACACCTCTTAGACATACCAGACGTATTAAACCTAAACGCCACTCAGGTTTTGACAATAAAAACATAGTTGAAAATCAGACCAGAAACAATTCTCAGTGCTATAAAACTGTACAGTGCAACACACACTTATATAAGAACTCATTTTTCCCTTAGACCATTGTTGATTGGAACCAACAGGAGGATAGCATAGTGTGCGCCAAATCTGTGGAGAGCTTCAAAACAGCTCTATCCCACAGCGATTAACTGAGCACTCTCTCCCCGACGTGTACATGCCGTAATAGGCCCTACGTCGTACAGATTCAGATCTAGAGTGTACACAAGGTTTCTCTAAGATTTGACCTAGTGATCTAGTGTTTGACCCCACATGACCCAGTTTAAAACTTGGCCTAGATTTCATGGAGAACAACATTCTGGCCAAGTTTCATGAAGATTGGATCAAAACGGTGACCTCTAGAGTGTGCACAAGGTTTTTCTAAGATTTGACCTAGTGACCTAGTTTTTGACCCGGTATGACCCAGTTTCGAACTTGGCCTAGATTTCATAGAGAACAACATTCTGACCAAGTTTCATGACGATTGGATATTTCGAATTTCAAGTCAATATGTTAAATATTTTTGAAGATGCGCTCCTGACAAAATTTTGTTATAAAAATACTAAAGGGGAGATAATTCAACATTTAAGACATACAGAGTTATGGTTCTTTGTCAATGCACTTCTCCAACTTGCTATATATTTATAATTCAAGTTTCAAGTCAATATGTTAAATAGTTTTGAAGATACGCTTGAGACAAAATTTTATTGGAAAAATACTCAAGGGGAGATAAGTCTAAGTCCAAAATTAGGTCAAGGTGAAGATCAAAATGAAGTCAGGTGATACAGGCAAGTGGAGAGTGGTCATATACAACATCCATGCAAGTATGAAAGCTTTGTAGCAAGCAATATTGATGCTAGAAGAAACGGTCAATTTGGTTTAACCAGGCCGGACGGACGAACGGTAGGACAGGTGAATTTCTATATGCCTCCCGATCTATCGATGCAGGGGCAAAAAAACTTAAGCTGTCGCCATTTGGCAAACTAATATGCCCCCGCGGACAAAGGGTCACAATTTTGGCATCATTTTTAATCATCAAAGGGCAAATTCTTTCCTTCACGCACATCTACAAGTTAAGGTTGTTTAAGTGTGAAAAGGAAATCCTGCAAAAATGTAGGAGTGGCTTCAATTTTTAAGGACAAGTCTGCACTGACAAGTTCCATTTTAAGTTCACTGACAATTCTTGAACAATCTTTAACTTGGTTCATGTGAGTATTTTAGAATTGTTCGTGAACTATTTATGGCTTCATTTCACAGGGTTGGTAACATGTACATTTAAATTATAGAGGCATATGTACAATAGTTTTGCACTGATCCCCAAAATTTTATAACACTCCATATTCTTTGGATAGAAAGCTAAACATGATTTGCTAGAAAAACAAGACTGCGATCTTATGGCTTCGTGGAAGCCTTGTCCATAATAAAAAGCTAATCATGTCAATCAGGGGGGCTTAGTTGAAATGTTGGATGGTGTTACATGGCTTTGACAATGTAATGTGTTTATGTAAGCAAGTAGGCCGATAGAACTATCACTATAATTATGCTCCTGCATTTACTGATTCATTTTTCCCATCTGAGAACTTTTTGCTCATCAAAGACTGAGAAACGACAAGATAAAAACTCTGGTCTAATTGGAAATTATATACACCTGTTATTCCACACTACCATTGTTTACTGAATGAGAAGAGATAAAAAAATCATATTAATTGGTAATGAAATACTCAGATTACACATGGGAAAATTTTACTCAAAGGTCGAACTATGATAATACAAGTGTGTGTTCTAACCACATCCACTAGAATACCAACACATTTACAACCCTGATGGAATGTATATCTTATGATAGAATTTGACCTCAGTATAAGAAACAGACTTTAACATAATACTGTAAACTAACAAATTATTTCGACTGATTTAAGTTCACTGAGTTCCCAAGTTGTATGAATTCGTAAAATAAAAACAAGTAATTAGGAATTGCAAACAATACAAAAATACCCTACCTGGTTTTCAGGTTTTTAATGTATCTGTTATTGTCTGAATAAAATAAATAGATGTGCATTATATATATGGAAGGATCCAGATTTTGAAGTATTTTCTGTATTTTCAGTAGTTCCATATCCATAGAAACCAAAATTTTGTCGAAATAAAAAAAAATAGACTTGTAATTTCGTTATTGGTCCCTAAACAAGGACATCAGACTACAGGAGTGGTAAGAAAATCATTGTTTTTGCCAGAAATACAGGATAGCAAAGGGAACAACCCCATGGTTTTCCCTAGGAATTTTCATATGTGGTTCCCAGAACCCTTAAAGGAACTAAACTCCATTTCGATGATTAAAGCACATTTTTAGATGTCTAGATTTTAAGACATTCATCGTATATAATTCCTTTGCCCTTCTCATATAGTACTAACACTCATATCAACAGAGCGTAAAGAACAGTGTCCGTTTCTAATATTCAAATAGAGGACATTTATGTATGACCTGCTACTCAGGTAAACAGTTATTTTTATCTAGCTCGATTCGTTCGCTCAGCGAGTGTATTTAGTGTCATATCAAGAAGGGAGCATGTATGTATGACCTGCTGCTCAGGCAAACATTTTTTTCTAGCTCGCTTTGCTCGCCCAGTATCGTATTTCGTGAATAAATCAAGTAGGGAGCATGTATGTATGACCTTCTGCTCAGGCAAACAGTTTTTTCTAGCTCTCGCTTTGCTCGCCCAGAACCGTATTTCGTGAATATATCAAGTAGGGAGCATGTATACATGTATGACTTGCTGCTCAGGCAAACATTTTTTTCTAGCTCACTTTGCTCGCCCAGTACCGTATTTCGTGAATATATCAAGTAGGGAGCATGTATTAGGCCGGTAGAATAAGACCGAAAAAGGGTGACCTGGGGAAAAAATTCAGATGTAATCAAACTCTTCGATTTTGTACTCTACATGGTCCCTAGTATCACAGAAAAAAAGTACCAAAGAATCCCTTTTGGAAAAACTTTTTTATGATGCTTTGAAGTTTGGCATGTAAACCCCATTGCCGAGAAATTAGGAAACTTTTTTGAAAAAGATAAAATTTTCATAAGGTATTGCATGTGACATATCAAACTAACTAGAAAGATGTCAGTAACCCAAATCAGATATAAATATTGTTGTTTATTACATACCGGGAGCGAAATGGGCTATTTTGGTGTAAACTTTCACAAAATATAAGCTAAAATTGTGAATTTTTGGAATTGATTGGCTACAGCACTATTAATAATTTGATCTGAAAATAAATAACTACAATATGCATATATAACTTTACAATATACCTAGTATCTCAGAAAAAAGTTCCAACGAATCCCTTTTGAGCAAACTTTTTTATGATGCTTTGAAGTTTGGCGTGTATATCCATTGCCAAGAAATTTAGGATTTTTTTTGAAAATGATTAAAGATTCATAAAATATTGCATGTGACATATAAAACTGACCTGAAGGATATCAGAAACACAAATCAGATATAAGTATTGTTTTTCATTGCATACGAAGGGCGACATAGAATATAAGCCGAACGTGTGTTTTTTTTTGGAATTGATTAACTACAGTGCTTTTAATAATTTGATTTGGAAATAAATCACTATAATATGAATATACAGTTTAATATATCAGAATGTAGTATCAGAATGTTATGAAAAATAATGAGCTTTTTAAGGTAAAACATTACAATTTCTCAAAGAAAAATATGATTTGGGGGATTTGGCAACATACATCGCTAAATCAAGTGCTTAGCTATTGTAAAAAATGTAGTGTTTGGCGTTAAACAATACACATTAAGATATACATGTTCTAGAACCAAAGGTGTGTTTTAAAAGTGTCTTACTATAAACTTAAAACCGTTATTATTGAGTTTGATACTCATTTAATGGTGATGGAACATAATAATTTCCGTTGTTATATACTTTTCATGGTATGAATATTTCTCAAAACATTTATACATTTCTGTATCTAGCTGTGGTAGGAACCCCTACCTAAAATAATGCTGAACCTGGCTGTGTTAAGTACTTAATAAGAAAGCCAGAAATTACTGTATCACGCTGAGGTACGTATCTCAGAAAGCCAGAAATAGCTATATCCCACTGAGATATGTACCCCAGAAAGCCAGAAATGGCTGTGACCAGCTGATGTATGTACATCAGAAGGCCTGCAAGTGTTGTGTCTGGCTGTGATTGTGGTGGTTACACCAGAAACCCAGAAACTGCTGTAGGTACCTCAGGAAGCCAAATACAACCGTGTCTGACTTTATTAGGTACCTACAAATGCCAGAAATGACTGTTTTCAACTGAGGTAGGTAGAAACTATACAGAAGGCTAGAAACTGCTGTTACAATTTTGTTTTGTACCCCAGAAAGCCAGCTTTAGAGCTAACAGAGTATTAGGTAGTATTCCATACTCAGTAGAGCCAGTAAATACATTACCAAGCCGTGAAATGTACACACTATAGCAAGAAATGGTTTGACATTGAATTGTTAGGAAATTTGAAGAGCCAGAAAAGGCTGTGTCAGGTTGTTGTAGATACCTGAAAAGCTTGAAATGGCTGTATCTGTCTGTGTTAGTTACAGTAGAAAAGGCAAGAAAAGTAATGTAATGTAGTGACAGTGATGCAGACATCTTATTCGTATCTACGGCTCTGATCTACACACAAAATGGCCGCCTTGGTAGTTATTGGTGAAGACACTGGCATTTTCATAATGCTACTACACCACTGGATGACCGACATGGCTGATATCCACATAAGGAAAGAGAATAAGGATAGGTTGAAAGCTGCAGAAATTCATGGCACCAGAGAAGCACATGCTGTAATGGACCCTATAATTGTCAATACATACTTCGTATCCATGCTTGGAGTGGTTGCGACATCACTACATCAACATTTTGACAAGGGAAACCCCATCTACGAAAGACACTTGCAAAATCTCACAAAATTTAAGACGAAGCAGCCACGATAACATTGGGAAAGTGCATAAGACACGAAATCAGTAATGCTGGGAAATCTGCTTTCTTTGAATTATATGGCTGCAAATGGTGAATCGTGATCCCTCACATCATTAAGGCATATTCGGTAACAATTTAACAAACAATGGTTGTCCGATGCAACAAAATTAAACCAGAGAGACTATCACCAATGGAAATAGCAGGCCATTATCACAAATAGCTCAGGAGAAGACCTAAATACCTCATGTCTCGATGCTTCAGAATGGGGTTGGACTCTGGCGCCATATAATGACAAACATGGAGCAAGCACCTGCAAATTTTTTTTCGTTGCATATGTAACAGTGCCAACCATAGACAGTGCGTCACAAACCAGTGTTCTTGTCATAGAAATGGAGTCAAGTGTGTAGTGGCCTGTGTTGGGTGTCGCGAAAAGAGCTGTTAATCCTTCTCTTGATCCTGTTCTCAATGATGCCGAAATTGATATGTGACATTAATGTTGGTACAAATATAGACGTAGGCCCCTTTCCCTTGTTAAAACAATTCATTGTGTCATTTTTTGAATGGTTATTTTAGTATAGTTTATGTGGATCGTTTACTACTATCAATGGTTATTGAACTAAATCCGGTACTGAAAATATGAAATTATGGTCGTGTTGAAGCAAAAAAATACATTTTGGTACTGTTCTTTTTCTTTATCTGAAATAAAGAAATGTTTCTATTTGAAATGCGTTCCTGGTACTTTACTGGTCAGTTTGATATGTAACATGATATACCTTGTGCAAAAATTTGCATTTTCAAAAATATCCTAAAATATTTTGCCGATGCGTTATTATGCAAAATTTCAAAATGGCGTCAAAAATTTTCCCCAAGAGATATTTCTTGGGACTTTCTTTCTGTTGTTCTGGGGCACTTGGGGAGTAGAAATCCGAAGAGTTTGATAACATCTGAATTTTTTCCCCAGGTTCGACCTATTCTACTGGCCTATATGTATGAACGCAACGTTTTTGGAGCGCAATAACATTGAAATAATTACGGTATAGTGTATAACTGGATTTTTATAATGCGCTACCAAACTACCAATGCTTTTTTAAAAATCCCATTCACACTCTTCACGCATTCTCAAAATTTGAGCCAACTGCCTGCGACCACTATAATAATGTTTATAAAAACGACTTATCGAGTATGAGAAGTCTTAAATCAATTTCTATCACTAATACTATATAGTTCCTCAAAAATAAATACAAATAATATAGAAATAATGAACTAGAAAAATCTACAAGTCCCCAAGTTATGACACCCTACTCAAAATCGGCTGTCACCCACACAAAATATATAATTTAAATGCTTCTCATAATTAGTAACTAGTCAAAACATCTTAAATGTGTTGTTTATATGTAAGCAAATAAGCAGGAAAATGAACTCATAAATGCGCGAGAGTGCTATGAACTTGTTGCTTTGATATTTTTTCGGTGAGACCAATTGTAGAATATGCCGCCTCCTCCTGGGACCCCCATACCAACAAAAACATCCAAAAGTTGGAAGCAGTACAGCACAGGGCTGCAAGATTTGTCATAGGTGATTACAGGACCACCACCAGTACCAGCAAGATGATTTCCGACCTTGGTTGGGAATCCCATCAGCAACGAAGGTCCGATAATAGACTGGTGATGATATTCCGAATCACCCATTGCCTCATCGATATCCCGGCGGACAAGTTCTTGCACCCTGCTACGATTGCACCCCATGGTTGCACCCTCAGATACCTTCCCCCTGTCTGCCGAACTGATGTGTACCGCCACTCGTTCTTCCCAGCTGATAAAAACAGGGAAGTTACCACAGATATCCCCTGATGATACCCGGGGTGGAGGCACGTGGATGCAACAGTGCAATACTGTACAGGCACTACAGCCTATAATTTGGGCCTCATCTAGTTCTAGGTACCGTAACTAAATGATCTTTTATTGACTGATGTCGATGAATTGGAATAATCACTGAAATGGAATAATCATCGTCTAAGAAGCTTGGTCCCCTACCAAGATTGCTCAAATAATGCCCCTGGGGTCGCAATTGGTCCCGCCCGGGGTCACCGTTTTACATAGACTTATATAGGGAAAACATACAAACATCTTCTTCTACACTGCCTGTAGCTTTGGTATTTGGTATGTAGCATCATCTAGTGGTCCTCTACCAAGATTTTTCAAATTATGCCCCTGGGGTCATAATTGGCCCCAGCCGGGGGTCATCGTTTTACATAAACTAATATAGGGAAAACATATTAAAATCTTCTTGGCTAAAACTACACTGCCTAGAGTTTTGATAATTGGTATGTAGCCTCATCTTTTGGTTTTCTACCAAGATGTTCAAACTATTCTCTTGAGTGAAAACTGTGCAGGGTTTCATGTATAATCAGGTGAGCGATATTTGGCCATCATGGCCCTCATGTTTAATTATTCTTTGCATGTATATTGCCGTCAGCTCTTGGACTAATAGTTAATCTGAATTCTCATCAACTACAAAGTGCTAACCGCCACATATAAATCAGTCCTGAAGTGTCAAGATAGATATACTAATATTCATATAAAATTTCGCATGCTGATACATGTTTAGTAGTTGCAGCTGATCAATATTTTATTTTGATGGTATTGTGCATTCGGCGTATTGCGTAATGACGCATTTTTGCACGTGCGTTGCATGACTGCTTATCTTGAAAAACACTAAATACATCCTGAAATTGACTAGAGGTAAACACTCGAAAAATCACTGGAACACAATTCGTAGCTATCAATGTTTCATTTTTATTTCTTTTTTTGATATTGCATTTATTAGCTTGAAAATTCACATACAGACGTATAAAGATGCATTAAAGCCAATTATGTGTTGATTTTTGACTTACTTGTGGTTGAATTCATCATGTTAGACCTGTTATGTAATCTAACATGTTTACACGTGTAAGAAATGCGCAACGAAAAGCATGTGTTCATGAACGGGTTTGGTGAAAATGATGAATTTCCTATGCGAAAAATACTTTACATGCCGAGTTTGGAACACAAATCAGGCGACAAACCTGTCGAATGTTACGAGCGCGGGTATCGGAATATGCATAGTACGTCAAAGACACCAATACTGGCTTTACATGGACGGGGTGCGCGTGTATTAAGTAATAGTCTAATCAGACTTAACTAGCAGAGTCTTGAAGCTTGCGTAGTCTTGTAGATGCCTCAACAACTGAGTTGGGTAGATTATTCTACTCAGTCACTGTTCTTACAAAGAATAAATTATTGTAATTATCTGTTTTTGCCGTCTAAGGGTTCTTAGCACTGGCTGTTATTGCGGGTAGCTTGCTTTTCCACAATGATTTTATACATAAAATGTTCAAAACGCTTAGCCGTAATCGTGCTTAGGCCTTAGTGGCTTTAAATAGTGTTCTAGATTGTACTGAAACGTCAAGCGCTGGTGGCGATGTCTGTCTTGTAGAGGGAGGAGGTCAAGTTGGTCCAGCATCCCTGTGATAGCACCCTCATGTAGTGACATGTAGTCCCTGGTGACGAATCTGGCTGCAGAGCGTTGGACCTTTTTTAGCCGGTTGATGTTTCCTGATGAGTAGACTAGGGGTCCCAGACGACGCTACCGAACTTCAGCTTGGACCAGGTAGACATTCTTCCTGCAGGCAGGTGGGCAATGTCGGAGATTGCGTCCTAGGAAACCAAGAGTAGAGTTAGCCTTCATTGCGATGTTGTTGATGTGGGTATTCCATTTCATAACATCGGAGAATGTTATGCCAATGTATCGGTTCGTCTCAACAGGAGGATGGAATTGTTGATTCGGTAGAAGAAGCTCGTTTTGTTCTTGGAGCTCAGGAGGTAGCACTTTTTCGCATTAAACTTCATTCCCCAGTCATTAGGCCATTGTTGTAACGCGTAAAGATTTTGCTGTAGTAGCGCATGGTCTTTACATGAGTTGATGACACGGAACAACAGACAGTCGTCAGCGAAGAGCCGAATAGAGGACTTCACTCTTTCTGGGAGGTCGTTGATGTGGCACACGAACAAGGGTCCGAGCTCTGTGTCTTGGGGTACACTTGAATCGACTGGAACTTGGCTTCTACAACAACACACACCCCTCTCTCGTTGGGTGAGGGCGTTCGAGATCCAATGTAACAAAGGGCCCCTTATTCCGTGCTTCTCGAGCTTCAGAAGTAGTCGTTTATGAGGTACAGTGTCGAACGCCTTGCTGAAATCCAGGATGATGGCATCTACTTGTCTGCCACGATCAAAGTACCCGAGAAGATCATGTGCTGTGACTCGCATGGGTAGCCTGATCTGTATCCATGATTTAGTAAAAATAGAACATTGTTGTTATCTAAGTGGTTGAGCATGCGGCGGCAGATGATGTGTTCTAGTAATTTCGAGATGACACAGGTAATGGTTACAGGGAGGTAGTTCTCTGGAGTGTGACGATCTCCTTTCTTGTAGACGGGGCTACGTTAGCGTTCTTCCAATTAAATGGGAAAGATGGCAGCTAAATTTTACCGGGGCGGCTTCCTTGGCAGTCGCTTGGAGTACGCGGTTAAGTAGTTTGTCTGGTCCAGCTGCCGTTTTTATCTCATGTTTTTCAAAAGTCTGTACACTCCTTCGACTCCAATGGTGAGCGGTGGGATATCGTTGTCTACACGTTTTGGGAGAGTTTGGGAATTTTTGTGAATTGGTGAAAAGTTTTTAATAAAAACTATCTCATTACGTAACACGACTGTGACATCAAACATAAAACCGTTTGTAACCCGAACTAAATTTATAATTAACTGCATCTTGTATTCAAGAATTGGTATGCAAAATTTCATGCGGGTACATACAACTTGTGCTTTTAAAACGACGCTATGGCGAAAATTGTAAGATGGTGGGTTAGAACTTTTGGGTAGTGTATCTTTATTTATTGTGTTAAATGAAATACATGTATAAACAAGAGGGCCAGAAAGGCCCTAGGTCGCTCACCTGTTGCACATTGGTCTAGGTATCAGTACAACCTACATTCTTACCATATCAATTTCATGAAGATTAGATCAAAACGGTGACCCCTGGAGTTGACCTAGTGACCTAGTTTTTGACCCCACATGACCCAGTTTCAAACTTGGCCTAGAATTAATAAAGAACAACATTTTAACCAAGTTTCATGATGATTGGATCAAAACCACGACCTCTGGAGTGAACACAAGGTTTTTTCTAAGATTTGACCTAGTGACCTAGTTTTTGACCTCACATGACCCAGTTTTCAACTTAGCCTAGATTCCATAGAGAACAACATTCTGACCAAGTTTCATGAAGATTGAATCAAAATTGTGACCTCTGGTGTGAACACTAAGTTTTTTTCTCAGATTTGACCTAGTGACCTAGTTTTTGACCTCACATGACCCAGTTTAGAAATCGGCCTAGATTCTATAGAGAACAACATTCTGACCAAGTTTTATGATGATTGGATCAAAACCACGACCTCTGGTCTGAACACTAGGTTTTTCTAAGATTTGACATAGTGAACTAGTTTTTGACCCCACGTGTCCCAGTTTCAAACTTGGCCTAGATTTCATAGCGAACAACATTCTGATCAAGTGTCATGATGATTAGATCAAAACGGTGACCTCTGGAGTGAACACAAGGTTTTTCTAAGATTTGACCTAGTGACCTAGATAATGACCCGGCATGACCCAGTTTCGAACTTGGCCTAGATTTCGTTGAGAAATACATTCTGACCAAGTTTTATGAAGATTGAATCAACTTGGTGACCCTTAGGGTGCACACAAGGTTTTTATAAGATTTGACCTAGTGACCTAGTTTTTGACCCCGCATGACCCAGTTTCGAACTTGTCCTAGACTTCATGGAGAACAACATTCTGATCAAGTTTCATGAAGATCGGATCAAAACTATTGTCTCTAGAGTGTACACAAGCCAATTGTTGATGGATGACGACGACAACGGACGACAAGTGATCACAAATGCTCACCTTGTCACTATTAGGAGAGCTAAAAATGTACATGTGTATAGAAGTATTGATACAAATGTAGGATTAGATCATATTTTGCTTCATCGTGTTCTTAGGCTTAAACCAGTGCTAACTTTTCTGCGTCCCTACAAAGTATCAGTGCTGCATTGCACAGAGATTTGTTGAATCTGGAGAGGTTTAGTCTTCCATGATTCTTGGTAGGGGGCCACTAAATGATGATTCATACCAAATATCATAGCGGTTTAGGAGAAGTCGTTTGGAGAAATTGTTGACGGACGACAGACGACTGACGACGCACGACGACGACGGACATCTCTGTATGACAAAACCTCATCATGACCACTTGGTGAGTTAAAAAAATGTTGAAATTTAGGGCATGTCATTGTCCCATTACATTGAACTAAAGATCTATTTGGTGTTTTCTAACCTTCAATGAACAGAAATGTATTAAGGTAAATATCTTAAGCCACCGCTCCCACACACAAGATGAAAACATTATACAACTTTACAACTCACGTTGTTCGGGGGATATAGTTACAAAGCCCTGGACTCTGTCGCCTCCTGACCACAAGTTTCAATTCCAATAGGTAAATGAAAAGTGGAAAACAATGCCCCTTCAAGTAGTTTATTTATTTACATGTAAATGAAATTATAAAGATTGAAAAATTATACAATTCAAGAATACTGCCCCAAAAGGAGGACATAATATAAAATAAGTTTATACTATTATCATTTAGCCCGATTCACAGCAAAGTGACAATAAAGCTAATATATACAATACAATGGCAAATTAAATAATTTTCGGAAAAAAATTCCTGTCTAAATAAGAGATTAATATAATAGGCAAACAAGAAAGGCATAAAAAATGCAACAACAAATTATACGACCAAAATTGATGACATTCAGTAAAGTTACAAAATCAATGATCACATGGCCATCTCCGCCAAATGAACTTGCTTGTGAATGGGTACATTCGTTTTAGAGCAGAATCATACTCTAAATAAAATGTGCTGTGAAACAAAAAGAAGAGATAAATAAAATGAGATGATAAAAACAGAACTAAATTGCATAAAGTCAATTTCTAGTATGGTTTAAAGAGAAATTGCTACAAAAATAAATATACTTGTATGAAAATAATGAATTCTCCTTGATGCCAAACTGAATTCTTCTCAATATTTGACAATGTCATCTTCAAACAAAATTATTGTAGAAATATATTGCAATAGATAATTCAACAAGAGCAGTCGGAGAGGACAGCCACGCTCGACTTAACGAGTTATTGTTAGTGAAACAATAATTCAAAACATATAGCACGGTCATACAAACTGGGCCAAAGTTCTGCCATGCAAGACCTATGAGCCTTTAGCAGTCATCGGCATATGAGCAGAGGGATATCAGTCCCAAAATGTCAAGATATGGGGGGCCCTACTTATCTTATGCCCTCCCCTCAATAATTCAGACAAAATTTATAATTTTCGGCCTAGATTAGTCTTTCCAATCAGGATAAAACCCAAAAATCGGGCACTTGTTCAATAAAAAGTAATAATAACTCAATTGTATTACTTTGTAATAAATCATGACCTGCTAAATATTGAATAAGGTATCTCAGAATGCCTTCCCGGAGGGGTATCATTTATGCCAAGTAATTTTAAAATCTTTTTGCAAGTAAGGAAGATACAGCTCGGACACAGAAGAGCCATGTAAAAGTCTCCCTGTGACCTTAACCTTTCACCAAGTGGTTATCATTTGTGGCAAGTAATTGTAAAACCCTACCATAAGTACAGACGATGCAGTCCGGACACCGAATAGCAGTGCAAAATTTCGAAGTCCCCCCGTGACCTTGACCTTTCATCAAGGGACCTGTTTCACATGTGCATGACACATCGTCTCCATGTGGTAATTATTTGTGCCAAGTCATTTCAAATCCTATCACAAGTGAGGAAGATATAGTCCGGACATGGAATTTCTAACGGACAGACGGACGGACAGAAAATGAAGACCATATAACATAATACAAACCTTCAGGCGTATAAAAAGGGGCATAATTCTGCAAAAACACAACTCTCAGTTTTGAGCTTCAATATTCACAGAGAACAAGTGTGTGAAGTTTCAAACCCTTTCGTCGAGTGGCTATAGATACCTGAGTTCTACATGCAAAATCTTTACATTGATATTCTATGTCCAAAAAGCGGAATAATTCTGCAAAATAACAAATCACAGTTAAAGGACCTGTCTCTACAAGTTAAGATATGCACACCAAACAAGTGTGTGAAGTTCAAACATTCCCTTAAGTAGTAACTGAGATAACAGCTTACATGCAAAAACTTAACATATACATCACAGTGACGCCGACGCTTGGGCGAGTAAAATAGCTCGAGTATTCTTCGATTAGTCGAGCTAAAATGAAGAAAGATAGAATTATGGTTCTTGCACTTCAACAAGTTGCCATCTATTAACATTTCAAATGTCTAGTCAATATGTTAAATAGTTTTTCAGATACACTCCGGACAAAATTTTATTATAACAAGAGGGCCAAAAGGGACCTAGGTCGCTCACCTGTTGCACATTGGTCTAGGTATCAGTACAACTTACATTCATGATGATTGGATCAAAACAGGGGTCTCTAGAAAGAGAAAAAGGTTTTTCCAAAGATTTGACCTAGTGACCTAGTTCTTGAATCCACATGGCCAAGATTGCATGGAGAACAACATTCTAACCAAGTTCAATGAAGATTGGATCAACACGATGACCTCAAGAGTGAACACAATGTTTTTCTAAAGTTTGACCTAGTGACCTTGTTTCTGATCCTGCATGACCCAGTTTCGAACTTGCCCTAGTTTGCATAGAGAAAAACATTCTGATCAAGTTTCATGATGATTGGATCAAAACGACGACCTCTTGAGTGAACACAAGGTTTTTCTAAGATTTGACCTAGTGACCTAGTTTTTGACCTCGCATGACCCAGTTGCGAAATTATCCTAGATTTCATAGAGAACAACATTCTGATCAAGTGTCTTGATGATTAGATCAAAATGACTACCTCTGGAGTGAACACAAGGTTTTTCCAAGATTTGACCTAGTGACCTAGTTATTGACCCCACATGACCCATTTTCAAACTTGGTCTAGAGTTCATGGAGAAAAACATTCTGATCAAGTTTCATGAAGATTGGATCAAAACGGTGACCTCTGGAGTGAACACAAGGTTTTTCTAAGATTTGACCTAGTGACCTGGTTTTTGACCCCACAAGACTCAGTTTCAAATCTGAGTGTTTTAACGTAGGTCACGCCCCGGAGTTGTTATGCCTCATTTGGTCGCCATTTTGGCATGGGTTTCTGTGGGCACTGCTCAGGGTGGTTGTGTCGTGGTGTTTCTGATTTCTGTGCACGGCTGGTCCTTCCCTGTTAGATTTTCTCATACCTTTTTGGCCAAGATTTCATAGAGAACAACATTCTGATCAAGTTCCATGAAGATTGGATAAAAAAGTGACCTCTGGAGTGAACACAAGGTTTATCTTAGATTTGACCTAGTGACCTAGTTTTTGACCCCACATGACCCCGTTTCGAACTTAACCTAAATTTTATAGAGAACACCATTATGACAAAGTTTCATGACGATTGGATAAAAAAGTGACCTCTGGAGTGAACACAAGGTTTTTCTGAGATTTGACCTAGTGACCCAGTTTTTGACCCCACATGACCCAGTTTCAAACTTGGTCAAGATTATATATAGGACAACATTCTGACCAAGTGTCATGAAGATTGGATGAAAACTGTTGCCTCTAGAGTGAACACAAGCAAATTGTTGACGGACAGACGGATGAAGGATGATGGACGAAGAGTGATCACAAAGGCTCACCTCGTCACTATGTGACAGGTGAGCTAAAAATACGAAAAGGGAGATAATCAAATTTTAAGACAGACAGAGTTATGGTTTTTGGTCACTGTACTTCTCAAAGTTGCCATCTAGTCCAGTCATTCTAGAGTAAAAATAGGCTTAACCTCAAACAAATTGCAAAAGAAATAATTTTGACTGTTTAGCCCTCGGAAAATATCTGTTAATAACATATCAAAAGTCTAGAAAAATCTAGGATGGGGAAAATGCCAAAAATTTATTATATCTAAGGTCACTATTATAAACACTAAAACTGCTTTTACAAGCGTGTTTATTTTAATTTCCAGTTGTTACAAATGTACTGTTCTTAAATAACATGTTAAACTAAGTTGAATATCAACAATACGATAAACAGATGGAAAAAATAACACAATATAAATAACAATGGAAGACATTTTGATTGAAGATAGACATGTTTAGACCTGTAAAAGTGGGTCGGGTACTGAATATGACAATCTTATGTGAAATGAGTTACAGTGTTATCTCTCTATCAATATCTAAAGTATATTAACTACAAAAATCAATTGTTTATACGTCTGAAATGTTTGGCACTACAAGCATACATGGCAAAAGAATGGTGTTGTTTGAAATCCAAGAAGGCGTCCAAAATGGCCGTCTTTAATGACATTACCGGTTAAAAATATATATGAGCAGACATTCCGAAAAGTATTTTGACATTACTGGACATTCGGTCCAGTAATCTTGGAAAAATCACTGGACCGAACCAGTTTTCACTGGACCGAATGTAAATCAGAAAAAAAGACAATTTGTTCACAATTTTTTAATTTCCTAAACATCAACCCGCAGTATGATCAATCATAGTCTACTCAGTAGCATAATCATTCAGGCTTAGCCCCTTCAAAATATCGTAATCCGCTTATTTTAACGGTCGCGAAAATGAATAATTTCTTAACGGAAGTTCGTGTTTGTTTATATGCCGTACTGAAAAGGGGAGACTACACCTTCGAAAATATTCTGTGTTTCTATCCTGATTCGCTAGTAGACGGAAATTTATTGATGAATACATAAATAAATCATAATTACCTATAATTACCTATTATTTCAATGCTAGTTATAATCGTAAATCGATTGTTCGGGCAAGAGTTTAATGTAAAATCTGTAAATAATTACCGGACAGCCGGACCGGCTGGGATGGAATTTAACCCGGACCGAACGAAATTTCACCGGTCAGGTCCGTCGGACCGGCACTTTTCGGAATGTCTGTATGAGCCGTTCTCCAGGAAAACCGGGCTTAATGACATTGTATTATAATTACGCAATAAGGTTCAGAAGAATGTCTAAAATGATAACAAGAGGGCCATGATGACCCAATATCGCTCACCTGATTATGCATGAAACCCTGCACAGTTTTCACCCAAAGGAATAATTTGAACATCTTGGTAGAAAACCACAAGATGATGCTACAAACCAATTATCAAAACTCTAGGCAGTGTAGTTTTAGGCAAGAAGAAATAAATATATTTTCCCAATATAAGTCTATGTAAAACAGTGACCCCCGGGTGGGGCAAATTTTGACCCCAGGGGCATAATTTGAAAAATCTTGGTAGAGGACCACTAGATGATGCTACATACCAAGTATCAAAGCTCTATGCAGTGTAGCTTTAGACAAGAAGATTTTTATATGTTTTCCCTATGTAAGTCTATGTAAAATGGTGACCCCCGGGCTGGGCCAATTTTGACCCCATTGGCATAATTTGCACAATCTTGGTAAGGGACCACTAGATGATGCTACATACCAAATATCAAAGCTCTAGGCATTGTAGTTTTAGACAAGAAGATTTTTATATGTTTTTCCTATATAAGTCTAAGTAAATGGTGACCCCCAGGGTGGGGCCAATATTGACCCGAGGGGAATAATTTGAACAATCTTCGTAGAGGACCTCTAGATGAGTCTATATACTAAATATGAATGCCCTGTGCCAAGCGGTTTCGGAGGAGAAGATTTTTTAAGGTTTTCCCTATATAACTCAATGTAAAACTAAGGGTCCCCGGAACGGGGCCAATTTTGACCCCAGGGACATAATTTGAACATTCTTTGTAGAGGACCCCAAGGTGATGCTACATACCAAATATGCAAGCTCTAGGCCTTACGGTTTCAGAGAAGAAGATTTTTGAAGTTTCCTTTTTGAAAGTCTATTTTCAGCCTGTGTGACCTAGTTATGTGATGGACCAGAAATTTTTTAAACAACTTTGGTTGAGGTCCACCCAAGGAACATTCCTGTTAAGTTTCATCAAATTTGGCCAAGCAGTTTAGGAGGAGAAGTCGTTTGAAGAAATTGTTGACGGACGCAAGACGGACGACGCACATCTCGGTATGACAAAACCTCCCCATGACCACTTTAAGGTCAGGTGAGCTAAAAAACTAATGTCCTTAGATTTTATATTTAAGTAATTGGATAGTATAGTACTATCCATTAGCTTCAAGTTTTCTTTAACATTGTGTGAAAAATAACTTCTGTCGTTGCTACAGTGATCAATTTCTAAAACGTACTCATATCAAGGAAACAAGGGTTAGGTGGCTAAAAACACTCGCTATTTCTCCCAGTAAACAAGCACTCACAAATTTGACACGATTTTTAAAAATAAGAATATGATTCTAAAAAATGCCACAAATTTAAAAGTTTACGTCAAAAATTTAGCAGATACTGAATCTTTGAAATGCCAGTTGATGTTACGTCAAAAACGTATACAACGACGTTCGCGACGTTACACAAAAAGTAGGCGGTAATGGTTGGTTTAAAAAGTCTTTAACTCTGTAAGTGTACTGAATAATTTGTTCAAATTTTCAGAAACTGTGTACAAGAGTCTCCTCTTTCTTGCCATACATTATCGACATTTTCACAATTTTGTCACTAAGCCCGGTTTTCCTGGAGAACGGCTCATATATATGGAAATAACATGAGTATGATGCATATTTTTCAAATAGTTCTCTGAATTGCTGTAAATGCATTTAAGAATCAACAAATGTTTATTTAGATATATATTAATGTAGGAAACAATGAAGGAAACCGTGAAAGGTCAATGTCATTTCCAGTTGAAACAGTTGCAAAGACAATGTTGCTCTGTTGTTTGTTTTTTAAACCTATTTATTGCATTTCTAAAAAGTCTAAAATAAATGGTACACTAGTATGGTTTGATTTAGATAATTCTAGATCTACTTTTGATCATGTTGAAGTGAAGATACAAATGTAGTGCAAATATACCTACTGAATTTGGTTATTACCCCACCCACTATTTTCATATGAGGAATGTGCAATTAAGTGTTCGGGAAATTTTTGCAGTATAGCACCATCAAGGTTAATTAAACTCATGAATGTATGTTATTTGGTATACCAGAACATACAAAAATATCATTTATTTCTAAAATAACACACATAAGTCTACAATGGAGTTCAACATAGCCTCAAAGATACTTAAGATATGCTATGAAGATGGTACAGGAATTTATTTCCAACTAATATTGATTCAGTTGCAAATATAGCATATTTACACACCAAGTTTATTTTTATATACCTTTTCATCACCATATACTGCAAAAACGAAGGGAATATGAGCAAAATCTACTAAGTATTTGAATAAGAAAACAAAATATCATCATTTTCCCATGTTAGATTTTTCTAGACTTTTTGTATGATTATAAGGATAACTTGTTTTACATGTTCATCGAAAAAAATACTCCTTTGCAATAAGTTCAGGGTCAAATCGTAGAATGACTGGACTAATCTATTGATATCCCAAGTTTCAAGTCAATATGTTAATAAGTTTTGAAGAAACGCTCCGGACAATATTTTGATTACGAAAATACTTAAGGGGAGACAATTCAAAATGTAAGATAGACAGAGTTATGGTACTTGGTCACTGCACTTCTCCAAGTTGTCATCTATTTACATTTAAAGTTCAAAGTCAATATGTTAAATAGTTCTGAAGATATGCTCCAGACAAATTTTATTATAAAAATCCTAAGGGGAGATAATTCAAAATTTAATACAGACAGAGTTATGGTTCTTGGTCACTGTCCTTCTCCAAGTTGCCATCTATTTAAATACCAGGTTTCAAGTCAATATTTTAAATAGTTTTCAAGATACGCTCCAGACAAAATAGGATTATGAAAAAGTAAAAAAACTGAAGAGGAGATAATTCAAAATGTAAGACAGACAGAGTTATGGTTTTGGTCACTGCACTTCTCTAAGTTGTCATCTATTTATATTTCAAGTTTCAAGCCAATATTTTAAATTGTTCTGAAGATATGCTCCGGACATAATTTCATTATAAAAATACCAAAGTGGAGATAATTCAAAATTTACGACAGACAGACTTATGGTTCTGGGTCACTGCACTTCTCCAAGTTGCCATCTATTTATATACCAAGTTTCACTTCAATACCTTAAATAGTTTTCAAGATATGCTCCAGACAAAATTTGTGTTGGATAAACAGACGTTCAAAGACTATTGCCATATCCCTGCAGAATTTTTTTTCGGCAGGGATAATAACCACTAAATGCCTACGAGGACCAAAGCCAGATACATAGCCGGGTAAGAAACTTCGGATCGACTGGAAATGGGTATGTCTTGACAAATCTGCATCAAAATCATGGAATAGGGTTTAAATGCTTTGTATGCATGTATGTGATGTAGTGAAATTTTGTTTCATTCAGAAATATTTGGCATTCTGGCTTGAATATGAAAGTGAAAGTAGGGTTGGGGCTAACAGACTTTGGGTCAGTCCGTATGTGTGAGAAAATCTGTTCACAGGGTTTGACGAACCAAGTTTTTCTTATATGATACATGATCCCTACTTATTTTATTCTTGAAGCTGGATGCTATTTCTTATTGATTAATAGATTTTGAGAGGGCTCCGTGGACAAAAAGTTTTTGTTGTCTGACATTGGTCACTTTACATTGAGTTAAAGAACAATTCTATTTGGTGGTTTTACCTAAAGCTCCAGGCCTTCAGCGATTGCAGTGCTTTGATTCTTTTATTTGACCTAGTGACCAAGTTATCACCTTACATGACCCAATATCAAACTTGGCCAGGAATTTGCAGTCATAAACATCCTAACAAACAGGATAAATGTGATTCATGAGCACACAAGTAAGTGTGGACAGATGGACTGTCAAAGTGATCACAAAAGCTCAACCTGTCACTATGTGACAGCTTGATTAAACAATCATACATTTAACAAATTAAAAATTCATATACAACAGATCACATTAATGCTATAAGTTAGAACTTCAGAACAAAAATTTATATATCTTCTTTGCAAAAGCAAAGTAAACAAGGCAGTCCAAAAGACGGCTTTAATTTCCTGCCGGATTACTGGATAGTGAACTGTGACATCAATAGTATGCCAGCCCGCTTGGTAGAAACTTGGTTTTGCAGGTCACCTCAGTGTGTCACAAATGTATTATAAGTTTGGTGAAATTTGGTCAAGGCATTTTAAAGCTGTAAAACTTTTACCTTAGAACTCGAACTGTGGCCTTGACACCACTAGGTAGAAACATGAGTTCTGTACATCACCGTTATAAGTAACAAAGTTGGACCAGGCGTTAAAAAATTATAGAGCAGACAAAAACTGTTAAACTCAAACCTCTGACCATGACCAAGGGCAGTTGAAATGAGGATGATGCAAGTCATCTTTATTAGTTACACTTTTGCTAATAATTCATAGAATTTGGTACAGGCATTAAAAGTATCTGGAGCGGAAGCAAAATGTAGGATTCAAACCTTAAACTGTGATCTTGACTCGACATGGTTTAAAAGTGGGTTCTGTATATCGTCTTTTATTTGGTATCAGTTTCATGGCATGTGGCCAAGGCGTTGCTAATAATATAATATACATAGATTGGAAACAAAAAATGTAAGATTCAAACCTTTGACCTTGAACTTTGATCTTGACCCCAACAGCGTTGGAATGTGGATTCTGCATATTAACTTTCATAATTACAAGTTTCATATAATTTGGACTAGGTGTAACTGTTATAAAAGTTATTTAGCGTACACTAAATGTAATATTCAAACCTTTGACCTTGAACAGTGATTTCATATTGATATGGTTGGAACTTTGGTTCTGCATGTCATATTTACTAGTAACACATTTGCTGTAATGCATTTGCTGTAAATTTCATGGAATAACTAGAACCATCACTGTCGTGATCAGGGCCCTGTCGTTATCATTGTCAATAAGTATTGCAAGTTTCATTTGAATATCTTGAAAAGTTTTTGAACTATGGCCAATTTAAAAGTTTTGAAGTCAAAAAAGGGGCACAAGCCAAAATTTATTAAAGCTAGAGTTGTTGCCCTTTGCTACACATGTGCGTATTGTCACTGTCAATATGTATAGCAAGTTTCATTTGAATATCTGTAACGGTTTTGAAGTAATGTAGAAAAAAAGATGAAAAATGAGGAAAATTGTAATTTTACAAAGGGCCATAATTCTTACAATATTGTAGCTGGAGTAACATAACTTGGCATACAATAGTGTATTGTTGCTGTGACCTTATGTTTAAAGTCGATACCTTTAACGGTTTGCAAGTTATTAAGAAAAAACATGAAAAATGTGGACGGACAGACAGACAGACAGACAGACGGACAGGGTGATTACTATAGGGCACCTGCAAAAAATTTGCAGGGCCCTAATAAGGCCCCCCTTGAATTACAATTTTATATTTTAGCAGACATTCAACACTTTGACCCTGTACTGTGACCTTAACCTAGAACAGGGTACGTTCAGACTTCCAGCATTAAAATTCCATTATTTGTCCATGATAAATTTCAATTTTCAATGATATTAAATGTCATGTACCAATAGAAGTCCATTTCTAATCGGGGGAAACTAGTAGTTCTGATCTTTTTAATATTTTAAGGGTAATTTTTATGTATGTCCGTTTGAAATCTGCTATATGAAATTTGGCCCAAGCATTTAAAGTCATGCAGCGAACACAATTTTGTAACAAACGGACAGAAAGATGTAGATCATTCCTATAATCTCTTCCCACTTCATGGCAAGGGATTAATTAATAAAATATAGCACATGTACAGTAATATTTCAAATTGTATGCCCATATCGGAGCCAAAATTGGAAAGTAAACCATATCTCCAACATTTTTCTTATCTTATCTGGTTATGAGCTACACATTTCATAATTTCTAATAAAAAAATACCTGGTTGATTGTGAACTATGCAGGCTGACTCAATCCTTTGAATGATAACTGCAGCCCTTATACTATTGGGGTAAGTCCTCTACAACCTATGTTGGCTTATATTCCTTTCAGATAATAGACTTGATGTTTCAAAATACGGATTTAACATTTTGGCTATAACAGACAATGGCACACTCATATGTCCCTAAATAACTTGGTTGGGGCATAAAGAGCTATAATAGTTGCTGGATGATTATTTCAATGAAATAAATGGTATTTTTGCTGTAATATCTTCGATTGGATCATTCAGATAACAACTGGCCTCCTCACTCACATCATTTAAATACTTAAAAGAATTTCTCTCTTTCATTTTCATTTTGAATGGCTGCTCAGATTCATTCATATATGCCTCAAGCTGCATTGGACCTACCACATTATGAAAGTCAGCTTTGTACTTGGTATATTGCTCAGGGGTTTTATTACCAAATAAACCATGATTTAATGCTAACCAGAGCATAATAATGGCTCTAAGATTTATTTTAAAGCGACCAATTTGTGACTTCAGATCTATAGGTCCAGTTGTAACTAGAATATCATCTACACAATCATACAGACTGATAATCAATCTCTTTGAACAAATTCCTATTCCAGGAATCATTGTATTGTGTGATTTAGGGTTTTTTCCTTTTTGTACAAAAGAATAAACTATTGCCTGAGCAAGTATTTGTGACATGCTTTTTGGAGTGAAGTCTTCACCTTTTTTCACTTCAACTGATGAATCTGAGCTCACAGAAACAGTGTCGTTGTCCTTTTCATCTCTATCATTTTCTACCACAGTTAATGGAATTTCATCACCCATTAACAAGATATCAGCGCGTCCATGCCAGCCTTTTCTGCAACCTGAAAATAAAATTGAAATGATTATATCATTAGGGAAATAATGTTCCAAAATCAGTTTTTCTGTCATCTAAACCCCAAGTTTCATTCAAATTAAGTAAAGGAATCCCATGAGGGAATTATAAGGGCACAGGATTGGTGCTGCCTGCAACCCTAATGATCATTTTCTGTGACAGAGAAAAATAATTGACCAGTTGAACTAACACATTGCTATTAGTTAATAGTTACATCATTCATAATATCAATCTGGGATCCATCTTTTAAAAAAAAAGCGTCTATTTCCGTAACCAAAGCAATGTTCTGCCATTTTCATGTTACAGCAAAAAGCCGCAGTAACATGCGTTTTCTCTAGTGTTCCAAAATCGGACCAAAATCACTATCGATAACCTAATCAAACTTGCATTTCACTAATGATTGTATAATCTATTGTGCTATCAAAAACTCAAATGAACATTGACTTCATAGTTTTCAAAGTAATTGACTGTAGTGGTCACCCGGATGTGACTCCGGTCATAGGACCCCTATAAATTCAATATTTATTGATCCTTTTCTAAAACATAGAGTAGAACTCTACTTGACGGTGACCCAACATGTGGATGTTTAAGACTTGAAACTATTTAGGCAAATATACTTTTCTTTTAAAATTAAACAATGATGTGATCACTATTTTTAGTTTGTGTTATAGATTGTCATGTAAATAATTTGTACATGATTATATATGAAAGCCTTCCAGTAATATTTCATCAATAAAGATTGGTGATTATTAAAGCAATGTAAGTCCTATATACGAGGGCCCATCAATAATATCGTGAACTAATTTTATGTAGCGAGTATAAATAGACTTACACACTTTTAGCCTCTAGTCCTTATTTAAATAACATCCCGTGCACAGTTTGCATTTATTCCGTGTTACAGGCCATCACGTGACATCTCCTGCAATGTTTTGTTTATGACGCACCCAACTTCTCTTGGGGCTTGTTATTCTAACCATGCAGGCTATTTTTAAGTTTTGGAAATGGCCAGAATTAGCCGTATAGTCTATTCTGGGTTAAAGGATGGGTGCTGTAACAGTTCTATATTCATGTTCTAGATTGTGTCCGAAACAGTGCTGCGGCTACAGATAAGCGGATTTTCATGGTACAGGGTGTCCAAAAAGAAAGTATACAGTTTCAGTGCATTTTAATAAAATCTTAACGTTTTGCTATCGCAAAGAAATTCACCACATGATTAGTCAAAAGATGAAATTTTTATCTGGCATCAGTTTAAAACTTAAAATTTGGGATATTTTTTTTAAAATTGTAAATTTTCTCAAATTACCGTATTCTGTCCGTGGCGTCATTTTGACGTTATTTACGACGTTTTCACAATTTAGAACACAGATTTTTTTCCTCGCTTCACAAACTCAATAAATCAACAGGCGGTGAATATTTCTAGCGGCCTTAGACTCCACCTTCCAATAGAACAAGAATAGGCGTTTAACCAGGTATATTCACATATCATGGCCGAAAAATGTGAGATTCCGTCACGGCTCAAAAAACATGGTTTATCTATAGTATAATGATTTTGTTATTGATAGTAAATAATATTTTGCTACCGTCTGTGACGACATCAACAATTTAGTGTGTAAGCATAATATGACGTCACTGAGATCGGTGTGCCGGACGGTATATCATGCTTTTTTCTAGGTTATTTGTCAATAAATAATAACACCAATACTAGTGCTATAGCCCTACCAGATTAAACTGAGACTCCTTGTATAATTCGTAAAAGTCTGGAGATAACGGTATATAGTAAATTAACATGCAAATCGAATAAAACCAAGCATGGCCGGACAAGTTTTACGGAATTTGATGAGTGTCAGTTAAATCTGGTCAAGCTATAATTAGAGAAAAGCACATTGGCTTGTATATCAGATTCTATTGTATTAGCAGATAGATCCTTTATGTAATTATTTATAATTTTTATGCTGATTATTTAATTTTGTTTATTTAAGGGATTTGAAACATGATGAGCCAAAGACTAAGTTTGAGTTTTGTGATTGTGGGCACATGCTTGTCAGTGCCCGGGCTTTGAGCAATCATCAACTACAGCACCAATCTCCAAAATGGGCCTGTAATTATTGTAATAAATTTAACCACCTGAGATCTGCCTTGTTGGACCATCTTACATCTCATAGGAAGTATCACTGCATCTGGTAACCATAAAGAGAAGTACAGTGTAAAAACTCTAATGACAGTGTGTTGGGACATTACCTGTTGCCTGTAATCTGTGTTATTTATTTCCAACAGTTTTCTGTGTATATGTGTGTGCGTTAGTTTATTGTCAAGTTCATTTTCTCAAAGTCTATCAAAATTATCCAATTGAAACTTAGCATGATTATAATTCGCCATTACAATAGAACTCTGTATTAACCAAGCTGATTTATAACACTGTACATGTGACCTATATTTATTAAGTTTTCGTCCCTTGATACAACACATTACTATCAAAGAAGAGAAAGTCGAGAGTCAAACTATACCACTTGTTTATTATAACAGTATATGCCAAAATCGAGTATGTTGAGGGTACACACATGCGATGCTTACGGGTAGATCAAATTGTAAATTGGCCATTGAGCCAATGGTCAATATACGATCCCTTTATTAAGGCGGCCCCATTGAAGGTAAGCTTGCTTAGACCTTTCACATAAAGCAACAAATAGCTGCAGTGGTTGCAATAGACGTACTCCGAATCTCCACTAATCTGTAGGTACAAATAGATTTTAACCGTTATAATCCTTGTTTCACTTGAATATTCATATCTGGACAATAGAGTTGGGGTCAGTTGTGTTTGCATTTGAATACAAAACAAGTCTAACTAGGCCATATTTGTTTGTACATTTGTTTATTCCTGATATCAACTATTATGATTTACATATTTCTCATGTTATATTTTGTCAGACCTTTTTCTGGCATTTTTTGGGGAAAAGGCCACTGCCAAATTTGGGAATTTTGAGTCGAAGATTTTTACTAATTGGGAAAATTAAGCGGTTATATGGCAAAATTGGGAATTTTTTCCTTTTAAAATATCTTAAAACCATGCATATATATCCACAAATAAGTCATCTTTAACAAAAACACCCAATTGATTCCAAATAATTCTTCCAAATTCCAAACTGATTCTTGAATGGCCAATTATCCAAATGTTGGTAAAATTGTCTGCTGTTACATGGCACAAATAATTTAAGTGCCATGGACGGTGAGCTATTTAGATGGCACCTGGGATCACTTGAATTTACATGTGCTTATACAGGGAAAACTTTAAAAAATCTCATCTGAAACAATTTAACAGTATAATAGTTAGGCTTTACTTTGTAATGTTTATCATAGTGTTAAGGTTAGCCATCTATCATTGGTATAATTGAGAATTGCACAATTAATTTTGTTTCATGAAAGGTATTATGTAATGCATCTATTCATCATGGGAGTTTTGAGAAATTTAATTATACTGGAGTCACCTTGCCCATGCGTAAATCAGTCCGGACCTACAACTCTGTTGATTCTGATTGGCAGAAATGTTTATTTAAATGTGGGAATGTCTCCCTTGCAAGTTTCAGTTCCATATATAGAAGGTCATCATCACAATAAGAGTTAAAAGGGTAAAAAACCAGTACTTTGTTTTGTTTCTGCTCATAACTGTGTCATCTGTGGGTGGATTTCTGAAATATTTGGCAGAAATGTTCACCAATGTGTGGTGTTGTGTTTTTTTCATAGGCATGAGTCCATGCCTCCAAGTTCACACTAAGCGGTTGAAAAAGTTCATAAATTTTACGGACAACTGACATGTTCTTGAGGGTCATGGGTTCAAACCCCACTGGAACCATTCTTTTTAAGCTCACATGTCACAAAGTGACAGGGTGAACTTTTCTGATCAGTCATTGTCCGGCATCGTGCGTTGTCAAACTTTACCTTGTGAACACACTAGAGGTCACATTTTTAGCTCAATTTTAGCAAAACTGGGTCAGAATGTTAATATCGACAAAATCTCGGACTAGTTTGATATTGGGCCATTTTGGGGTCAAAACCTAGGTCACCAGGGCCAAATAAGGGAAAACCTTGTGAACACTTTAGAAATCACTGTTTTGATTTGATCTTCATGAAACTTTGTCAGAATGTTTATTTCAATAATATGTAGGTCAATTTTGATAAGGGTCATTTCCGGTCAAAAACTAGGTCACTAGGGCAAATTGCTGGAAGACCTTGTGAACACTCAAGAAGTCACTGTTTGTCTTTATAAATCTTGAATGAGTCCGAACATGGGTCATCTTGGGTCAAAAACAAGGTCGCTAGGTCAGATCTTATGAAAAACCATGTTAACACTGTAGATTTAACAGTTATAATTGGATCTTCACCAAACTTTCTCAAATTGTATGTTTTAATGTTGTAACAGTCAAGTACAAATATGGGTCATCTGGGGTCAATAATTAGGTCACCAGGTCAAATCTTAGGAAAACATTGTTAACACTGTAGATGTCACAGTTTTAATTGGAACATCACCAAACCAGAATGTTTGCCTCAGTGATATGAGCGTCAGAGTTGAACATGGGTCAGCCGGGGTCAAAAACTAGGTCACCAGGTCAAATCTTAGGTAAAAATCTTGTAGAAGCTCTAAATTCGTTGTTTTAATTGTCAGATTGTTCAACTTGATGATATTAAGGACAAGCTCAAATATGGGTAACCTAGGGTCAAAAACTAGGTCACGAGGTCAAATCTTAAGAAAACTTCGTTAACACTGTAGATGTCACAGTTTTGATTTGATCATCACCAAACCTTGTCAGAATGTTTGCCACAATGATATGTGGGCCAAAGTTGAACATGGGTCAGCCTGGGTCAAAATGTAGGTCACCAGGTCAAATTTTAGGAAAACCTTATTAACACTGTAGATGTCAAATTTTGATTGTATCTTCACAAAACGTTGTCAGAATGTTGTCTTAATGATATGTAAGACATATTCGAACATAGTTCGTCCGGGATCAAAAACTAGGTCATGAGGTCAAATCTTAGGAAAACTTTGTCTATGCTGTAGTTTTCATGGTTTTGATTGGATCTTCACCATATTTTGTCAGAATGTTTGTCTTATTTATATTTAGGACAAGTTCTGACATGGGTCATCTGGGGTCAAAAACTAGGTCACCGGATCAAAACAATGTTTTAATGAGTGAACAGTGAATGTCATGTGAGCGATATAGGGCCATCTTGGCCCTCTTGTTTTAGTTTTAGGTAATGTTTGGTATTTTTTTAAAAATTATACAGTAATATGGAGGAAAATCAGAATAATTTGTAACATTTATAGAATTCATACATGATTAATTTAACGAAAATCAAGTGTAGACATTATACACACATAATAGTTAATTTTGAGAACATTTCAGGTGTTCCCAGCTTTAGTTTTTATCTTGCAGCTAAGCCAAGATATTTGCTATTTGCTTCATTTTTATCCCACGCCAAAGGTAGAGCTAGGGATATTGTTTTGGCATTGTCCGTTCTAGAGTGGCCACGGACTCTGGAAATCAGGGAAAAAGATGAAATAAAATTCCCTGTAGGGAATTTGAAAATTTTGAGAATGTCAGGGAATAATCAGGAAATTCTTCAAAAAGATACTTAGGAAATTATTGGCTAATGATGGTTTTTGTTCTCATGATTATGATAACAAATTTTCACTATTGACATCAGTATTTCTTTATGCAGTCTTAAATGTGATTAAAACTTGTAAGTTGTAATAGTGATTGTTTCAATAATAAATATAAAAAGCCAAGTTAACATCGACAGAAGAGAAGGTAAAATAAAAGCTGAGCAACCATTGCTCTGCAGAACTCAAACTAAACATTTTTCAAATTTTGATACATAAATGCAGTTCAAATGTTGCTGAATTAACTACTTCACATAAGTTTTGTGTTTGTTTGATCAAAAGATGCAACTGATTCTAATTTAGATTTTAGGATGATTTTTATTCATTTCAGTTTGTGTATAATTTATTTCATTATACTCTCCAAGAGTTAACTATGGTACATGAAAATAATATAGTACACTTGGAAAAAAGTACATGTATTGCAACACCTTAAATTTTATTGGCAATATTTTAACATTGACTACATGACATTTACATAACAAGATGTGATGTTTATGTTTTGTGAATGGAATGAAGGTTGGCAGTAACTAAAATAACAAAAGCGAATTCAGAAATCTGAGATTTAATTGTTTTATTTGAAAGGTAAATATTTTGCTGTGTGACAACAATGCTTCGAGATTACTGTCATACTATCCCCTACAAAATTAATGTCACTATGTATTAATAACATAGCACAGTGTCAATATCTGATGTATCCTCAATCTACTGGAACAGCACAGTGTCAATATCTGATGTATCCTCAATCTACTGGTATAGCACAGTGTCAATATCTGGTTTATCTTCCATCTACTGGAATAACACAGTGTCAATATCTGATGTATACTCAATTTACTGGAATAGCACAGTGTCAATATCTGGTGTATCCTCAATCTATTGGAATAGCACAGTGTCAATATCTGATGTATCCTTAATCTACTGGAATAAAACAGTGTCAATATCTGATGTATCCTCAATCTACTGGAATAGCACAGTGTCAATATCTGGTGTATCCTCAATCTACTGGTATAGCACAGTGTCAATATCTGGTGTATCCTCAATCTACTGGTATAGCACAGTGTCAATATCTGGTGTATCCTCCATCTACTGGAATAACACAGTGTCAATATCTGATGTATCCTCAATCTACTGGAATATCACAGTGTCATTATCTGGTGTATCCTCAATCTACTGGAATAGCACAGTGTCAATATCTGGTGTATACTCAATCTATAGGAATAACACAGTGTCAGTATCTGATGTATACTCAATCTACTGGAATAGCACAGTGTCAATATCTGATGTATCCTCAATCTACTGGAATAGCACAGTGTCAATATCTGATGTATACTCAATCTATTGGAATAACACAGTGTCAGTATCTGATGTATACTCAATCTACTGGAATAACACAGTGTCAATATCTGATGTATCCTCAATCTACTGGAATAGCACAGTGTCAATATCTGATGTATCCTCAATCTACTGGAATAGCACAGTGTCAATATCTGGTGTATACTCAATCTATTGGAATAACACAGTGTCAGTATCTGATGTATACTCAATCTACTGGAATAGCACAGTGTCAATATCTGATGTATCCTCAATCTACTGGAATAACACAGTGTCATTATCTGATGTATCCTCAATCTACTGGAATAACACAGTGTCAATATCTGATGTATCCTCAATCTACTGGAATAGCACAGTGTCAATATCTGATGTATCCTCAATCTACTGGAATAACACAGTGTCATTATCTGATGTATCCTCAATCTACTGGAATAACACAGTGTTATTATCTGATGTATCCTCAATCTACTGGAATAACACAGTGTCATTATCTGATGTATCCTCAATCTACTGGAATAGCACAGTGTCAATATCTGATGTATCCTCAATCTACTGGAATAGCACAGTGTCAATATCTGGTGTATACTCAATCTATTGGAATAACACAGTGTCAGTATCTGATGTATACTCAATTTACTGGAATAGCACAGTGTCAATATCTGATGTATCCTCAATCTACTGGAATAACACAGTGTCATTATCTGATGTATCCTCAATCTACTGGAATAACACAGTGTCAATATCTGATGTATCCTCAATCTACTGGTATAGCACAGTGTCAATATCTGATGTATCCTCAATCTACTGGAATAACACAGTGTCATTATCTGATGTATCCTCAATCTACTGGAACAACACAGTGTCATTATCTGATGTATCCTCAATCTACTGGAATAGCACAGTGTCAATATCTGGTGTATACTCAATCTATTGGAATAACACAGTGTCAGTATCTGATGTATACTCAATCTACTGGAATAGCACAGTGTCAATATCTGATGTATCCTCAATCTACTGGAATAACACAGTGTCATTATCTGATGTATCCTCAATCTACTATAATAACACAGTGTCAATATCTGATGTATCCTCAATCTACTGGAATAGCACAGTGTCAATATCTGATGTATCCTCAATCTACTGGAATAACACAGTGTCATTATCTGATGTATCCTCAATCTACTGGAATAACACAGTGTCATTATCTGATGTATCCTCAATCTACTGGAATAACACAGCGTCAATATCTGGTGTATCCTCAATCTACTGGAATAACACAGCGTCAATATCTGATGTATCCTCAATCTACTGGAATAGCACAGTGTCAATATCTGATGTATCCTCAATCTACTGGAATAACACAGTGTAATTATCTGATGTATCCTCAATCTACTGGAATAACACAGCGTCAATATCTGGTGTATCCTCAATCTACTGGAATAACACAGTGTCAATATCTGGTGTATCCTCAATCTACTGGAATAACACAGTGTCAATATCTGGTGTATCCTCAATCTACTGGAATAACACAGCGTCAATATCTGGTGTATCCTCAATCTACTGGAATAGCACAGTGTCAATATCTGGTGTATACTCAATCTACTGGAATAACACAGCGTCAATATCTGGTGTATCCTCAATCTACTGGAATAGCACAGCGTCAATATCTGGTGTATCCTCAATCTATTGGAATAACACAGCGTCAATATCTGGTGTATCCTCAATCTACTGGAATAACACAGTGTCAATATCTGGTGTATCCTCAATCTACTGGAATAACACAGCGTCAATATCTGGTGTATCCTCAATCTACTGGAATAACACAGCGTCAATATCTGATGTATCCTCAATCTACTGGAATAGCACAGTGTAATTATCTGATGTATCCTCAATCTACTGGAATAGCACAGTGTCAATATCTGGTGTATCCTCAATCTACTGGAATAACACAGTGTCAATATCTGATGTATCCTCAATCTACTGGAATAGCACAGTGTAATTATCTGATGTATCCTCAATCTACTGGAATAGCACAGTGTAATTATCTGATGTATCCTCAATCTACTGGAATAACACAGCGTCAATATCTGATGTATCCTCAATCTACTGGAATAACACAGTGTAATTATCTGATGTATCCTCAATCTACTGGAATAGCACAGTGTCAATATCTGATGTATCCTCAATCTACTGGAATAACATCCTGAATTCTCCTTCTCATTGTTGATTATGTCGTTAATACAATCGGTTCCATGATTCTGGAAATTTGCTCTAATTCGGCAAATTATTTGAACATATTTTAATAGCTTTTTCCCATTTATGCATGTAATATCCCAAACATATACAACACATTTTGGGAGGTCCCATAATTTATTACTAACAAAGAACACAGATAATTTTTCTAGTCATTGAACTTCAATAACATTATATTGAAAGTTGGTGTCTGACATGTGTGGGTAACATGTCTTTCATGATTGTGCACAATTTGCCATGTGTATATTTGATGTGAATGATCAGTTGAATAGGCAGTTTGCAAAGTGCTTTTAAATTTGATATTATCTATATTCTTCTATTCATTAATGTCAGAATGCAGCGTTTTGTTTTAATAAAATGTATGGTAAGTACATATTTGACTGCATGTCAATATTTGAAAATGTCTAGTTGTAAGGGGTGGTTAGAGGCTATATATATACTTTATTGTGTTAGCTACTGGCTCAACAAGTGATCAGGGATAAAACTTTTGGTCAGGGAAAATTCAGAGGAAGATCAGGGAATTTACTTTTGGATTTCTGTGGCCACCCTGCGTCAAACTGTTAGTTTGTTCGTCCATCTGTCCGTCCTTCCATCCCAATTTTTTGTCAGGAACATAACTTGAATACTGTCTAAGGTATTGACAAAAATACTTGTCCAGGGATATCAGTCTGACGAATTTTCTTGTTATATTTTCATGTTATGCATAGAAATCAAGCTCAGTTTATGTTAAGTTCTTCAAAAGACCTTTCCGATGATATATGGTTTTACATGTCCATCGTGATAAATGATTTGTGCAGAAGGCTACAAAGGGCTAAAATAATGTTTTTTGCACGTTATGCTGTTGCACATAAAATTTTAACGCTGTGTAATTTTAGAACATATATATAGACAGTAGTATTGAATGTGTGATGTTATTCTGATGCTGAAGTTATTATAGACTTTGGATTTTACGGAGTGTAAATTGAGAAACTATTTTTGAAAATATGCTAAAAACTGCTTTTTGCATTTAGCTCACCTGAGCACGTAGTGCTTGGAGAGCTATTAGTATCAATCAGCATCCGTCCTCCACAATTGGGGTTGTTAACACTCTAATGGTCACAGTTTTGATTGGATCTTCATCAAACTTGTTCAGAATGTTGGTCTTAATAATATTTTGGACAAGATCGAACATAGGTCATCTAGGGTCATAAATTAGAACACCAGGTCAAAAGTCAGGAAAACCTTATTAACACTCTAGAGGTCACAGTTTTAATTGGATCTTCATCAAACGTTGTCAAAATGATTGTCTTAATGATATCTTGGACAAGTTTGAACTCGGGTTGTCTAGGGTCAAATATAAGGTCACGGGGTCAAATCTCAGGAAAACCTTTTTAACACTCCAAGATTGGATCTTCATCAAGCCTTGTCAGAATATTGCCCTAGTGATATCTTGTATACTTTGATACCAATAGATGATTATAATGTGTTAAACAATAATTCACTTTTAATTATAACTGGAAGTAGTGTGTAAACAGTCTGTATTTGATTGCTTGTTAACATGATAAAATTGTAAACTATTTAACATTAAGTTTCATCATTTATGGTGGCATGCACCTTAATTCTCGCTGATATAATAGTATACAATACATACCTGTGTTTTTATGTGAAGAAGTATTGTATAATTCTATAATTGTCTGTATGTATGTTGATGAACGCTGTAGTGAGAATATTTTAAGATAGTGCATGCCTGTATCTAAGCTAGGATACACTAATCTTAACAACTCAGCATTATATATTAATTTCAGAAAGTTTTATTTTATATTCATACCAGAAAGGGATTTTATCATCTATGTATAAGTATTCATATCTTCTACTATTTTAGGAATCACTTAAGATTTTTTGACCTGTGTATGCAATTGGAATAAAGGTTTTTCTTTCAATATTATTTGCTATCATTTTTAGTTCACCTGAGCACAAAGTTCTCAAGGTGATCTATTTTGATTGTGTGATGTCCGTTGTCCATGCGTGCTTCAACAATTGCTTTAATCAACCATCGATGAACCTTTACAGGGATGTTCCTAACGCATGAACTTCTACCAAAGTCGTAAAAAAATCCATGCAGAACTCTTGTTGCCATGGCAACCAATAGGAAAATCTTTAGATATCTACTAAAAAACAGAAGACCTATAGAGCTTGGATATTCGGTGTGTAGCTCTGCCTAGTGGACCTTCACCAAGATAGTTCAAATCATGACCCCTGGCTCGAAATTGTTCGCGCCCGAGGGATCACTTGATTTTACATTGTTTTCTATAGGAATTTAAGGTCTTCAAAACACCGATAGAGGGTCGTGGGTTCGAGCCCTGCTACCGACCATGTCACTATGTGAGAAAGCAGGCAGTTGCGTACGGAGGATGGTGTATATACTAGCTGTTTCTATAAATGTGTTTTATATTTATTTACACATTGAAGAACACCATTAATACTGTATACGTCAAGTTTATTGCTACGAAGGCTGGGAGGCAAATTAAGTATATATACATGTATATGAGATAAAAAGAGCATGCAGGCATTGTAATATGATGCAGTGATATAGTTAGTAAACATATGGACACTATACAGATGGGAGTCTAGAACTGGTTCGTTCCCAGGAACGATGCTTAGGTGAACCGTCCATATGACTCGGACTGAAAAGGGGCGTAAAACTCAAATAAACAAGCAAAAGATCTTCAAAATGATATTTGACATGTAGGTTCTGCCGATTAAGCCGGTTCTTAATATTTTCCCAGTAACCAGCAGTTGTTTTATGTATTATAATAAACATTTCAATAAATTCGGGGCTGTTCTCCGGTGTAGCATAAAATTTTGACCCCGTGGAAAAATGGGTAATTTTTCAACGGATTATTGATCATTTTTCAACGTTAAACATATCGTTAAATAATGACCCCATTACGCGTGAAAATTTGACCCTCATTAAAAAAAAAGCAACCTTTATTAGAGTTGAAAACCATCCCTTACAGTAAATAATTATATACATTATGTAATGTAAGTCATTCTCACGATTTCTATTAATAAAACTTTACAGGAAATTTGAATTTCACATTTACACGATTTTAAAGAGGTTCTTTCATTGTGTCATTTTATTTGAAATGTCGGCAAATTGCACGAAACATTGAAAAATCCATCATACAAAGCAAAAAAACGAGTTTTGCGGCTTATTGAGAATGCATGCTGGTTGGTGCCGAGACTGTGAAAGTATATCCGGTGCGACTTCTAAGCCGGATAGATAAACTACATGTCTCTGTTTCGGCACCAACCATTATGTGTATTCGATTTGTCCTGTTCCAGTGACAAAATAAGTCCCAAAACTTCATTTACGTGGATTTAAAAACACTTGTAGTGCACGATGACGCGATAGTCAAATAATCACACGCAATCGTCATGATGTTTTGAATGAAGTCAATAAAAAACGTTAATTTTAATAATAAAATTGTTTCATTTTAATGATATAAAACATTACAATAATGACCTACTGACAGGATAAAGCCAAGTAAATAAGCTGGTCATTGTTTTATTATGTCGAAAAATAAATTCAGAAACAGTAATTTATCTGTATGACAGATCGAAGAATTAAAGTACCCTCCACCTACTCAATAAAGCGTTGCATCACTAAATGTAAAATTAGACCAATTAGTACAAGCAATCCTAATTAACCAATACACACTTTTAGACTGAATAATTTGTAAAACATTCACTACAAGCTTTTTTAATAGTGTGATTTTGGAATGTGTAAACATAAAATTACAAATGCCATACAATCACAGAAAAGGGAGAGAACTACGTAGTTAGCAATATTACCTCCCTTTATGATACTAAGTAAAATTAACTGACTCCAGAATGTTGTATGTTTGAAAGATAATATTTAATCAATTACGTTTGAATATCACAATTTATAAGGATAAAATACTTCTAGCTTTGTTAATAGTTAAATGAAATAGTTATTGGTACTATATACTACTAGTACTACTGAATAATGAACACATTTCACGTTAACTTCAAAGTAATAAGATGAATAATTACAACGATTTAGTTCACAAATTGACTTCATGTATGTTTTCTTTACTGGAATATAAATTTAAGACAGGTTACTCGAATGATTGTAATTCTCAGATGAATTCAAAGATGACTAGTTGATGATATTATTAAAAAAGGCGTAATAGTTAGAGATTGATAGTTCGTGTTTTATCACGTATTCGAGCGCACAAATATATATGACATTTCATATTCGACTTTGTCTCAGAAATAATATAGAAAAGAGATGATGCTGGATTCTAAAATAGGCTGATTAGTTTAAGCTGTCACCTGTAAGCACAGAAATGACAACCTTATTGCCACCACATAAATAATAATGATTATGTATGTGATTTAATTTGTTATTAGATCAAGTCTAAGCCTTATAAATTGAAAATCGACTTAATGTATGTTGTTGTTTCGATAAAGATACTTTTTCAATACATGCTATTCCCATGAAAATAATGTTTGGGGTGATTTTACACTTGACGTGTTCAAGATGAGAAACAAAATGATATTAACAGGAACAACATCAGGCATTGATCCGTGATTGTTTATTATCGTATTGCTGTGAGTGCAAATATATATTATTTTTCATATTCGACTTTGTCTCCATTATTATGTAGGAAACAGATGATGCTTAATTTCAAAATTAGAGTTTTCATGAAAGCTTTCACATGTAAGTGCACAAAATTAATGGTGATTTAGTGATATAGTTATTGGTACTACTTGAATAATGAACATATTTCACGTTAATTTCAAAGTAATAAGATGAATATAATTACAACGATTTAATTCACTTATCGGCTTTTTGTATGTTTCTTTTACTGGAATATAAATTTGAAGACATACTACCCCAATGATGGTAATTCTAAGATGAATTCAAAGACGACTTTAGGTGTTGTAGTTGATGATATCATTAAATAAGGCGATAACAGTAATTAAACAAGTTAGAGATTGATAGTTCGTGTTTTATCACGTATTCGAGCGCACAAATATATGACATTTTATATTCGACTTTGTCTCAGAAATAACTTAGAAAAGAGATTATTCTAAATCGTGATTTTTATACGTTTACATACGTTATTTTTTAATTTCACACATCAAACAACGCAAACCTGTCAAAAGAAAAATCTTCATTTTTTCCCTTAATTATTGAGTGTATAAAATACTCCAAGGTAGTGAACTTGCCATCTTTTCGATTGACGGAGTGACGAAAATATGCGTGGGTTCCGGCTTTCCTTCTAATCTGCACGTGCTTTCCGTGAACCTTGCTTTCGTTGTAGTGTTCAGGTCCCAACTTTTAACGTTTTGACAGCTTTTATAAGGAAAGCCGGGACCCACGCTTATAATATATATTTTCGTCACTACCGTTATTCGTGTATATAGTTTAAATTAGTCTCAGTATTTGACTCATATTCGTTATATAATGAGTCTATTGTTACGCATGTGTAGTTAAACTGTTTTCTTTTTTTCATCCATTGTTTTTCAATGCTTTATAAATAAATCATAAAACCGGTAATATTCTATATTCCGTTTCGGTAGAATGTTATATCCGGTTACTATTTATAATACTTATCGTTTGAATCGTATATTATGTGTCTGTAAATTGTTTAATTTTCAATAATCACAAAAAATATGGATTTATATCTTTACAATCAATTTTTGACAATGTTTGTATATCATCAAGTTAAATTTATAACCATTGCCTTCGATATAGTTTTATTTTATATTATTGTAAAGAAATCAGCCTTCGTAAAGAAAAAAAATAGATATATGAAATAATTAAAAAAATAAAATGCTTTAGTTTGTGTTCAATGCATTAATTCATTTTGTGGAGACGACCGCAACATTTCAATTATTCGTTTGTTTTTACACCAGCCTTCTAATTAGCCAATCAAATCAAATCTCACTGGCTCGCTACTTATAAAAAGCATGCGCTCTTAAAACATCAGTCAGTCTGCTGGGTAATATCTGGAGTGGTAGTATCATTAGATGGAAGGTATGTTTTAATTTCTGAGACTGATCAGTAATTTGTGGAGCTTAATACTCTTGATTGCGGCGAATGTACCATGATAGAGATTTTCTCCCAATTGCTGAATTTAGTCTTAAGAGATTATAAGGACTAGAGCCTCCGGATTGCGGCGTATGTACCATGAACAAGGTTTCTATTCCCATTGCATAGATACAACGACGTTTCTTTGTCCTTTTATATAGTTATGGTATTATTAATTTTTGTACGAGTGCATGGCTGGGACTTTGGTCAGTGTGAATATGGACTAGAGCATCTCTACTTCCTAGTACCAGTACCGGTTCGTAGTTATCTCTTGTTTTTTTTTCATTGTGCATTGCATTTGGTGCGTGCCCGGGACTTTGGGCAGAATGCCAAAATCAATTAATGAAAGTCCTGTAAAATATTTACGAAATGTCCCGCTATTTGACTCAAAATACACATTTCAAGATTTACCAAACCTGCCGATTACGCCCACAGGCACCTGGTTGTTAATGATAAAAAATATCTTTCGCTGATCGAAAAAAAAAATAATGATAAAAATTGGTACTAATAATAGAGAGAAGGTATGACAGCCGCCATTTTTTTGCGCTACGGAAGTCGTTTGACTGGTTACTGATTTACATATCCGAGTACCGGCTCCCAGCGCCACCCTTCGGTTTACAAGAACTGCGGGAACCACGAAAAGAGTTGTCTTTCTTACGTATGGCGTGGTTCCTGTTGTTTGTTTATTACGAAGGAGAGTGCCGGGAGCCGGTACTCGGATATGTAAATCAGTAACCAGTCAAACGACTTCCGTAGCGCAAAAAAATGGCGGCTGTCATACCTTCTCTCTATTATTAGTACCAATTTTTTGTTCGCACATTTGTATATAATACAAGAAAACACGAAACAGTAATATTATATCACGGAATTAACATACAAGAAAACACGGCACAGCTGTCTCATATCACGAAACATACAAGAAAACTCGGAACAGTGTTTTATAACTGGCACCTGCACTGAAAGCTGTTACAGAGAATGCTTTTGTCTTTAATATCATGTAGAGATAAAAGAAAGTAAATATTCCGCACTAAATGTCGAACAGTTATGGGAAGATTTCTCTGCACTTCGGAATAAACTAGCAGATAAATTTATCCCCTCGAAAAGGTCATCCAATAGAAACCATCTCCCCTGGGTCAACCAAGGCCTTAAAAGGTAAATCAGAAGACGTGACAGGGCCTTCAATGCATCTAGAAAATCAAACAAGTCTTCTGACCGTAAGAAATTCTTAGATCTTAAACATCTAGTGCGGAAAAGGGTCAAATAGGCTTACAATAAATACCTAGAAAAAATCCTAAGCATAAACAATACTGATGCCCCACATAATAGCAGACCAAATAATAAAAGGTTATACTCCCTCATAAAACACTCTAAGGCAGAATCATCATCCATCCCTCCCTTAAAAGCCCAAAATAGGTTCCACCATGATGACAAGGAAAAAGCCACAGCCCTAAATCACAAGTTTCAATCGGTATTCAGCCCAAAAACCCCAATTAGGCTCTCATCCCTCTGTAAAATGAAACTCCAAGACGTATATGATGAAACTGGAGCTCCCTTCCCAGACCAAGACGAAACCCCCATCCCTCGTATGCCAAACATCCAAGTCAGCTCATTAGGTATTGAGAAACTTCTCAATAACCTAAATCCCCATAAGGCAAGTGGCCCCGATAAAATCAAGCCCATTATCCTAAAGAGCCTGGCAATTAAAGGAGCTATCCCCTATCTTAGAGGTTATTTTCCAGAAATCCCTTGATTCAGGCTTACTGCACTCAGAGTGGAAGTCTGCATATGTCGACGTCACACCAGTATTTAAAAAGGGTGACAAATCAAACCCAGAAAATTATAGGCCAATTTCCCTGACTTGCGTCCAGTGTGTAAAGTACTTGAACACATAGTCTCATCATCAATAGTGGAACACTTCACACACCATAACATCTTGTACAACTTACAACATGGGTTTCGAGAGAAAAGGTCATGTGTATCCCAACTCATCATGCTCGTAAACGACCTAGTAACCTCCATCTATAATAAAAAGCAAATAAGTAGATCTCATCATATTAGATTTTAGTAAGGCTTTCGACAAGATCAGTCATGAGAAAGTCTTGCAAAAAATGCACTTATATGGAGTCAGAGGTCAAACTCTAAAATGGGTCAAAAACTTTCTAGATAATCGACTCCAGTCTGTTGTCCTTAATGGCACTAGCTCAGACGCCATTCCTGTCCAGCCAGTGTTCCCCAGGGATCTGTGTTGGGACCCCTACTCTTCCTAGCCTACATTAATGACCTCCCACAGAACATCAATTCAAGGTCCGCCTATTTGCAGACGACACAGCAATATACATGTCGCTAACGTCTGCAAATGAATCAGTCACACTCCAAAATGATCTCAAGACACTAGAAAAATGGGAATTGGGGTGGGATATGGAATTTAACCCCTCCAAATGCCAGGTTGTCCACGTTACCAAAAGGAAACATCCTTATCCTACACAATATATTACTTACATGGATTTTTACTCAAATCTGTCACCTCGGCCCGTTACCTAGGCGTGGACATCTCAATTAACCTATCGTGGGAGGAACACATAAACAGGTCAACAAAAAAGGCAAACCAAACATTAGGTTTCTTGCGGAGAAACATCAAGGTCAAATCCGAAGCCCTTAAGGCCAGTGCTTAGCAGACATTAGTCAGACCCCAGCTGGAGTATGGATCCGAGGTATGGTCCCCCACAACCAAGCCCATATATTGATCAAATTGAATCTGTCCAAAGAAGATCAGCTCGATGGATCAAAAATTATCATAAACAATTAAACATCAAGTGTTACAGAGATGCTCAAATCCCTGCATATGAGACCTCGGACGCATTGACAGTCGGCTGTCCCCCTATACAAAATTACGAACCGCTTAGTGGAAATTCCCATAACATCTAGGTCACCTCATCCCCATCCCCCGTACCTCTCGATACTCACATCCCCATTGCTTTAGATTAATCACTGCCACTACAGAAACAGTGATGTTGCTTTCACGTGAGTATAAACGATACCAAAGACCTATGTATGTGTAGGTCTTTGACGATACTAAAGTATTTTTCCTGCGACAATGGTTTATAATACCACATGCAGCGATTTTATTGGCTAATACCTTTCGGTAACTATCGCCAATCCTCGTATTTCTCCGTGACATATGCAAGCGCCTACCTTGCACAACTCCGTAACTGAACTTCCGTGTACGAGTTTTCCATCACTTGTACGCTATAATATTATCAGCCTACGTCGAATCATTCGTTATTTAAGTGATTGTAAATATATCTAGCCATAAATATACTTTTGGAGGTTCTAAAACAAGGTCTGAATAGTTTAACTCTAATCTATTTAACATAAAGGGAAGTAACTGAATATGAGATATGAAAAAGTACGTTCCGGCCGTCAGCGTCGCACCCATAATGCCCCGAGCAGTATAACACAGGTCAGTGCATAGCGCTACCGTAGTGTACACATTGGGGTTTGGGTTTAGTGGTGTATGCCTTGGACCATAGCCACAGTGAAACTTTGCTGTTTTGGACCGGTCCGTTCCGTAGTGTTCCGTACTTTAGCATTTTTCATAATATGGCCTGTTCCGTCTTTTACCGTCTTTTAGTAGCGACCGACACCGGCAATACGGTTCATTACGCATGCGCAAGAGACCATAATGGCTGAAAGAGCAAAGCCATCAGAAAAATTCCTGAAGTGTTTTCTTGATTATGATAAACTTTTTCCATCGGATGATCCTACATTGAACGCAAGAAATGCTTGTCCGGTCATCATAACATTTTGTGATGCATCAGCGTATGCCAGGAGCTTTTCAGAGGCTATTGTTGACTACAGGTTGGATAGTGGACTACCTTTGTCCTACTTTTTTCATGTTGGACACGACGAACTGATGCAATATATCTTGGGAAAGAAAGAAAAGAGAAATGCAGCCATTACGCGACTTGAGAATTTTTTAGAGGATATTGGTAAGTGAACTTGACATACCAGGCCAAGACACCTACTGTCCCTAGTCAAAATATTCTGTGATATTTGTTTCATTGGGTCAAGTCAATCCGGCCTCTAGTCAAACCGTCATCTAACCAAACTGGCCACAAAAAAGTCAAACCGGCCACACTTAAACTTTTTTTTTGGTCAAACCGGCCAAAATTTTTAAAGCATGTTTATTCGTAATTATTTATAGATTTATGGAAGTTGTTGCAGTGATCGGGAAAGAAATTTTCTTAATGGGACAATGGCCCTTTCGGATGGAAAATCAATGTGACATTTTCGATATCAATGTGACATTTTCAAAATCCAATGTGACATTTAATGAGATAACAAACTAATATTTTGAGAGGCATTGTTATTGGCAGATGATAACTGAGTAACAAATAAGTCGGTGACTTATGGTATATAAGCAAATATACTCAGCAGGGTTTCAATTCAGAAAAGTCTGCTTTCTGCACAATTATTCCATAAGATCGCATTTCAACTCTGGTACATATTTCATAACTAAAATCTCATCTCAATACAACATATCCAAACCAAATTGGCTTCGTTTCCGAGTTTGTCGAAATTTTGAATGATACTTCATAGAAAGGTAACATCGCTAAACCGAAAGTACGCCTTGCTATGAAAACAGGCTGCAACTCGTTCATTTTTTAAACCACCATTTGTGTAGCTACTAATTTATACACAGTTATAGCCATGACACGCTTTTAAAATGAGTACAACTAAGTCCAAACACGATAAAAACGTTAGTTGGCCGAGTACGACATTTGCATGTTCATGCAAATTTTCCGTACTTCATTACTAACAATAAAAACGCTGTAGAAACCAGTATTAGAATACTTCCAAGCAGCGAAGTTGGTGAATAATCCCAAATAAGTCAATTTACGAAGCATTATATTTGATTCGCTGGGAATGGCTCATATTCATCCGTTTCTCTTTTATTTCTGTGACCCGGATACATGCCTGCCGTCACTTCGTCGAAAAAAGGGGAACCAATAATGTTAATCATGCACTGGTTTCCCGTTTAGAGCGAAGAATCAAGCGTAAGCCGGTTGTCAGCAGGCATGTGCGAGTAAAGCTTCCGGGGTAACAGAAATCATGCTAAGCGTCAGACGACGCAGAGCGTCTATATCATTAGGCGCTTGCATGCAAATGCAAAGAATAACGTTAAGCGTCAGATGACACTGAGCAGCAGTATGTATTGCATACTCGCTTTATTTTGTACACAAAAATTATATTGAAAAATCTGAACGTGACATGGGCGCATCACGTGCAAAAGACGATGTGACATTTTGAATTTTAATGTGACTATGGCGCATGGCGCATGCCTTTCCCGATCACTGTTGTTGAGTAATATATATACTGGTAGTTATGTTCATAGTCAATCTATGCGTGATTTAATTGGATATATATATTATTTGAAACAAATGCTAGTTAGACATGGAAAGATATTGTCAAATTTGTAATACACGTGCAGGGTTCTAGCCAGCATTTTTTTAAGGCATGTTGCAAATACAAATTTGAGTCACCCGTTGAGCATTACGGTTAAAGACTTCAAACGTGTGCAAGTGGGGGGGGGGGGGGGTAAGTCCAACAACTTAAGTGATTCATATTTTAGTGAATTTTAAAGTCAAAAGATAGAACTGTTATAAATATATAACATATCATACACAAATCAATAGGAATTAAGATACATGTATCAGTTTTGCATGTCCAAATAAATCATTTGTGTGAATCCGAGGCGCCATGGTTTTGACAGGATGCTCTTTTTATGGAAGTACATGGAATGCCAACCCATACTGCTCTATCAGGCATGCACTTCTTAGGTCTCCTTTGATAGTACATGTAGTGTTTCTCTCTCTTATATGTAACCACTTACATTAGAACTCCAACTCAGAGATGGTTTTATACTTAAAGTTTATTGCTCAGTGGCTATTTAATAAATGATGTACAATAGGCCTACTATCAGAGAGGCAACTATAGAGACAAGTAACTGATAAGCCAAGTGACTATAAGATTAACTCAATACACTACACTCTTCAGTACACATTTGTTTACATTCTGTAGTCATAGTTAGATTGATATCAAATTTTAAAAATATTTTTTTCTTTATTTGTATTTTCAGCAATCATTGCATATTTCACAGTAAGAAATTTTATTGAATCAATTAAACTTTTTATTGACTGAATAAAATGACAACAAACATAACACATTGTCACTACCAAAGTTCAAACCGAAAGTAGAAAATGACGACTGACATTTTTTAACCAGAAGTAGCTGTACTCACTCCGTTTTGACATCAGATCGTATAAGTTAAACTTGAATCATTTTTTTAGATTCCTAGGGATATCAACTGCATTTAACTTCTGCTAAAATTTAATAGATAATGATATTTAAGTTACCGTTTCCGTATGTTTCCATTTAGGATCTAAAGATTGGATTATGTCCAGATCGGCGTTGCAGATTTCTGATCAGAACTCACGATTTCTGATCAGAACTCACATCATGAATGTTATTCCATCGACTCATATGAGTCTCATTTCGTTTTTAATGCTCAATGATTCCTCGGTGATCGATTTGCTAACGCGTATTTTTTATATCCTCGTCTTCCGTATAGTACTATAGATCTACGTACATTAAAATTGTTCAGTCTTAATTTCACGGTTTTGTCGCATGATGTCAGTAATTATTATTTGCACACCGATACTGTAGATCTATGCATTTTTCGTCGTTGTTAAATATAAATCATTCGCAGAGGCATAGTAATCATATGTTGCCCAAGAAACGTGTAATCTAGATACACACAATACGTCATCAGCAATGAATTTCATTCCGAAATAAGTTGCTATCACTGAATGACGTCACTAACAGTGGAATGTGTCAATTTATATTGAGGCAACTGCATAACGGGTTGAAAACGATATTGTCATAACGGGTTGAAAATAAAATTGTCATTTTAAGATCATTGTGTGTGTACAATATTATAGGTATCGTTCATATTTTTAACTTTATGCGAAATATGCATGGCAAGCGACACTCCGCTGACTGCATATAAATAAGAGCTGCATAAATTGTGTAAACTTTCAGAATCATAATTATGATAGCTACTCGTGAAAAACAATGCGGCGAAAATCAACATCTTCAAACGGCGCAATTCTGGATGTTTTAGTGAAAGTGCACATGCGATAATTATAAGAAAATCTTGTCAACACTCTTACTTAAACTTTCACGGTCATAACATCGAGTATTTAGTTGAAACACGTGGTAAGGCGGGGCTGCGATTTTGTCAGCGACATGCGTCATGCATTCGAGACTGTCATTGGTTTATTGATATTTGATTGACACTGTTCTTAGTGACGTAACGAGTCAGCACGCGGCACATATTCGGATGAAGTTGCTTTTATAATTGGTTGTGTACACAAGCCATGTCGTATACGTAATTAAGGGATGTCGGTGGAATTAAAGGATGTCGAATATACAACTGTAAGCCTGAAGGCATGTCGTCCACGACATGCGATATTAGGCTGGCTAGAACCCTGACGTGATACAGAGGATGAGTATTATTTTATCACCATTATTTTGGAGGAAACCAGCGATCCACCTTAAATGTATTTTGAAATAGAATACCGATCCTTAAAAAATATGTATTTAAGAAATATTTTTAAAATCGAGTACTCTCACTGTCGGTGTGGAAGAATTTTTTTTACTTATGTAGATTTTTATAATTATTATTATTCGTTGAACTGTCAAATAACATTAATCACCGTAGACAATTGCAACTTCTTGAGTGTTACAACCTGGTTGTATACTCTTAAAATTCATATAAATATGCAATGCTAGTAATAAATTTAAAAGTCGTGCCCAATCTGATTCTGGACTACATGTTTTAAAATTATGAATGCTAACAGCACAGTTGATAATCACTTGACCAGTATATATCATAGTCTCGATTTCAATACATGCATTGATAAAATCAAGATAAGTAGTCAATTAAAAAGTTGTTATACAGTGTCCGACAAATTTTTTTCTGTTCTTGTTGCCCACTGGGCAACCAAAATTTTGAACTGGTTGCCCGAAACTTTTAGCTCAATTTTTTATCGCGATGTATTTCTGCATATTTTGCAATTACACTGAAACTGAATAGCCAATCAAGTGACCTTTGATTAAATTCTTAGACGAATTGGAAATATCGCTGTCGTCAATAAAAGGCTTATAAATACCCACGCGTGCGTTATAGGGCCATTTTTGAAGGCACATTCTTCTTTGACTTTTCGGTAATAATTGTTTTTACAAGTGATAAACGCATTTTTGGTGTATAAAACCCAAGACACAGCAGTTCCTGGGCATGCCCCTTTAAAAAATGTGGCCGGTTTGACCAAAAAAAAGTTTAAGTGTGGCCGGTTTGACTTTTTTGTGGCCGGTTTGGTTAGATGATGGTTTGACTTGAGGCCGGTTTGACTTGTACCCAATGAAACTGATATCACAGAATATTTTGACTAGGGACAGTAGGTGTCTTGGCCTGGTAACAATATTACTTCACACTACCGTCTCACTTCCTGGACCCTTATAAGTGAGAAATATTTTATGGATCATTTCACCGTAGGGGGTCAATATATTCTTTAGCACTTTGACTGATACCATGTTAAATTTACAATATACAGCATAGATCATAATAGAGCTGCAACGATTCAGGTTTCCTACGGTTCGATTTCGGTTTTAACCTTCTCGATTATCGAATATTTGATTCGGATATCTACTTCAATAGACTACATAAATTACATAGGATTTGTTTAACCTTGCCCCAGTTTCACAAAAAAATAAGACTACTCAAACTCTTTTTACTCAACTTATTTATTAAATCATACATTTCTATTGTTCCTTTGTATGAAATTCAGAATGTCGTATAAGAAAAAGTTACAACGTTGGGCTAACAACAGTTTCCAACAATTGATACAATTTACCAAGTGTACACTTTCTGGTCGAAGACATAAGATTTCTAGGTAAAAGAACGCCTGAGTTCATTCTTGATTTTCTATTCAATTTAGTACCGTGAGGGCAGACGTTTGAAATTTTAATATGCCAAACATATGTGTTGTTACAAAAAATACTTGTATGCACAGTTTTGCAGTGCATTTATAACATACAACTAGTCTTCTACTCAAGAACTTTTCTCAAACGCAAAATCTCGCCACGCATTCGATTTTAGTGGCACTGGTGGATCAACAAGCAGTTTTTTGTGGGCCATACTTGTTTTTGTTTACATGCAACGCAGTAAATGAAATGACGCGCGCTGATTGGATAATATTATTGCCGATGTGCGCTAAATGACAGTGCCAAACCGTACCGAACCGAAAATACGGATTCCAAATCGGATAATCGATCTGATGCCATGCATTCGGATATATTCGAACTTCTGTGATTTGTTGCAGTCCTAGATCATAATCTTACTCCTAATTTAATTCAGTTCTGTAAAGTCAGGTGTTAACGAAAAGAAATTTAAGTAACAAAAAATAACTTAAAACGTCACTCGGCATATACCGGTGTAACAGGTCATTCTTTCCCCCCTGGCCCCAAAAAACGTTAAATGAGGGCCCTGATGACTATTCTGTTACGAATATTCTGTTACGAATATTCATATTGTAACTTCTTGTAATTGTATCTATATTTTTTTTATTTTGAATAAAGGGTATCCATGAGATATTCAAACATGAGAATTAACATCTCCGCATACATTTATCAGATGTACGGACATCCCCAATGTTTCTTGAATAAACAGCTACCAATGAAATAGCTAAAACGGGTTGACCAATCAGAACGCTGGATATTTAAGATCGTACCTGTTCCTTTGGTACACTGCAACATGGAACGGGAACCAATTTACTGGGAAATAAGCAAAAAATCCAAATTCAAGAGCAGATAACTTAAAAACGAGATCAGTGACCCCCAATTTGCAAAGTTTAAACAAAATTCATTGATCAGTTTTAATTTTTCCTATAGTCTATGTAAAAAATGTAGCGAACTACCAAAACGTCTTTAACACTGTAGATGACACAGTTTTGACTGGATCTTCACCAAACCTTGTCAAAATGTTTGCACCAATGCAGTGTTCTGCCAAGGACGCGATTCTGCGATATTCTCACTAAAAAATTGTAAATGTAGCATAAAATACTGCTTGGGTGCGATTCATGTCGCGTACGAAATTTCTCGGGTACGAATCTGAAAACAAACTGCAATCGTCACAGTAGTAAAAATATTACAGGAACCGGTGCAAAGTTTCTTACAGCACTTCTGATTGGTGCATATTTCTGCACCGACCAATGAAATTGATAATTTTTTCGAGACAGTTTATCTTTATAAAAAATGGCGACACCGGCAAAAAAGTCGCGGACAATTCTAAGCTTTTTCCAAAAGAAAAGTCCACAATCGCATCAAATCCACAATATAACGGTCAATCCTCGCCCGCCTTTTACTGCAGTTTCATCCCTACTTGTCTCATGTTAAAAGTCAGACGAAACTATCGTATACAAACATGTTACCGTGCCATTTTGCGAAGAAATAGATGAATGATCGCTCTTGTTTGAGTTTAGTCTATGATACATATGGGCTATCTGTTCCTGATTTTGTTATTTCATTTATTATTCGGAAGATATATATTAAAAAATTGCCACATCCAAAATTGGCTTGATATTCATCAGTAGAGAACAATATTTTGTTCTAGGTCATTTTTGTGTTAATGTACGTACCTGGTTATGTTATGTAAGCCAGGTACGTATATTAACTATTTATAAATACATCTGGTTAACCAAGATTAATTGAAAAATGTACATCTAAATCAATGGGGTAATTTTCTTCATACATATAGTAACAGTTTATTTGGAAAGTTTTGTCTCGGTCATTTTCAAAATGTCCCCAATATTTTTTATTGAAGGGGACATTTGTCCCCACTTTTTTAAAACCTTGGCAGAACATTGACCAATGATATGTGTGTCAATGTAGAATATGGGTCAGCCGGGGTAAAAAACTGGGTCACCAGGTAAAATCTTAGCTAAAAATCTTGTAAAAGCTCTAAATTGCATGGTTTTAATTGGATCTTAAAATTAGCCAATTATTGTCTGATTGTTTGTCTTGATGATATTAATGATAACTTTAAATATGGGTCATCTAGGGTAAAAAACTAGGTCACGAGGTCAAATCTTAAGAAAACATTATTAATACTGTACATGTAGATGTCAAATTTTGATTGTATCTTCACCAAACCTTGTCAGAATGTTTATCATTAATGATATGTAAGACAAATTCGAACATAGGTCAATTTGGGTCAAAAACTAGGTCACAAGCTCAAATCTTAGGTAAACCTTGTCTATACTGTAGTTTTCATGGTTTTGATTGGATCTTCACCAAATTTTGTCAGAATGTTTGTCTTATTTATATGTAGGACAGGTTGTAACATGGGTCATCTGGGGTCAAAAACTAGGTCACCGGTACTGAACGGTACATACTTTATTCAATACCACTGACAATGAAGAAAGGAAGAACTCAAGATGACTTTGATAGAATTGTAATCTAATCTGCATAAGGAATCCAAGCTTGGGGTCATTAAAATTGGTGTTGATAGGTGCAAACAACATAAATATGCATGGTCTATTAAAGATATGACTGACAAGTGCCGATCTTTAAAATATTTTACAAGATTCGAAGATGGATCTTGAGCATTCGGTAACTTTACAGTGTTCTTTTTCTGGTTTGCTACTCATCCGCAGACAACAGTTACTACCACCTAAAAAGTTACTTGTCCAAGGAGAAAAAATCCTGTGTCAAACAAGTCATGCATAGGAATTCCACACCTCTGTAAATAGTTATAAGTTATAAATAATATACATATTTTGACAATCATGAGTACCGGTATTTGACAAATGAATAAATTCATTGATTAGTTCACAAGAACATGTATGGTAATACTATACCCTATATCAATCAAAAAGAATATACCCCACCCAAATTAGTAAATACTACCCAATTCACCATTATCTGCTATGATACAACCACATTAAACTTCAAGTAGCATTTCCAATATTAAGCCACAACAAATGCCTGCATGACTTTCTTACCTATCAATTATTAACAAAACAGATGAACACATTCAGGTTACCTGACGAATAGCCAGTCCAATGACTGTCCAATCAAAATGACATCACCATTAGCCAATCAAATGGCCAGTTTTACCCAAACTAGTAATAGACACTATACATATACTCGCTAACAACTGGAATAAACTTGTACCCATGACTTAAATTTGTCTAGAAAATCCCTGAAAGTTATGTTACATACTATGGTCATTATGTTTGAATGTCATACTTGATGTTAATAATAGTCTCTTTTTTTCCAGAAAAACACACAAACTGCCTTAAGTGTTTATTTGATAAGACAGAGAGAGATCAGAAGGGGATTAAAAATGAGTACCATATTCAAGTGATTATTGCTGCACATCTGTTTGGACCTTTGGCTGGAGATAAAAGTTATACAATTGGGAACAAAGGTTTTTCTAAAGATGTACGAGAATGTCCTGTTTGTAAGCAAGATATAACTGCTATGCTTGGAAATACATCCTTTGGTAAGGACAGGATCTTTTGTTTGTTTAAGCTTACTTGAACCAAAGGATTATCAAAGTCACTGATCTTATATATACTATCAAGGTAAAGAGCCTACTATATATGTCTATATGCCAAACAATGTGGAACATCGCATCTGGTTGTTTCAGCATAAAATATAGACATGAAGGAAAATAGCTACCCTGAAATTTAAACAAATCTTGTCTGAAACCACAGGGCCTAGAGCTTAGATATTTTGTATGTGGCATTGTCTAGTGGACCTCTACCAAGTTTGCTCAAACTATGGCCCTGGGGTCAAAATTGGTCCCGCCCGGGGTTATCTATAGGAAAATTTTTAAAAATCTTCTTGTCCGAAACCACAAGGCCTAAAGCTAAGATATTTAGTATTTGGCATTGTCTATTGGACCTCTCCCGAGTTTGTTCAAATGATAGCTGTATGGTAAAATTTGTCCCTGTCCCGGAGTCGCTTGATTTATATAGGCTTATATATATAGGAAAATGTTAGAATAATCTTCTTGTCAAAAAGTATAATGCCTGGACAGAGTGTTTTTAGCTCACATGTCACAAAGTGACAAAGTGAGCTATTAGGATCACTCTCTGTCCGGCGTCGTGCGGTGTGCGTCGTCAAACTTTATGTTGTGACCACACTAGGGGTCACATTTTTAGCTCAATTTTAGCAAATCTGGGTCAGAAAGTTAATATCAACAAAATCTGGGACGAGTTCGATATTGGGCCATTTTGGGTAAAAAACTAGGTCACCAGGGCCAAATAAGGGAAAACCTTGTGAACACTTTAGAAATCACTGTTTTGACTGGATCTTCATGAAACTTTGTCAGAATGTTTATTTTAATAATATGTAGGTCAAGTTTGGTAATGGGTCATTTCCAGTGAAAAACTAGGTCACTAGGGCAAATTGCTGGAAAATCTTGTGAACACTCTAGAAGTCACTGTTTTGATTGGATGATCACGAAACCTTGTCAGAATGTTTGTCTTCATAATATCTTGGACGAGTTCGAACATGGGTCATCTTGGGTCAAAAACTATGTCGCTAGGTCAAATCTTATGAAAAACCATGTTAACACTGTAGATTTCACAGTTATTATTGGATCTTCACCAAACTTTGTCAAATCGTTTGTTTTAATCATATAACGGTCAAGTATAAATATGGGTCATCTGGGGTGAATAACTAGGTCACCAGGTCAAATCTTAGGAAAACTTTGTTAACACTGTAGATGTCACAGTTTTAATTGGATCTTCACCAAACCTTGTCAAAATGTTTGCCTCAATGATATGTGGGTCAAGGATGAACATGGGTCATCCCGGTTTCAAAAACTGGGTCACAAGGTCAAATCTTAGGTAAAAATCTTGTAAAAGCTCTAAATGTCATGGTTTTGATTGGATATTGGCCAAACCTTGTCAGATTGTTTGTCTTAATGATATTAAGGACAAGTTCAAATATGGGTCACCTAGGGTCAAAAACCAGGTCACAAGGTCAAATCTTAGGAAAACCTTATTAACACTGTAGATGTCAAATTTTGATCGTATCTTCACCAAACCTAGTCAGAATTTTTGTCTTAATGATATGTAAGACAAATTCGAACATAGGTCGTCTGGGGTAAAAAACTAGGTCACCGGTTCAAAACAATGTTTTAATGATTGAACAGTGATTGTCATGTGAGCGATATAGGGCCATCTTGGCCCTCTTGTTTTATTAAGGCTAAATAGTTTGACTGTTTGTATATATGTTTGCCAAAAGAAATAATACCTATTCTCCCAATTTCACCTGAACTGACAACATTTCCACATTATTGAGAAAAAAACAAAAAATAAACTAAATAAATATAGACAGTAGGGTGAGAGTGTGTATAAAATGTCACATGGCAATATTATAATGTTAATTAGTGAATGTTTTCATAACGGCCTTGTTTTTGGGCTGAAGACTGTCATATTAGCCTGAGGCCGATGATCGAGGGCTAATATGACTGTCTGAAGCCGATAACAAGGCCATTATGAAAGCACTTGCTTATTGACAATTTTATTAATTAACTATAGACTATAGCAGTGGTTTCGTAATGGACGAGCTGGACAGCCAATCAGAATGACCGAATCTCATAATAGCCGAGTTGTTCATAATGGCCATACTGGACAGCCAATCAGAATCTCATAATAGCCGAGTTTTTTCATAATGACCGAGTTTTGTGTTCATAATGTCTTGGTGAAACTCATATCATCCGAGCATTTGAAGTGAAAACGCGCCTATTATTGAACAGTTAATTAATAGAAATGCATAATCACTGCATAATTTGTATGTTTCACAGTATGCCTTTAAGATTTTATCACAAAAAGCTCATGTATAGTGTATATTCGCATCCTTCTTGTACTTTTTATAAAATAATTTCAGGTAATGGCAGTGTTTGGCATGGATTTGCAGACTTATTTGTAAAAAGGAGTATTGTGAAGATAGCTGAGGGACCTAAGTTGAATACCAGTTTTGAAGATGACAGCAGTGAAACAGCTGGTGACAGTGACGGACCATTCAGAAAGAGAAGAAGATACACATATGAGGACTGTGGTGATAGTTACCATTCTGATAGTAGCTATGAGTCTGATAGTGTTGTGGAAGTGAAAAAAGATTACATTGATGCATATGCAATATCTCAAGGACTTGCCCAAACAATAGTTAATGCTTATTGTGAGACAAAAAAGTTCCATCCTTTGAAAAAATCTTTCATTCCATCTTTCATTGCTTCTTGTCAACATGTCAAGATTACTATGTACAATTGTGGTATTGACAGTCTGATGATGTCCCCTGAGTTATCACTTTTTGTTAAACTGGATGTAGATCAGGATGTTGTTTTAGACTTGTCTACTATTCTGAGTGTTTGGTATGCCTTGAATTTTGAAATTGATGTTGAAAATTTTGATATCTTTGAGGAAATGATTACTGTTTCTAATTTCAAAAAGATGGCAGGTTCAAAACTCCCTTTGTATGAAAAGCATTGCTCTAAACCAATGGAAGTTAAAGCTGAAAAAACATCTATTCCATATAGAGCAAACTTCGATTTATACTGGCAGCTTGCGTCTAAAGAAATAGATAAACAGAGTGAACAGAGAAAACAACTAAAACAAATTCTAAATGAGAAAAGAGTAGATATAGAGGGAGAGTAGATTGAATTTATTTTTTATACCCCCAGATATGAAATATATGGGGGTTATATTGGATGAATTTTTTCACGCTTGACAGTTGGTCGGTCTGTGCGTCTGTAGACGCAATTTTGTCCGGACAATTTTTCAGCAACTACAGGATTTCATTGAAACAGAAGTGATCAGTAGTAAGTCTAGTTGTGCATGCTTATATTTATTTTTCGTTTGGATTAATATTCTCTTTGTTTTTTATACAGTATATGAAATAGGCAAATTTTGTCCAGACCATTTCTCAGCAACTGCTTACAGGATTTCAATGAAAATTCACAGAAGTAATCAGTAGTAAGCCTAGTTGTGCATTTTTAAAGCATTTTTTGTTTGGATTAATGTTCAATGAATTATAGCCCTTTGTTTTTAGCTCATGTCACAAAGTGACAGTGTGAACGTTTACATTAATTTTTTTTCGCTATATTTACTGCCGAATATGGGCAGTTTCCCCTAGAAAAATTTCCTTCATTTTTCCCCTAAAATGGCCAGAATTTTCCCCTAACAAGATGTGTTTTCCACATGATTATGTAAAAAGATAAAAATACAACAGTTTTCCCACCATTTCACCAATTACAGAGTAGTAATATTTATAACAACTAAATAATCACATATTCCATAGAAATAAATGTTATAATTATATTTTACCATTTTGAAATTAGTTGCGCTAAATTTCTCTTTTGATGGGCATGGGTAGTGAGAAAATTTTGGAAAAAAATCTGTTTTAGGATCAGTCTCCGTCCGGCATCGTGCGTCATCAAACTTTACCTTGTGAACACACTAGGGGCCACATTTTTAGCTCAACTTTAGCAAAACTGGGTCAGAATGATTATATTGACAAAATAGGCAAGTTTGATAATTGGTCATTTCTGGTCAAAAACTAGGTCACTAGGGCAAATTGCTGGAAAACCTTGTGAACACTCTAGAAGTCACTTTTTTGATTGGATGATTATGAAACCTTGTCAAAATGTTTGTCTTTTTAATATCTTGTACGAGTTCGAACATTGTTCATCTGGGGTCAAAAACTAGGTCATTAGTTCAAATCTTATGAAACACCATGTTAACACTGTAGATTTCACAGTTATAATTGGATCTTCACCAAACTTTGTCATATTGTTTGTTTTAATGTTATAACGGTCAAGGTTGAAGGTCAGAAACTAGGTCACCTGGTCAAATTTGAGGTAAAAACCTTGTAAATGTCACGGTTTAAATTGGATCTTGGCCAAACCTGGTCAGATTGTTTGTTCAAATATGGGTCACCTAGGGTCAAAGGTCAAATCTTAGGAAAACCTTATTAACACTGAAGATGTCAAATTTTGATTGTATCTTTACCAAACCTTGTCAGAATGTTTGTTTTAATGATATGTAAGACAAAATCGAACATGGGTCATTTGGGGTCAAAAACTAGGTTAATGGTTCAAAACAATGTTTTAATGAGTGAACAGTGATTGTCATGTGAGCAATATAGAGCCATCTTGGCCCTCTTGTTTTATATTTTACCACTCTGTTTATCCAGTTGACCGATTTGCTTGAAAGTCCCTTCTTAGAAAAAAACAAGTCTTTGTTATAAACAAATCATTTGAAGTGATGATTCTTAATCGCTTATGGTAACGGGCTTGGATGTCAGGTCAAATCAAGTTTCACCAATTTATAGATTTAAAAACTAAACCATAATTATGTACTATAATAAACATACTGGATAAAGTGCATTGCAAGTGATTTGAAACAAATATTACATTTGATTGGTCTTCTATAAACCAATATCGCAGGTAATTTACAATTTTTTTAACAACGATAACTACTCTGTATATAGGAATATATTACAACAAATAGCCTTAAAATGGCTATAAAGCAGGGAACCGTGCCTCAGTTTTTAGCTCACCTTATGAATCATTTAGGATCGTTGAATGTCTGGCGTCCGTCCACTTTGTTTACACTCTAGCAACTGCAGCTCTTAACGAATCGTGACTAAACTTGCTCACAATGTATATGGCCGCAATGTCTCGGCGGCTAAGTTCGATTATGGGCAAAATCGGACAATAACTTCTAGAGTTATGGGCCCTTGACTTAGAAAATTTGCTATATTTTAGCTTGTTTACACTCTAGTACCTTCATTTATTCACCGATCCTAATAATATTTTCAGTAAATGAGTATAACCAAAAGATCTTGAAAAGGTTCGATTATGGGCGGAATTGGACCACATTCAAGAGTTATAGGCCCTTGACTTAGAAAATTTGCTATATTTTAGCTTGTTTACACTCTATCGCCTTCATTTATTCACCGATGGACAAGTTCAGTTATGGGTGGAATCGGACCACAACTTCAAGAGTTATGGGCCCTTGGATTAGAAAATTTGCTACGTTTTATATTATTCATAATCATTCAAAATAAGTATCAAAATTCTGAGGCACGGTTCCCTAGATTAACTATTCCGCTACAAAATACCGAAACCGCTTCGAAATCCATCATCAAATAAGATGGCAATGTTAATTCGAAAATGACAACTTCTGTGTTTTTTAGCTCACCAGAGCACGAATGTGCTCAGGGTGAGCTTTTGTAATCGCCCTGCATTCGTCGTGAAGTGGCGTCCATATTTACTTAGAACAATATCTCCTCCTACACCGCTATTCCGATTGCAACCAAACTTTGCTGAAATGATCCTTGGGTGGTCCGCTTTCAAAGTTGTTCAAAAAATTAAATTTCATTGAAAACTCTGGTTGCTATGGCAACAAATATTAAAAACCTAAATAATCTTCTTGTCCGAAACCACAGGGCCTAGAGCTGAGATATTTGGTATGTAGCATTGTCTAATGTAACTCTACAAAGTTTGTTCAAATTATTCCCCTGGGGTCAAAATTGGCTCTGCCCCGGGGGTAACTTGATATTACATAGACTTATATAGGAAATTTAAAAAATCTTCTTGTCAAAAACTACAATGCCTAGAGCTTTGATATTTGGTGTGTAGTAGGGCTGTCACGATATACCGGTATACCGGTGTATCGTGGTATTTGCCAGAAAAAAATCGTATCGCAATACAGCAATGGCGTACCGGTTTTTCGTTTGTATTTTTTTCATTTAAGACAGTTGATGAATCCACAAGGTATTTTGATTAAATGATCGTCTTTACCAACGCAGAAGCGAGTAAAATAATGTAAAAATGTGTAAATGGTTGAATTTCCAGGTCCGCCATGTTGTTTTGTCAACATAATATTTTATGATATACTTAAAGATCGACAACTTGCCAGTCATATCTTTAATTGACCATGTTGATGTATGTTGTTTGTTTGCACCTGCCAACACCAAAATTAATTACCCCAGGCTGTGATTCGTAATACAGATGACAATTAATCGTGAGTTCTTCCTTTCTGCTTCGTCAATGGTAATTAATAAAGTTCATACCATACAGTATAGACCGGGTCGTATTTTCTGAAAAATTCTATTGACTGGATAATCACATGTTTTGATGGTATTAATTGAATATTTACTGTGTTATCATGTTGCATTAAGCATAATGACCAACAAAATATCAAAGACTCGTTGATATTTAAGGACAATCATTACATTTATATTTCAATGAAGTACAACAAATTTCGGATAGAGCAACACATAATGTTTGCACACGTCATCTTATAGGTATTTGATGTAAACCTATTCTACTTGTGGTATTTTATCCTTGATACTTAATCATGTGGCATATATTCATCAATTTCTTGATGAAATCTCCATTTGCCAGGACAACAGTGCTAGTCTTATGAAAATCATAATTCTGTTTATGTTGGATCATTATTCTTGGTCCATAAAAACATGTCCATTTGCGTTTTAATAGTTTTGTATCTCAAAGAAATTGAAATTACCACCTGTAAATTTTGTTACAGATATTTATGATTTTATCTCCTTTGCTACCAAACAACACAACTCACTAATGTCACTATCTGAATCAATGGGATTATAGCCTGTAATTCTTCATCAATATAGTCTGTAAAATATCGTGATACGTATCGCGATATATCGTGGTACACTATTGGCATATCATGACAGCCCTACTGTTCAGCATAGTCTAGTGGACCTCTACCAAGTTTGTTAAAATTATTGCCCTAGAGTCAAAATTGGCCCCGCCCCGGGGGTCACTTGATTTATATAGACTTATATAGGAAAAATTAAAAAGTCTTCTTCTCCGAAACCGCAGGGCCTAGAGCTTAGATATTTTGTATGTGGCATTGTCTAGTGGACCTCTACCAAGTTTGTTTATCGCCCCGGGGTCAAAATTGGCCCTGCCCTGGGGTTTATTCTATTTTATATAGGAAAATTTGAAAAATCTTCTTCTCCGAAACCACAAGGCCTAGAGCTAAGATATTTGGCATATAGCATTGTCTAGTGGACCTCTACCAAGTTTGTTCAAATTATTGCCCTAGGGTCAAAATTGGCCCCGCCCCGGGGATCACTTGATTTATATAGACTTATATAGGAAGATATAAAAAATCTTCATCTTCGAAACCGCAAGGCCTAGAGCTTAGATATTTTGTATGTGGCATTGTCTAGTGGACCTCTACCAAGTTCGTTCAAATTATGGCCCTGGGGTCAGAATTGGCCCTGCCCTGGGGTTTATTCTATTTTTTATGGGAAAATTTGAAAAATCTTCTTCTCCTAAACCACAAGGCCTAGAGCTAAGATATTTGGTATGTAGCATTGTCTAGTGGACCTCTACCAAGTTTGTTCAAATTATTGCTTAAGGGTCAAGAGTTTAGATATTTTGTATGGAGTATTGTCTAGCAGACCTCTTCTAAATTTGTTCATATTATGGCCCTGGGGTAAAAATTGGCCCTGACCTTAGGGTCACTTGATTTTACTTGGACTCGTTTAGAAATATTTTAACAATGTTCGTCTCCAAATGACCTTTTTTCCTGGTGAGCATTTATAGGGCCATCAAGACCCTCTTGTTTAAGCTGAGCAATTAACAATTACAGTTTCTGATCATTACCCTATAGAAAAAATGTCCGGAATACCAGTGGAATTCTGGTGGAATATTTTTTGTCCATTGGACATCACCGGAATTCCAGTGGAATTTTTCTTGTTGACTGGACAACCACTGGAATTCCAGTGAAAGTAACTTTCATGACATCTTAGCTAGGTCACATGGTTTAAAATTCAAAATGGCTGACTGTTAACATAACCAAATGAAATGTTGCTATAATGAAAATGGAAACACTGCTAAAACTATGATGTAAATAAAGTGGTAAGTGTACTGGAAATTAAGCTCCTGTAGTTTAATGATTTACAACTGAACCAAACATGACAGATACATTTCTAAGAGATATATGTATAATTATGATGAAATGAAGTGGGTGGGGTATTTTTTGTATGTTGTCCACTAAATTAGCACAACTTAATGCAGTTGAGTCAAGATCATTACTTATCCAAAATAGTTATTAAAAGTGTGTTAATAAATTAAACTAAATATCTTAAAAGATATATTTATGATGAAATGAAGTGGGTGGGGTATTTTTAGCTCACCAGAGCACGAATGTGCTCAGGGTGAGCTTTTGTGATCGCCCTGCGTCCATCGTGCGTCGTGCGGTGTTCGTCGTGAAGCGGCGTCAACTTTTACTTAAAACAACATCTCCTCCTACACCGCTATTCCGATTGCAACCAAACTTTGCTGAAATGATCCTTGGGTGGTCCCCTTTCAAAGTTGTTCAAAATTTTAAATTTCATTAAAAACTCTGGTTGCTATGGCAACAAATAGAAAAAACTTTAAAAATCTTCTTGTCCGAAACCACAGGGCCTAGAGCTGAGATATTTGGTATGTAGCATTATTTAATGGAACTCTACAAAGTTTGTTCAAATTATTCCCCTGGGGTCAAAATTGGCTCCGCCCCGGGGGTAACTTGATTTTACATAGACTTATATAGGAAATTTAAAAAATCTTCTTGTCAAAAACTATAATACCTAGAGCTTTGATATTTGGTGTGTAGCATAGTCTAGTGGACCTCTACCAAGTTTGTTCAAATTATTGCCCTAGGGTCAAAATTGGCTCCGCCCCGGGGGTCACTTGATTTATATAGACTTATATAGGAAAATTTAAAAAATCTTCTTCTCCGAAACCGCAAGGCCTAGAGCTTAGATATTTTGTATATTGCATTGTCTAGTGGACCTCTACCAAGTTTGTTCAAATTATGGCCCTAGGGTCAAAATTGGCCCTGTCCTGGGGTTTATTCTATTTTATATAGGAAAATTTGAAAAATCTTCTTCTCCGAAACCACAAGGCCTAGAGCTAAGATATTTGGCATATAACATTGTCTAGTGGACCTCTACCAAGTTTGTTCAAATTATTGCCCTAGGGTCAAAATTGGCCCCGCCCCGGGGGTCACTTGATTTATATAGACTTACATAGGAAAATTTAAAAAATCTTCTCTGAAACTGCATGGTGTAGAGCTAAGATATTTGGCATATAGTATAGTCTAGTGGACCTTTACCAACTTTGTTCAAATCATGGCCCCGGGGTCAAAATTGGCCCTGCCCTGGGGTTTATTCTATTTTATATAGGAAAATTTAAAAAATCTTCTTCTACGAAACCACAAGGCCTAGAGCTAAGATATTTGGTATATAGCATTGTCTAGTGGACCTCTACCAAGTTTGTTCAAATTATTGCCCTAAGGTCAAAATTGGCCCCGCCCCGGGGGTCACTTGAATAATATAGACTTACATAGGAAAATTTAAAAAATCTTCTTCCCTGAAACCACATTGTGTAGAGCTAAGATATTTGGCATATAGTATAGTCTAGTGGACCTCTACCAAGTTTGTTCAAATTATGGCCCCGGGGTCAAAATTGGCCCTGCCCTGGGGTTTATTCTATTTTATATGGGAAAATTTGAAAAATCTTCTTCTCCTAAACCACAAGGCCTAGAGCTAAGATATTTGGTATGTAGCATTGTCTAGTAGACCTCTACCAAGTTTGTTCAAATTATTGCTTTAGGGTCAAAATTGGCCCTGCCCGGGCGTCACTTGATTTATATAGACTTACATAGGAAAATTTAAGATATTTTGTATGTAGTATTGTCTAGCAGACCTCTTCCAAATTTGTCTATATTATGGCCCTGGGGTCAAAATTGGCCCTGACCTTAGGGTCACTTGATTTTACTTGGACTCGTTTAGAAATATTTTAACAATGTTCATCTCCAAATGATCTTTTTTCCTGGTGAGCATTTATAGGGCCATCATGGCCCTCTTGTTTAGCTCACCAGAGCACGAATGTGCTCAGGGTGAGCTTTTGTGATCACCCTGCGTCCATCGTGCGTCGTTACGATTACGTGGCGTCCATGTTTACTTAAAACAACATCTCCTCCTACACCGCTATTCCGATTGCAACCAAACTTGGCTGGAATGATCCTTGGGTGGTCCCCTTTCAAAGTTGTTCAAAAAATTAAATTTCATTAAAAATTCTGGTTGCTATGGCAACAAATAGAAAAAACTTAAAAAATCTTCTTGTCTGAAACCACATGGCCTAGAGCTAAGATATTTGGTATGTAGCATTGTCTAATGAAACTCTACAAAGTTTGTTCAAATTATTCCCCTAGGGTCAAAATTGGCTCCGCCCCGGGGGTAACTTGATTTTACATAGACCTATATAGGAAATTTAAAAAACCTTCTTGTCAAAAACTACAATGCCTAGAGCTTTGATATTTGGTGTGTAGCATAGTCTAGTGGACCTCTACCAAGTTTGTTCAAATTATTGCCCTAGGGTCAAAATTGGCCCTGACCCGGGGGTCACTTGATTTATATCTAGACTTATATAGGAAAATTTAAAAAATCTTCTTCTCCGAAACCACAAGGCCTAGAGCTTAGATATTTTGTATGTGGCATTGTCTAGTGGACCTCTACCAAGTTTGTACAAATTATGGCCCCGGGGTCAAAATTAGCCATGCCCTGGGGTTTATTCTATTTTATATAGGAAAATTTAAAAAATCTTCTTCTCCGAAACCGCATGGTGTAGAGCTAGGATATTTGGCATATAGCATAGTCTAGTGGACCTCTACCAAGTTTGTTCAAATCATGGCCCCGGGGTCAAAATTGGCCCTGCCCTGGGGTTTATTCTATTTTTTATAGGAAAATTTGAAAAATCTTCTTCTCCGAAACCACAAGGCCTAGAGCTAAGATATTTGACATATGGCATTGTCTAGTGGACCTCTACCAAGTTTGTTAAAATTATTGCCCTAGGGTCAAAATTGGGCCCGCCCCGGGGGTCACTTGATTTATATAGACTTATATATACTTAAATTTAAAAAATCTTCTCCGAAACCGAAAGGCCTAGAGCTTAGATATTTTGTATGTGGCATTGTCTTGTGGACCTCTACCAAGTCTGTTAAAAGTATGGCCCCAGAGTGAAAATTATCCCTGCCCCAGGGTTCATATGATTTATATAGGCTTATATAGGAAAACAAGAAAATCTTCTTGGCCAAAACCTCAAGGCCTAAAGCTTACACATTTTGTATGTAGAATTGTCTGGTGGACATCTACCAAGTTTGATTAAATTATTGCCTTAGGGGCAAAATTGGCCCCACCCTAGGGTCACTTAATTTTACAAAGGCTCATGATAATTTTCTCTAAGAGTAAGAGTCTTTTTATCTGGTGAGCGATATAGGGCCATCATGGCTCTCTTGTTTCATTTATGGTGATGATAAGTATACAACTAAATTGCTGTTGTTTTTATAAGCATAGAATATAGTTATGTAAACAGAAAGTAGTCTATCAATGACCCTGTCTGTTTTATTATCCTTCCTGTGGAAACAGGCGTCTTGGTGGTCCATAAGTCTCATGTCATGCATTCCTGTTTCAATGTCTTTAACACATTGCTAATCCTCTTCCCTAACATATTGACATCTGAGATCAGTATAGTACTTGTGTGACTTAACAGAAAATGTATACAAACCAATATACATGTGTCAATTGGTCTCGGTTGACATCAATGTTAACGATGTGGGAACGTATACTCTCCGACTTCATCATATATTTCTACGCATGGCCATTATTGTTAGATCATTAATGCAACGCAATGATCATAGCACTTTCATATGTGTATGCTAAAAGACTAAACAAATGTGTACGGAGTGTAACCTTTACTTAGTCTGTATATATATAAATTAATAATTCATGTTCAGTAACGCAATTGACTTACCAAATTGGAAATAGTTTTGATTTGTTAAAAAAAAAAATCTTATTTAATGAATTGCAAAATACATTTGACAGATGATGTTATTAATCCATTTTATGATACTCCTTATCATAACAGTTTCGTATATTTACATTACAGTTTTAGAACGTCCCCTGGTGTTGGTGTTTTCACCATTTAAAATTTTACTAAAACTTTATCAAATGGATTATCTGTTTGTATTTTATAATAAAATAATTGAACAAATTGTATTACAATGAAACAAATTGTATAACAATAGATTAACAATACTGTCATTATCATAAGACCATACACAAAGAATATCTGTCCCGAGTGTAACGGTAACAGAAGATATATACTAGTTTTGGGGACATTTTTGAGTTACCCAAGAATAGTACCAATTAAGTGAAAATTCACATATATCTTTGAATATACCTGAAAATTGATAAAATTGAATTAGCTAATTTGTATCTGCAGCAGTAAATATCACATAAAAACTTTTTGAAGCGTATTTAAAAAAAATGAAGTTCAAAACGCCATAAATATATATTTTTTGGAAAATTATGGTTGTATGTATATTTTTTTTGTATTAAAAAGTTGTTTTCATGAAAGTCTGCTGAAAAAATCACAAAAATGTGTTATTATTTCCATAGTTTAATCCATAAGATTGTTTGAATTTTAAGGATTGCTATTGAAAATATGATATGTCTTTGATTAAAATGTTTGAAATTTGAAGAAGACTTTAATCCTATACTTTAGCCATTGTCAATTTTTCACAATATAATATATTTCCAACCTACTTTTGGCAATATTATGAACACAAGTATCATTCTAAATTTGACCCCCCATGTCACGCTTTGTCTTCATTATTTTGATTTATACCCATATGTCTTTTTGTCATTCAATGAATTTAATGATGACCTCTTTTTGTTTACAATAGAAAGTAGGAACCAGATTAATTAGCATATACGTACGGCACCTGAATTATGACGTCATCCTTCCATGAAATGTGTGTACTAATAGTAAATATCGTAGTTATCCGAGGTAAAGGATTTATTTAGAATTTTTACGACTGTTTGTATATATAGCTCGTTTACGATAATGCCATCTGATTTTGACTTATTTGAATTTCTATTTATGCCTACTGGAACTATATGTTCGTAGGCGGAAGGTTTATGAAAGCTGTTCGGTATGCAGAAAAATGAAAACAGAGCGATTGTTGAGAAATAGTAATAACTGCGTTCGTACCGAACAACAAAAATGAAAACAACTATCAAAAATCTGAGGCACCGTTCCCTAGATTAACATTTCCCCTACAAGCTACCGAAAACCGCTTTGAAATCCATTATTACATAAGACGGCAATGTTAATCCGAAAATGATAGAACAGAACAGAACATCCCAGCTAGCATTCAATATAGGGCCTATATTGCATCTATATACGCCACTATGTCTGCTCGATATCGGATCGCAATATCAGATAGATATCGTTTCTACAAAGTGGATGCTAAATCCAGAGGATGTCTTTTTGTATGTCTGCCGTATATATAGGCCCTATATATTTTTATATTGCACGTATATCACTTTTCCGATATCTGTCCAACATTTTTTTCTGATATCATGCAGATATTAACTTCCTATGAATTCTGAATATTGACATCCAGGTATCATCTTGATATACAATGCAATGTACGTGAATATGTTGTATCTGATGGACAACTGACTACTTTACCCTAAGCAAGTACAATGTCGTGTACATGGTATAAAAATAATGGAGAAAACAATACTTTCCCACCAAACACAACATTCATTTCATGCATTGTGGAAAAAATGACCATAACCAAGTAATTAGAATTGATGCCAGTGTTTTATTATTTAAAACATAAAAAATAAAACATGACACACATTACAAAATCAGTATGATGCTTTCAATGCACATATATCTAGAGCTTTTGATATGAAAACTGTTGAATCTAATTTATTTTGTACAATAAGCAAGTAATGTATTGATACTCAACAAATCAAACTTAAAGCCATTTAGTCAATTACATAAAATATATTCAGGTTTACAAAATACATAACCTAAAAGAGTAACTGAAAGAGATAATTGAAAATTAGACTTTAACGTCGATCAAATTACAAGCAAACAATTAATCATCAATATGTTCTATTAACCAGAACAAATAAGAAACAAACAGTTATATAACTCCTGTCAACTTTAACAACATGTTTATTTACTTTATTCTCAATAGTGAAGTGAATTGGCCATTTTTGCTCCAAAATCTTGAAGAAACATCAAAGATTCTGCGTGTTGGCACTCAATCAGTATCTCCATTGTCTTCAATTAATAAGAAGTTACCTTGAATTCTGAAACTAGACCAGTGTTTGTCTGATCATTGCAACTCGGTAAACTTGCCATGCACTTATCTAATTTCTGAAAATATTAAATTGCCCAAGTACGGTCGCAGAAATAAAGTGACTGTTGTTTATACATATGTGAGCCACAGCAACTGAAAATTATACAAGTTTAGCATTTGATGAATTTACTTCAATAAAAATGATATTAAAAAGTTTCACTGAAGATTAAATAGCTCTAGATCTAGAGCAAAGTAGGGTAATTCCGACCCCTGTGTAATACCAAGGACTTATATAATGTATGTATATAAGTCCTTGGTAATACCGACCCTTTTGTTTTTTTTTCATATTTTCAAAGCTCCAATTAACTTGACTGTATCTGTCGATCATTTATCATTGATGACGTCACATTGGTTTCGTCATAGAAGGCCATTTTGAATTTTGTGGAAGGAAGTGTGGCCGGCAAATTTTTTTTGTAGTGAAATAAAAGGGTGACTATAAGCGAAGTTTGCTTACTATTTGTGTTCAGACTTGATTTATAATGTTTCAAATTCTAAACTCTATGTATAAATCAATCATACATGCCTCTATTATTATATTCTTTGTGATTTTAAGACAAAGTCTATGATATTGAAGGAGACCACATGGGGCCGATTTTAACAGTTGAACATTTATTTTTCTGCTAATATCGACCATACCTTAATTAGATATGCACAACAATTATAAAATAATAAGACTAAACTTATATTTAATTTAACGTAAGGCAAGTTAAACTGTTCATTTCGTGCTACTAGATTAAAACTGCATGTTGAATTTTATAAAAACAAATTGATTAAAAATCTTTTTTTTTTTTAAACTTCACCGGCCCTTTCATATATTTAAGTAGGCTATGTCAAACCAGATTGATGTGTTTAGAAACACTTGAAATATAAACTAGAAAGTATGACTTATGCAAGTGAAATGGTGCATAGTAGACCAATGAGTAGGAAAGGGGCAGTAAAGGCACAATAAAATTGATATCCCTAAGACAACGTTATTAAATACAAGCTGTCTGGACGTGTACCAGAAAAGTCTTAGGCCCTAGGCGGAAGATGGTGTCAACTCCAGTCGAGGAGACAGTAACTGTTCTAGTTAAAAAATACTCAGATTTAATGTGCGACATAGGCCATTGATAAGGAAGGAATTCACCTTTGAAGTGCAAACTATTGTGAACTTGGACTGTCGTGTTACAGTGTCGGTGCTTTTGTTTGCAAAGATGTATATTTGACGTGTGTACTCAATTAAATTAATGAAATGTTTATTTGTCAAATTTTAATTAGATGAAGAGCAATGCTTGTGTTGTTTAATTCAATACTTGTTTTCCATTTAAATGTAGCATGAATGTTAGTGCAAGTTGCACTGCCATTATCAATAATATTATGTCAGTGCTTCATTATTAAAAAAAAAGTTTGAAGGGGGTCGATATTAGCAGAAAGGGGTCGATATTTACAGATTCACATAAGGAAGAGCAGACATAGTTCACTACCTTTCTGTTTATGTGACAAATAATCTGATTGGTCATAAATGACCAATGGTAATTTCTCTTTCAAAAATCATTGCAAGCACTAGCTTAATGAGAATTAAGTAAGCTTACTTTTGACATTTACAGTCAAGGGGTCGGTATTACCCTACTTTGCTCTATATCTTTATAAAAAGCATGTATTATAAAGGCATTGTACTTACATTCCTATTCCAGAAAATTCTTTGTGCAAACTATGTCTTAAAAATAACATCCGATCCAATATGATGTCATAACTTGATATCATGATGTCATAACCTGATACATGACGTCACTGTTCTAAGTAGATAAATTTTGTTGATGTTGAATATCGGATGAATATCCAAAGGATATCAAGAAACTGACGTAATCTATGAACTGTTTCTGATATTCGAGCGACATCATCTTAGTATGTTCAAATGTATATATGGTTCACTACATCAGACTGATATTGATCGAATGTTTGGAAACTGATATTAAAATTCCTATATACATCGTAGATTCTATATGGACATGCTAGCTGGGATATACTTATTAACTTGTACAACATGTACATCGTTATAACATATATACAGAATATATATACACAAAATCATACATATTAATATCTACACCATAACATAAATACACACGTCATATTCTTGAGGATGAGCAAATTACTATAATATAAAGTGAAACTGAAACTATATAAAATATGTTGCCTATTAATTAAAGTATTTCTACGATTGAAAGAAAGTTTAATAAATTTACTCAATATTAGAACAGTGTTTCTATCATTACATTTTAACAATTCAATTAGCTTTTGCACACTTGTTCTTTGGTAAAAAAAGTTATCAATTAAAATAAAAAATACAAGATCATGAAAACATGGACATTTACAGATAAAATGAAGCTCGTCATCTCAATCATTCGTATCACAATAAATACAAATACGTTCATTTCTTGGTATTCTATTTGTTCCATATCTGCCTGTTTGTACTCTTAACCTGTTGTGTTTTTTAAGTGAGCAATTAACAATAAAAATGTCGACATGAAATCAACGAATTTGACGCATCCCATTTAATTTTGATAGCCAATCAAGATCGCAAATGTTTACGGTTCAATAATTGAAACCACGCCCAGGTTTGATGTCTAGTAAGACATTTAATGACAAATTATTGTCATTAACGAATTAATAGTATCATATCGTACCAATACAATGCACAACATGTTAGACATGGTTAACGCTGATAATGTAAAGTCGATATCTATATCAGATAGATGTCGCTCACATCTTGATCTGTCATATTTGTTTTTAGGAACGAAGTATACACCACATTTTGAAGCGACAAAACAGTGACCCATCTCATCCGCGTTGAAAAGTAGTACCACTTGTTGTATAAGTTTACATTGCAGACTTTGCAGTTTTGATAAATCTTGAGGATATATTCCAGGATTCTATTGATTTTGAAAGCACGGGAAATATTTTGGCAATTTAAACTGTAAAACTAACAAGTATAATAATTAAGTATTCATCCACACTAAAGTTCATTCAGAATCTGTCCTGGTGACAAGATTTACTGCATACTGGAAGTAGTACCATTCACTAAATTAGTGCCACACTCTTAGTGTAGAGAGTTTACATAATGAGACAGGGTCAGAAGTTCAGTACAGACGGGTTATACTGTTCAATGTGTGTATACAAATTAGGGCTGTGGCGAGTATCCGAGTACTCGGATAATCACGAATCAAATTGAAAAATCGAGTACGAATAATCGTCATTACTAAGATTCGTGGTTCACGACCTTGTTTTTAACAAATTAAAAGTTTATTCTTAAAAATCCCTTTTCTGTGAATTAATCTTGTCTCATCATGGACTACTTTGTTTGCCAAGATGTCCAATCGGTACTTTAAAAAATGATGCTGGTAAATCGATTACAATTTACATTGATTTACATATGTACTTCATTATTCCTAAAAAAAAATAATTTAGCTGCCTTCAGGACTACAATTTTGAAGTTTTAGATGGGTTACTTGATGACAAAAGATTCGTGATTCGATTTGTGGATCGTAAGTGTTGAATCGTGGATTGGATCGGATCGCCACTTACGCCCTAATACAAATCAAAGCACTGAAGGTACTGAATTTGTTTGGGTTTTCAGCTAGTAATTTCTCACTGTATGTCTTTCAGAGTGTAGCTCTTCCTTGATAAGTGTGGTTAATTGGCTAAACGATTTTCATTTTTCAAGACTATATACTTGACTCTCAAAATCTAATTTTTAATTAAGATAGCACCCCTGTTGAGAATTTGTTAATGAACGTCATCAGTTCATGAAGTTTCATGAATTGTTCCTCAAAGTTAATCAAAGGTTCATCAATATAAATTATTGACAGTTCATGAACCTAAGTTTACATATGTAAACTTCGTTTCTGACAGTACTCTCAGTGCTTTGGTTACTTCAAGATACTAGCATAAATCATCAGTATGTGATGGTAACTCGATTCAGTTGTGTGTTTATTTGTTTAAGTTGGTTTCGCTAGTGATCAGACATATTTGACATTTAAATATTTTAAACCATTTGTACAGTGCAGGCTGTTTATTTTGCAAGGTTAAAATGTTTTAATATTTCTACTGTTTTTACGAACAACTAACAATTACGAATTCTGTCCCATCATTTCATAATGACAACATTTTTAACCAAAAACAAACTTCCTTCTTCAGCTGAAAAGTTTGTATCTAACAATTTCATTGGTCGAAATCAATTTTAATACAGCTGCGCTGAACAATAAAGGTAATTCTTTCCAATTGTTTTGACTTTTGTAAAGTATTTCCGATGCTTTTGGAACTAAATGTACTCAAATGATTGTATCTATTGTTTTGAGCGCTTTTTGTCTTTAAATGCAGCTGTAAATGTTCAATATTATGCCCTTGTAATCTAGATGCGGGATTCAGCGGGAAAAAATAAAAGAGACGCGGGACTTGCAGGAGGGGTTATTATAGCCCTATAAGTTGATTAAACCGATATTTGTAAATCAGAAATACAGTTCAGCGACACAGACACGACGGCTCCATCACACATCTCACAAACAGCACAGGTAGGTATTTCAATATAATTCGAGTTAATCAAATATTTAGGTGAAAACCCCTTTCACTATCAAACTTAGTCGTTGTATTTATACTCTAATAGTATGCGATTATCTCAAAGTGACGCTGGAAGACTAACTATAATGCTTGGCGGGAATATGTAATATGCGGGAGGGGTTGTTATATATAGTCTTATTTTTTAAATCTGAATCATGAAGCAGTTGCTTCCATAACTCTTGGGGAACTTGCCTTGTAAATGCAACTTCTTTTCGTTTTTAAATGTGAACTTGTTGAAACTGGATTTTATTTTGAGGGTAAGATCACACTTGCCAATTTTGAAAATGTTTTTAGAAGCGGAAGCGAAGTGAGAGCTTCTATAGTGATAAACCCAGTTTTGTATTAACAAAACCGTGACGCCTCTTATCCATACATTCACGGTGAAAATAGTACCATTGGTTGTATAACTCTACCGATTGCAGTTATGATACACGTTGGATGTATTGCAGGATTATGTTCATTTTGAATTATTACATTGTTTTGGCATTTCAAACAGTAAAACTTCAACAGAATTGGGAGCATAACAAGTGGACCTCCCTACCAAAACGTCTTCATTACATTGGACCAAAACTGACTTCCTTTTGAGGAAAATAATAGTCCAAAAATATACATTTGGGTTTGTAACATTGTGGCCTAGAGTTTGTTGAGTATCATAAGTTATCTGATGCATATCTACCAAACATTATCAATAACATTTTAACTTTCGCTTCTGACAGTACTCTGAGTGCTTTGATTATTTATATAGCAGATGACGTTTTAAAGCGTATTAAAAGGTAAAAGGGGAGACTTTCCTGTGCCAAAACCATTACACACAGTGACACAAACATTTAGATTTACTTGCGTTTAAGTCCGTGTGACGCAATCCATGCTATACTGTTAGCATAACTCTTGTTTACTAACGTATTTGTACTTCCTTCTTTCGTTCATGTTATGTCAACTGTTATGACGTTGAGAGCCAAAAATTCAAATTCAAGGGCAGATAACTCATAAACGAGTTTGTCAGCCCCTATCTTTTTCGCTTAAAATGGTTATGTTATCATATGTTATGATCACATACAAAGTTTACAAACAAATCATGAAAGAGTTTTCATTTCCCCCATATGTCTATGTGCAAAATGTGTAAACTGTAGCAAACGTCTCATAATTGCATGGCTGTAACATTAACTGCCCGATTAGCTCAGTTGGAACTTGGTAGAGCAGCATGGATCTGACTTACAAGCAGGAGGTCGCGGGTTCGAGCCCCGCATCGGATGCATTATTTTCATCCTCCTTACACAAACCGAACTCTCATCCCGGATTTACTCCCTACAATTAATAAAAGCACTGAAGGTACTGCATGCTTGGGAGGCTTTGTACAGAAATGTTACTTAAATGGTTTATCATGTTAATATTTGAGGACTGTTCATTTGTTTAATTTCCGAAGACTGCATAATGTCAATATTTTAGGACTGTGCATCATGCCAACATTTGATGACAGTTCATAACTCCAAGATATCATCATGTCAACATGTAATCATGCAATTGATTGATGAGCGTTATTTCGATATCTTCATTGAATTATCATAACTGACTAAATTGTGTTTGTTTATAAAAACTACCGTTGCAGCGCTTTGATGGTTATATTGTGTTGAATTTCGGAAAATATGTTTTCAGCTCAGGGCACTCGCTTACGGATAGTTATTCTGATTTACTTTTAACAATAAAAGCATAATAACCACATTTTCCTCCCTAAAACATACACAAAACATTAAATCACGTATCACAACGGTTTGTAATTTTATGAAAGCCGACGAATAGTGCTGTATATTTTCATAAAATGATGGAACTAATTTCAAGCTGTAATAGATCGTTTACCGCCGTAGTAAGGGATTTGGTAATACATATGTAACCCCAAATGACATTTTCCCACTGTAATTAGTATAGTCTCTCCCTTAATTTCTTCCAATAATTAAAAGTCTTTTTAGTCTATTTTGTAAACAATATTTGAATCTCCTAAATGTTAGATTTATTGTACACGATCCTGAGAATGCCTGCCATTAGTTCTTGACAGCGTATTGTGATAACATTTCCAGCATGAGGGAAATAATATATATTGTGCACACAAATGTCCTGTCAGTTGGAGTAAATATCAAACAAAGCAAGATAAACAAAGAAGTACATGTATAATATACAACAGACATAGTTTCACTTTAACTCAATATTTACTAACAAGTCACGAATATTTTTGTTAAAAAAGTGTAAGCAATTCTGTTTTTAATTTAAAGCGTGTTTTTGATAGAGTTCTGCTTTTCCTTTTATACTCTAGATATTGTGGCATAATGACACCCATCAGGATCAGCGGTTTATCAATACTTGCACATTAAACATTATCATGTTTTATGAAAATCTCATCAGATCGACAAAACATACGTTGGCATATGTATCTCATAATCTAGTCAAACCTTTGATTTTAAATGTCGACCTTAAGTCTACTTTTTCTGAATCTTTATACTAATTTACATAGTTGCCATATATTTTTCGAAAATATGTTACAATTTATTTCAATTTTGTTAACTGAATCCATTTATAAATCTTTTGTAGAATAACTAGTTAAAAAGCTTACGACTTATTTGATGTGTAATAGTATCTAATGGGATTTTTGCTTTTACTTGTTTGTCCATAACTTTAAAAATTTAAATGGTAGTAATAAATCCTTCTTGATTTTGCTTCCTCAAAATCCTGAATCCCAGAAGAAACCATTTCATCACTCACCATGCTGTAAAATGTTGTTTGAAGAGGGTATTCATGTTATTGTAAAGTTGAATGTCATAACCACTAATTTACGAATTCGACGTTTTGTCGTATACTTGTCCGTCATTCATATTGCAATTGTAACCGAATTCTCCCATGGGTAGCACAAGGGTAAATTTGGCAACAGTAATTCTGACGGACACTGTCAGAATTCCTCAATCTGGCTATTCTACAATTTTGCTGCCACCATCCAAGATATACTGGGAAACAGGTGTAATAAATACACAAGATGTTATTTTGATGATTTTTATTTCTTTCATTCAAACACATTCATATAATTAAATCCAAAGTTTCAAATATTGTTTAAAGTAATTATTCAAATAATTATAAATACAAAATAATATAAGTAAGAAATCACTTTCAATAGGATATACTTGTACAATGCTATTAAACTCTCAACTCCAAAAAGGCTCCCAAAAGAACTCCCCAATTGCTTATATACCCTTTATTAGGTAACATACCTGAAATATGCAAATTTGACCTGAGTTTTTCGGGTTACTTAATTGATACCTTAAGTTTTCAGGTTATAGTGAAATTCACTAGATATTCTTTTTTAATTGGCATAAGTAGGTAGTATTAAACAGGGGTGTAATAAATTTATCAGTCAAAATTGATATTTGAAAAACTCAGCAGCAATACATTAAATAATAAACTTTCAGAAAATGTAAAGTATGAGTAGGTAAAAAGTTATATTTTCTACAAAATCAGCAATTTTTCAGTAACAGAATGACTACCGTTTCTTATCCCAAAAGTGGTAAACAGAGAGTTTCCCAGCCACTATGTGTATTTCACTTGTATACAGATTAATGTTGTCCAGTAAGTATGGTGTTTTATTGTTGGGGTCCAAACTGTATAGCTTCAAGATTATCATCCCTTGGATGAATTTGATTAATTAGGCTCTATCAGAGACATAGATAACAAGAGATAAGCATCTATGTAATATCAACTGTGACTATTACTTTTCCCCAAAATTGCTGATTTTGTAGAAAATATAACTTTTTACCTACTCATACTTTACATTTTCTGAAAGTTTATTATCAATTAAGTATCAATTAAGTAACCCGAAAAACTCAGGTCAAATTTGCATATTTCAGGTATGTTACCTAATAAAGGGTATATAAGCAATTGGGGAGTTCTTTTGGGAGCCTTTTTGGAGTTGAGAGTTTAATAGCATTGTACAAGTATATCCTATTGAAAGTGATTTCTTACTTATATTATTTTGTATTTATAATTATTTGAATAATTACTTTAAACAATATTTGAAACTTTGGATTTAATTATATGAATGTGTTTGAATGAAAGAAATAAAAATCATCAAAATAACATCTTGTGTATTTATTACACCTGTTTCCCAGTATATCTTGGATGGTGGCAGCAAAATTGTAGAATAGCCAGATTGAGGAATTCTGACAGTGTCCGTCAGAATTACTGTTGCCAAATTTACCCTTGTGCTACCCATGGGAGAATTCGGTTACAATTGCAATATGAATGACGGACAAGTATACGACAAAACGTCGAATTCGTAAATTAGTGGTTATGACATTCAACTTTACAATAACATGAATACCCTCTTCAAACAACATTTTACAGCATGGTGAGTGATGAAATGGTTTCTTCTGGGATTCAGGATTTTGAGGAAGCAAAATCAAGAAGGATTTATTACTACCATTTAAATTTTTAAAGTTATGGACAAACAAGTAAAAGCAAAAATCCCATTAGATACTATTACACATCAAATAAGTCGTAAGCTTTTTAACTAGTTATTCTACAAAAGATTTATAAATGGATTCAGTTAACAAAATTGAAATAAATTGTAACATATTTTCGAAAAATATATGGCAACTATGTAAATTAGTATAAAGATTCAGAAAAAGTAGACTTAAGGTCGACATTTAAAATCAAAGGTTTGACTAGATTATGAGATACATATGCCAACGTATGTTTTGTCGATCTGATGAGATTTTCATAAAACATGATAATGTTTAATGTGCAAGTATTGATAAACCGCTGATCCTGATGGGTGTCATTATGCCACAATATCTAGAGTATAAAAGGAAAAGCAGAACTCTATCAAAAACACGCTTTAAATTAAAAACAGAATTGCTTACACTTTTTTAACAAAAATATTCGTGACTTGTTAGTAAATATTGAGTTAAAGTGAAACTATGTCTGTTGTATATTATACATGTACTTCTTTGTTTATCTTGCTTTGTTTGATATTTACTCCAACTGACAGGACATTTGTGTGCACAATATATATTATTTCCCTCATGCTGGAAATGTTATCACAATACGCTGTCAAGAACTAATGGCAGGCATTCTCAGGATCGTGTACAATAAATCTAACATTTAGGAGATTCAAATATTGTTTACAAAATAGACTAAAAAGACTTTTAATTATTGGAAGAAATTAAGGGAGAGACTATACTAATTACAGTGGGAAAATGTCATTTGGGGTTACATATGTATTACCAAATCCCTTACTACGGCGGTAAACGATCTATTACAGCTTGAAATTAGTTCCATCATTTTATGAAAATATACAGCACTATTCGTCGGCTTTCATAAAATTACAAACCGTTGTGATACGTGATTTAATGTTTTGTGTATGTTTTAGGGAGGAAAATGTGGTTATTATGCTTTTATTGTTAAAAGTAAATCAGAATAACTATCCGTAAGCGAGTGCCCTGAGCTGAAAACATATTTTCCGAAATTCAACACAATATAACCATCAAAGCGCTGCAACGGTAGTTTTTATAAACAAACACAATTTAGTCAGTTATGATAATTCAATGAAGATATCGAAATAACGCTCATCAATCAATTGCATGATTACATGTTGACATGATGATATCTTGGAGTTATGAACTGTCATCAAATGTTGGCATGATGCACAGTCCTAAAATATTGACATTATGCAGTCTTCGGAAATTAAACAAATGAACAGTCCTCAAATATTAACATGATAAACCATTTAAGTAACATTTCTGTACAAAGCCTCCCAAGCATGCAGTACCTTCAGTGCTTTTATTAATTGTAGGGAGTAAATCCGGGATGAGAGTTCGGTTTGTGTAAGGAGGATGAAAATAATGCATCCGATGCGGGGCTCGAACCCGCGACCTCCTGCTTGTAAGTCAGATCCATGCTGCTCTACCAAGTTCCAACTGAGCTAATCGGGCAGTTAATGTTACAGCCATGCAATTATGAGACGTTTGCTACAGTTTACACATTTTGCACATAGACATATGGGGGAAATGAAAACTCTTTCATGATTTGTTTGTAAACTTTGTATGTGATCATAACATATGATAACATAACCATTTTAAGCGAAAAAGATAGGGGCTGACAAACTCGTTTATGAGTTATCTGCCCTTGAATTTGAATTTTTGGCTCTCAACGTCATAACAGTTGACATAACATGAACGAAAGAAGGAAGTACAAATACGTTAGTAAACAAGAGTTATGCTAACAGTATAGCATGGATTGCGTCACACGGACTTAAACGCAAGTAAATCTAAATGTTTGTGTCACTGTGTGTAATGGTTTTGGCACAGGAAAGTCTCCCCTTTTACCTTTTAATACGCTTTAAAACGTCATCTGCTATATAAATAATCAAAGCACTCAGAGTACTGTCAGAAGCGAAAGTTAAAATGTTATTGATAATGTTTGGTAGATATGCATCAGATAACTTATGATACTCAACAAACTCTAGGCCACAATGTTACAAACCCAAATGTATATTTTTGGACTATTATTTTCCTCAAAAGGAAGTCAGTTTTGGTCCAATGTAATGAAGACGTTTTGGTAGGGAGGTCCACTTGTTATGCTCCCAATTCTGTTGAAGTTTTACTGTTTGAAATGCCAAAACAATGTAATAATTCAAAATGAACATAATCCTGCAATACATCCAACGTGTATCATAACTGCAATCGGTAGAGTTATACAACCAATGGTACTATTTTCACCGTGAATGTATGGATAAGAGGCGTCACGGTTTTGTTAATACAAAACTGGGTTTATCACTATAGAAGCTCTCACTTCGCTTCCGCTTCTAAAAACATTTTCAAAATTGGCAAGTGTGATCTTACCCTCAAAATAAAATCCAGTTTCAACAAGTTCACATTTAAAAACGAAAAGAAGTTGCATTTACAAGGCAAGTTCCCCAAGAGTTATGGAAGCAACTGCTTCATGATTCAGATTTAAAAAATAAGACTATATATAACAACCCCTCCCGCATATTACATATTCCCGCCAAGCATTATAGTTAGTCTTCCAGCGTCACTTTGAGATAATCGCATACTATTAGAGTATAAATACAACGACTAAGTTTGATAGTGAAAGGGGTTTTCACCTAAATATTTGATTAACTCGAATTATATTGAAATACCTACCTGTGCTGTTTGTGAGATGTGTGATGGAGCCGTCGTGTCTGTGTCGCTGAACTGTATTTCTGATTTACAAATATCGGTTTAATCAACTTATAGGGCTATAATAACCCCTCCTGCAAGTCCCGCGTCTCTTTTATTTTTTCCCGCTGAATCCCGCATCTAGATTACAAGGGCATAATATTGAACATTTACAGCTGCATTTAAAGACAAAAAGCGCTCAAAACAATAGATACAATCATTTGAGTACATTTAGTTCCAAAAGCATCGGAAATACTTTACAAAAGTCAAAACAATTGGAAAGAATTACCTTTATTGTTCAGCGCAGCTGTATTAAAATTGATTTCGACCAATGAAATTGTTAGATACAAACTTTTCAGCTGAAGAAGGAAGTTTGTTTTTGGTTAAAAATGTTGTCATTATGAAATGATGGGACAGAATTCGTAATTGTTAGTTGTTCGTAAAAACAGTAGAAATATTAAAACATTTTAACCTTGCAAAATAAACAGCCTGCACTGTACAAATGGTTTAAAATATTTAAATGTCAAATATGTCTGATCACTAGCGAAACCAACTTAAACAAATAAACACACAACTGAATCGAGTTACCATCACATACTGATGATTTATGCTAGTATCTTGAAGTAACCAAAGCACTGAGAGTACTGTCAGAAACGAAGTTTACATATGTAAACTTAGGTTCATGAACTGTCAATAATTTATATTGATGAACCTTTGATTAACTTTGAGGAACAATTCATGAAACTTCATGAACTGATGACGTTCATTAACAAATTCTCAACAGGGGTGCTATCTTAATTAAAAATTAGATTTTGAGAGTCAAGTATATAGTCTTGAAAAATGAAAATCGTTTAGCCAATTAACCACACTTATCAAGGAAGAGCTACACTCTGAAAGACATACAGATGAAAAGTTCCAACCTAGTAATTATAGGCCAGTCTCTTCAACCTTTTTAACATGTAAACTTTTAGAACATATTGTAGTCAATAATATCATCAAATATCCTTGTAGATAATAACATGGTTTTCGTACCCGAAGGTCATGCGAAACACAGCTAGTAGGTTTCACACATGACCTTGTGGAGTCAGTACAGAGAAGCAAGGTTGCAGTAGCCATTATGGATTTTTCTAAAGCTTTTGATGTGCTCCATCATGGTAACTTACTACTGAAACCCTCACATTACCGAATTAGGGGCACAGCGCCTTCCTGGATAAAAGCTTTCCTAGGAGACAAAACTCAGAGAGTATTCGTCGATGGTGTAACATCCAACCAGGCTCCTGTTATATCTGACACACCGCAAGGATTTGTTTGGGACCTCTTTTATGTCTGCTCTTTACAAACGATCAATGAACTCACTTCAAGATAGGAGACTATATAGCAGGCTAACTTTATTTCATAATAGTTTCAATCATGTATAAGTTGACCATAAACAGTATCCCACCCTGTATTCTAGACCCTCACGCCATTATTATCATCTGGCCTTTCACGTTCCTTCAGCAACCGTGGACTATTATATGTTCCTCCGTAGCTCAGTGGTTAGTGCGCTTGCCGTCTAATCTGGCGACCCGGGTTCAAATCCGGGTGGAGGTACATATATATGCCTGCCATGTTTCAGTAGAAATAAAGCATATAAAGGCTCAATCCCCGGATTTAAGTCAGCGTTAGCTACACTGATGTTCATAGCCTGCCATATAGATTAGATATACGTATATGAAATTCTTGTTTCTTATCATGTTTAACTTTCTGCTCATTGAGTTAGGCTGTATATTTGTTTTTGCAGTAAGGGATAGGTAAACATGTGTATATTGCACACATTTTTTAAATACTGTTATACTTTTTTTTATAGGAAGTACCAGGTGGACTGAGTCAGCCTGGAAAACCTTACAGCCTATTCTATTTTAACCCCACGCATGGCATTAATATTCAATGTTATGAACGCTCGCCATTATAATAAAAGAAAAAAGCAGAATCCGGGTGCAATACCCTAGCTCATTCCAAATAGATCCATTGGTTCTATAACGTGTCCAGTGTATCTAGCACCGATCACGCGAGACTATCTCTGGGTTTTCAACCAGTTCATCCCTAGTTGAGTGGGAAACCACTATACCACCTTGCCACCCAATTGATTAAGCTAATTTAATCACGTATGAAACGGTAACAGTCACATGGCGTAAATAGAGACAGTGTAATGATTAACATGGTGCAGAAGTCGTAAAATTAGCTAGTTTCTCGTAATGCACCAGTCAGTTGCATACACGGCACCAACCCCGGGAACGGGCCGGAAGTTTTACTTTTGGGTTGTCAAAATCCATCCCCTTCCACGGCCCTGTTGGGACAGCTGATGATAAAAGCTTTGGTATTTCGCCGGCTCCTGACAACTAGATATTGTCCCCGGGCTATTGGTTCGAGATTAAAATCCCAACAATGCCCCGACAGTGCGGGGGAAGCTGGAAGGTAAAAACACCATTCGGCACTCACGTGCACATACACATAACATAAACATAACTATGCAAATTAGCTTGAAGCGACGTCAGCCAATCCATGCATTGGTCGACTCACGAAAACAGCAGGGCGTCGCGCTCCAAGTACCGCTAAATTTAGGTTGAAACCTATGCAGCCTACATCATCAAAAGATATTGAAGACTGTTACCATGGCAACCTAATTCATACAAACATTCGTTAAATGTATTTGCTGTGAATAAAGATCAACGTATTTCTTATATTTTAACTGCATTACTCACTGACCTTATTCTCGCTTAGCACATGTACATGTTTTAGGCTGGCGATTTCGCGCCAGACTATTACAATGCCAAAAAATGAAATCCACTAAGATGCATTTACTCCCGAAACTGACAACACAGAATATATACACTCATTGAAATTAGTTACTCCTCGTTAATCAGTTTTGCAAGATTAGAACATTAAACTTTCCTTATATCATTTAATCTGTTCGATTGTAACATATTAGTTTCTTCTTGTAATTGAAGGAAATTGTATGAAATTAAAAGAATAGGTGTTTAAATGCGTTGATTATTATTACTACGCGTTACGAACGCGATATAGCGCGCACATCAATGATTTTATTATGTTAAATTATTTAGGTCAATAGTGGCCGAGTGGTTAAGCAACTCGCTTAGTAATTTTCTGATGCTAAAGTCCAGCGATCGAATCACACGGCGGTTTCAAATTTTTTATATTTTTACGTGATAAAATAATCTTACATTTATGTCTATACATATTAAATGTATCAAACTCGCTGGATTAAAGTTATAAAATACTCGACAGAGCCTTGCAAAGCATTACTTTTATCCAGCTCGTTTAATAAATTCAATATAAAAAGACACACCTGTACGTTCCAATGAGTCCACTCTTTCGATGAAACTCGTAAGAAATGACAACTGGTGCAAGCTTCTCTATGTATATATACATCCTATTCATCGGTCAAATATACTGGAAGTCCATTTCTGTTCAAACTAAAAGTGAAAAGTTCACATTTGCATTTTTCCTGAATGCGACATTTCGACATTTTGTCTAATATTGTTCCAAAGACTTGTATACTCACATACATGTCATTCATATCGTTGAATTGTCTCTTTTTGTCAGACTTTGAATTAAAATAAGGCTTTAGGTATACATAGTTGAACAATTAATGGATGTCCATTTGTTGCATGACACAAAATGTTTTGATCATTCTTAATCTAAGTTTCGACATTATATCTGAATTTATATCAGTATATATATTGACTAGTCTTCAAGCCAGCATTTCATACGTTTCTATGAACGAAGTATATGTTTAAAGAATATACATGTACTACATATCATCACATTTGCATTTTTCCTAAATGCGACATTGTCTTTTATTGTTTCTATAAATTCATTCATTAATAGTTAACCACTATCAAAATAATATTATTTCGACTATTTGTTTGATATTGTTCCAAAGATTCGTTTACGCATGTACCTGTCTTCGTGTCGTTGCAAAAGCCCCCTTGTTTGACTTTGTATTATTATAAGGCTAAAGGTATTCATATTTCCACAATAAATAGATATCCATTGATGTGCATGACACAATAATCCATTGATCATCCTTATAACAAGCAACCGTGTTTCGTAGTTTCGACATTATATCTGACTTTATATCAGCATATATATGGACCAGTCTTCAAGCCAGCATTTCATACTTTTCTGTGAACGACATATATGTTTAAAGAATATACTACTAATCCTCAATATTTGAATTATTCCTGAATGCGACATAGTATTTGATAGTTTCTATAATGTATACATCTATAATGTATAAATTAAGGTTAGAAACCACCAAATAAATTTGCTCTATAGCTCAATGTAAAGTGCCCATAGTAGGCCCCAATTTTCAACTTTTTTAGTCTTTGGCCACCTGGACCACATATATCATTGTAAAGAGAACCATTTAAGCTTCAAAATAATGCAATAAAAAGGGGGTCATGTATCTTCTAAGAAAGTGTTTGTCCTTCAAACATGGTCTATCCGTTTTTACGCATGTCCGGATTTATAAGTTCTGGGTTTCACCCTAGTCTACTTTCACTTTGGTATCAATAACAAAATAGCGGAATAATACAAATATTACAGTTTTACTTCAACACATACATATTTACCAACCATTTAAACTCAATATCATCATTTAACTCCACATTTGTCAAGAAATATCACCATTTACAGACAAACCAAAGTTTTTTAAGGACTACTTGAGTGTATCACCTGTTGGTCCGCAGAGGCATTTAGTGGTTCTTTACCTTAATACGAATACCGATATCAAAATAATTTCGACATTTTGTCTAATATTGTTCCAAAGACTTGTATACTCACATACCTGTCGTTCATGTCGTTGCAATTGTCTCTATTTGTCATACTTTTAATTAAAATAAGGCTTCAGGTATACATAGTTCAACAAGTAATGGATGTCCATTTGTTGCATGACTCAAAATGTATTGATCATTCATATATCTAACAACCGCGTTTCGTAGTTTTGACATTATATTCTTATTTATATCAGTATATATATTGACCAGTCTACAAGTCAGCATTTCATACTTTTCTTCGAACGAAGTATATGTTTAAATAATATAATACAGATTCTCAGTATTTGAATAATTCCTGGTATACACACAAGTAGTTCAACAATGAATGTATGTCCATTGTTGTGCATGACAAAAAATGTATTGATCATCCTTATAACTAGTAACTGTGTTTCGTAATTTCGACATTATATCTGACCTCATATCAGCATATACATTGACCAGTGGTCAAGCCAGCATTTCATACCTTTATGTGAACGACATATATGTTTAAAGAATATACTACAAATCCTCAATATTTGAATTATTCCTGAATGCAACATTGTCTTTTATTGTTTCTATAATGTATACATCTATAATATATAAATTAATACTAGTACCCCTATCAAAATAATATAATTTCGACATTTTGTCTAATATTGTGCCAAAGACTTGTATACTCACATACGTGTCATTCATATCGTTGCAATTGTCTCTTTTTGTCAGACTTTGAATTAAAATAAGGCTTCAGGTATATATACTAGTAGTTCAACAATTAATGGATCTCCATTTATGTGCATGACACAAAATGTATTGATCATCCTTATAACTAGCAACCGTGTTTCGACGTTTCGACATTATATCTGACTTTATATCAGCATATACATTGACCAGTGTTCAAGCCAGCATTTCATACTTTTCTGTGAACGACATACATGCTTAAAGAATATACTACAAATCCTCAATATTTGAATTATTCCTAAATGCGTCATTGTCTTTTATTGTTTCTATAATATATACATCTATAATGTATAAACTAATACTAGTACTCCTGTCAAATAATATAATTTCGACATTTTGTCTAATATTGTTCCAAAGACATGTATACTCACATACGTGTCATTCATATCGTTGCAATTGTCTCTCTTTGTCAGACTTTGAATTAAAATAAGGCTTCATGTATACATACTAGTAGTTCAACAATTAATGGTTGTCCATATATGTGCATGACTCAAATTGAATTGATCATCCTTAGAACTAGCAACCGTGTTTCGAAGTTTCGACATTATATCTGAATTTATATCAGCATATATATTGACCAGTGTTCAAGCCAGCATTTCATACTTTTCTGTGAACGACATATATGTTTAAAGAATATACTACAAATCCTCAATATTGGAATTATTCCTGAATGCAAAATTGTCTTTAATTGTTTCTATAATATATACATCTATAATGTATAAACTAATACTAGTACCCCTATCAAAATAATATAATTTTGACATTTTGTCTAATATTGTTCCAAAGACATGTATTCTCACATACGTGTCATTCATATCGTTGCAATTGTCTCTTTTTGTCAGACTTTGAATTAAAATAAGGCTTCATGTATACATACTAGTAGTTCAACAATTAATGGTTGTCCATGTATGTGCATGACTCAAAATGAATTGATCATCCTTAGAACTAGCAACCGTGTTTCGAAGTTTCGACATTATATCTGAATTTATATCAGTATATATATTGACCAGTGTTCAAGCCAGCATTTCATACTTTTCTGTGAACGACATATATGTTTAAAGAATATACTACAAATCCTCAATATTGGAATTATTCCTGAATGCAAAATTGTCTTTAATTGTTTCTATAATATATACATCTATAATGTTTATTAAACTAATACAAGTACCCCCTATCAAACTAATGTAATTTCGACATTTTGTCTAATATTTTTCCAAAGACTTGTATACTCACATACATGTCATTCATATCGTTGAATTGTCTCTTTTTGTCTGACTTTGAATTAAAATAAGGCTTTAGGTAAACATAGTTGAACAATTAATGGATGTCCATTTGTTGCATGACACAAAATGTTTTGATCATTCTTAATCTAACAACCGTGTTTCGACGTTTCGACATTATATCTGAATTTATATCAGTATATATATTGACTAGTCTTCAAGCCAGCATTTCATACGTTTCTATGAACGAAGTATATGTTTAAAGAATATACATGTACTTCATATCATCACATTTGCATTTTTCCTGAATGCGACATTGTCTTTTATTGTTTCTATAAATTCATTCATTAATAGTTAACCACTATCAAAATAATATTATTTCGACTATTTGTTTGATATTGTTCCAAAGATTCGTTTACGCATGTACCTGTCTTCGTGTCGTTGCAAAAGCCCCCTTGTTTGACTTTGTATTATTATAAGGCTAAAGGTATTCATATTTCCACAATAAATAGATATCCATTGATGTGCATAACACAACAATCCATTGATCATCCTTATAACAAGCAACCGTGTTTCGTAGTTTCGACATTATATCTGACTTTATATCAGCATATATATGGACCAGTCTTCAAGCCAGCATTTCATACTTTTCTGTGAACGACATATATGTTTAAAGAATATACTACTAATCCTCAATATTTGAATTATTCCTGAATGCGACATAGTATTTGATAGTTTCTATAATGTATACATCTATAATGTATAAATTAAGGTTAGAAACCACCAAATAAATTTGCTCTATAGCTCAATGTAAAGTGCCCATAGTAGGCCCCAATTTTCGACTTTTTTTAGTCTTTGGCCACCTGGACCACATATATCATTGTAAAGAGAACCATTTAAGCTTCAAAATAATGCAATAAAAAGGGGGTTCATGTATCTTCTAAGAAAGTGTTTGTCCTTCAAACATGGTCTATCCGTTTTTACGCATGTCCGGATTTATAAGTTCTGGGTTTTACCCTAGTCTACTTTCACTTTGGTATCAATAACAAAATAGCGGAATAATACAAATATTACAGTTTTACTTCAACACATGCATATTTACCAACCATTTAAACTCAATATCATCATTTAACTCCACATTTGTCAAGAAATATCACCATTTACAGGCAAACCAAAGTTTTTTAAGGACTACTTGAGTGTATCACCTGTTGGTCCGCAGAGGCATTTAGTGGTTCTTTACCTTAATACGAATACCGATATCAAAATAATTTCGACATTTTGTCTAATATTGTTCCAAAGACTTGTTTACTCACATACCTGTCGTTCATGTCGTTGCAATTGTCTCTATTTGTCATACTTTTAATTAAAATAAGGCTTCAGGTATACATAGTTCAACAAGTAATGGATGTCCATTTGTTGCATGACTCAAAATGTATTGATCATTCATATATCTAACAACCGCGTTTCGTAGTTTCGACATTATATCCTAATTTATATCAGTATATATATTGACCAGTCTTCAAGCCAGCATTTCATACTTTTCTTCGAACGAAGTATATGTTTAAATAATATAATACAGATTCTCAGTATTTGAATAATTCCTGGTATACACACAAGTAGTTCAACAATGAATGTATGTCCATTGTTGTGCATGACAAAAAATGTATTGATCATCCTTATAACTAGTAACTGTGTTTCGTAGTTTCGACATTAAATCTGACTTCATATCAGCATATACATTGACCAGTGGTCAAGCCAGCATTTCATACCTTTATGTGAACGACATATATGTTTAAAGAATATACTACAAATCCTCAATATTTGAATTATTCCTGAATGCGACATTGTCTTTTATTGTTTCTATAATGTATACATCTATAATATATAAATTAATACTAGTACCCCTATCAAAATAATATAATTTCGACTTTTTGTCTAATATTGTTCCAAAGACTTGTATACTCACATACGTGTCATTCATATCGTTGCAATTGTCTCTTTTTGTCAGACTTTGAATTAAAATAAGGCTTCAGGTATACATACTAGTAGTTCAACAATTAATGGATCTCCATTTATGTGCATGACACAAAATGTATTGATCCTCCTTATAACTAGCAACCGTGTTTCGACGTTTCGACATTATATCTGACTTTATATCAGCATATACATTGACCAGTGTTCAAGCCAGCATTTCATACTTTTCTGTGAACGACATACATGTTTAAAGAATATACTACAAATCCTCAATATTTGAATTATTCCTGAATGCGACATTGTCTTTTATTGTTTCTATAATATATACATCTATAATGTATAAACTAATACTAGTACTCCTGTCAAATAATATAATTTCGACATTTTGTCTAATATTGTTCCAAAGACATGTATACTCACATACGTGTCATTCATATCGTTGCAATTGTCTCTTTTTGTCAGACTTTGAATTAGAATAAGGCTTCATGTATACATACAAGTAGTTCAACAATTAATGGTTGTCCATGTATGTGCATGACTCAAAATGAATTGATCATCCTTAGAACTAGCAACCGTCTTTCGAAGTTTCGACATTATATCTGAATTTATATCAGTATATATATTTACCAGTGTTCAAGCCAGCATTTCATACTTTTCTGTGAACGACATATATGTTTAAAGAATATACTACAAATCCTCAATATTGGAATTATTCCTGAATGCAAAATTGTCTTTAATTGTTTCTATAATATATACATCTATAATGTTTATTAAACTAATACAAGTACCCCCTATCAAACTAATGTAATTTCGACATTTTGTCTAATATTATTCCAAAGACTTGTATACTCACATACATGTCATTCATATCGTTGAATTGTCTCTTTTTGTCAGACTTTGAATTAAAATAAGACTTTAGGTATACATAGTTGAACAATTAATGGATGTCCATTTGTTGCATGACACAAAATGTTTTGATCATTCTTAATCTAACAACCGTGTTTCGACGTTTCGACATTATATCTGAATTTATATCAGTATATATATTGACTAGTCTTCAAGCCAGCATTTCATACGTTTCTATGAACGAAGTATATGTTTAAAGAATATACATGTACTACATATCATCACATTTGCATTTTTCCTGAACGCGACATTGTCTTTTATTGTTTCTATGAGTTCATTCATTAATAGTTATCCACTATCAAAATAATATTATTTCGACTATTTGTTTGATATTGTTCCAAAGATTCGTTTACGCATGTACCTGTCTTCGTGTCGTTGCAAAAGCCCCCTTGTTTGACTTTGTATTATTATAAGGCTAAAGGTATTCATATTTCCACAATAAATAGATATCCATTGATGTGCATGACACAACAATCCATTGATCATCCTTATAACAAGCAACCGTGTTTCGTAGTTTCGACATTATATCTGACTTTATATCAGCATATATATGGACCAGTCTTCAAGCCAGCATTTCATACTTTTCTGTGAACGACATATATGTTTAAAGAATATACTACAAATCCTCAATATTTGAATTATTCCTGAATGCGACATAGTATTTGATAGTTTCTATAATGTATACATCTATAATGTATAAATTAAGGTTAGAAACCACCAAATAAAATTGCTCTATAGCTCAATGTAAAGTGCCCATAGTGGGCCCCAATTTTCAACTTGTTTAGTCTTTGGCCACCTGGACCACATATATCATTGTAAAGAGAACCATTTAAGCTTCAAAATAATGCAATAAAAAAGGGGGTCATGTATCTTCTAAGAAAGTGTATGTCCTTCAAACATGGTCTATCCGTTTTTACGCATGTCCGGATTTATAAGTTCTGGGTTTTACCCTAGTCTACTTTCACTTTGGTATCAATAACAAAATAGCGGAATAATACAAATATTACAGTTTTACTTCAACACATGCATATTTACCAACCATTTAAACTCAATATCATCATTTAACTCGAGATTTGTCAAGAAATATCACCATTTACAGGCAAACCAAAGATTTTTAAGGACTACTTGAGTGTATCACCTGTTGATCCGCAGAGGCATTTAGTGGTTCTTTACCTTAATACGAATACCGATATCAAAATAATTTCGACACTTTGTCTAATATTGTTCCAAAGACTTGTATACTCACATACATGTCGTTCATGTCGTTGCAATTGTCTCTATTTGTCATACTTTTAATTAAAATAAGGCTTCAGGTATACATAGTTCAACAAGTAATGGATGTCCATTTGTTGCATGACTCAAAATGTATTGATCATTCATATATCTAACAACCGCGTTTCGTAGTTTCGACATTATATCCTAATTTATATCAGTATATATATTGACCAGTCTTCAAGTCAGCATTTCATACTTTTCTTCGAACGAAGTATATGTTTAAATAATATAATACAGATTCTCAGTATTTGAATTATTCCTGATATACACACAAGTAGTTCAACAATGAATGTATGTCCATTGTTGTGCATGACAAAAAATGTATTGATCATCCTTATAACTAGTAACTGTGTTTCGTAATTTCGACATTATATCTGACCTCATATCAGCATATACATTGACCAGTGTTCAAGCCAGCATTTCATACCTTTATGTGAACGACATATATGTTTAAAGAATATACTACAAATCCTCAATATTTGAATTATTCCTGAATGCGACATTGTCTTTTATTGTTTCTATAATATATACATCTATAATATATAAACTAATACTAGTACCCCTATCAAAATAATATAATTTCGACATTTTGTCTAATATTGTGCCAAAGACTTGTACACTCACATACGTGTCATTCATATCGTTGCAATTGTCTCTTTTTGTCAGACTTTGAATTAAAATAAGGCTTCAGGTATATATACTAGTAGTTCAACAATTAATGGATCTCCATTTATGTGCATGACACAAAATGTATTGATCATCCTTATAACTAGCAACCGTGTTTCGACGTTTCGACATTATATCTGACTTTATATCAGCATATATATTGACCAGTGTTCAAGCCAGCATTTCATACTTTTCTGTGAACGACATACATGCTTAAAGAATATACTACAAATCCTCAATATTTGAATTATTCCTGAATGCGTCATTGTCTTTTATTGTTTCTATAATATATACATCTATAATGTATAAACTAATACTAGTACTCCTGTCAAATAATATAATTTCGACATTTTGTCTAATATTGTTCCAAAGACATGTATACTCACATACGTGTCATTCATATCGTTGCAATTGTCTCTCTTTGTCAGACTTTGAATTAAAATAAGGCTTCATGTATACATACTAGTAGTTCAACAATTAATGGTTGTCCATATATGTGCATGACTCAAAATGAATTGATCATCCTTAGAACTAGCAACCGTGTTTCGAAGTTTCGACATTATATCTGAATTTATATCAGCATATATATTGACTAGTGTTCAAGCCAGCATTTCATACTGTTCTGTGAACGACATATATGTTTAAAGAATATACTACAAATCCTCAATATTGGAATTATTCCTGAATGCAAAATTGTCTTTAATTGTTTCTATAATATATACATCTATAATGTTTATTAAACTAATACAAGTACCCCCTATCAAACTAATGTAATTTCGACATTTTGTCTAATATTTTTCCAAAGACTTGTATACTCACATACATGTCATTCATATCGTTGAATTGTCTCTTTTTGTCTGACTTTGAATTAAAATAAGGCTTTAGGTATACATAGTTGAACAATTAATGGATGTCCATTTGTTGCATGACACAAAATGTTTTGATCATTCTTAATCGAACAACCGTGTTTCGACGTTTCGACATTATATCTGAATTTATATCAGTATATATATTGACTAGTCTTCAAGCCAGCATTTCATACGTTTCTATGAACGAAGTATATGTTTAAAGAATATACATGTACTTCATATCATCACATTTGCATTTTTCCTGAATGCGACATTGTCTTTTATTGTTTCTATAAATTCATTCATTAAAAGTTAACCACTATCAAAATAATATTATTTCGACTACTGTATAGCGGGTATATTTCGCGGGGGTTTAATTTTCGCTATATTCGCGGTTTACATCGAATGCGCGAAATCTTAACCCCGCGAAATAATCACCAAAAATATACAAATTTTACAAAGAGAGACAATGCATCAAGGAGCTTTAAGAAATAATCCAACATTACTTTGCAAGACCTACAACTAGACACATTGTGTCGCTTGAGTAAAATACGGTAATAATAAATGAACTACGACATGTATGAAATATAATTAGAATATGGATATTTGTAAAGAACGTGTTTACATTTCTATGCATGCATATCAATATCGTCTGAAGGTTTGAATTGTAAGCCGTTTCATCACACTTGTTCAACATTAATAACTGTTTTGTTTGCGGAACGTGTAAATGTTTGCTGAAATAATTGTTTGTTTGTAAATAGATTTACATGTTTTTCTTATGTTAACAGTTGATGATCAGTACGTATGTTTGGTTTATTGCGTTTCTTTATCCTCGCCACCGGATAATCCTTATGGGCGAGGCCTCCAGAAGACTTAGTGCTTTTAGTTGTTGGGGATAATGCATGATTCAGAGGATGCCCTTATTCTAGAGGCATTACTGGTTCTTTGCATGCCATATGCCATATGTATAGCACCAATACATGGGACTTCGGTTTAAAGTCTCATCCCAAAGACTATCAGTAATTTTAGTTGGCCATCCCGGAATTCGAACACACGACCCCGAGATCAGTAATGACGATTATACTCATACTCTAACGTTTATAGTTTGATTTCGAGCATTGAGCCGTGACTGCACTTTTAAAGTTTAATCAATTTGCCGATAAAGCTTGTTACGGCATTGACTAACTGTGTGAAATTGCTAATTGATAAATTACACATATAAGTAAGTATCATATCTTTAAACCATGACTATTGAAATCAATAAATCACGAGTTACCCGCCCAAATAGAATCGTCTTTAGAAAAGGTCATGGCTCAGGGTTCAAAATTGAACTATACCTCCCCTTCCATGTTTACCAACAAGGTTTTAATTTCGCGGTCAAGGCCGTTAACGCGAAATCAAGACACCGTGAATTCAAAAGGATCCAATTAACGCGAAAATTGGATACCGTGAAATATACCCGCTATACAGTATTTGTTTGATATTGTTCCAAAGATTCGTTTACGCATGTACCTGTCTTCGTGTCGTTGCAAAAGCCCCCTTGTTTGACTTTGTATTATTATAAGGCTAAAGGTATTCATATTTCCACAATAAATAGATATCCATTGATGTGCATAACACAACAATCCATTGATCATCCTTATAACAAGCAACCGTGTTTCGTAGTTTCGACATTATATCTGACTTTATATCAGCATATATATGGACCAGTCTTCAAGCCGGCATTTAATACTTTTCTGTGAACGACATATATGTTTAAAAAATATACTACAAATCCTCAATATTTGAATTATTCCGGAATGAGACATAGTATTTGATAGTTTCTATAATGTATACATCTATAATGTATAAATTAAGGTTAGAAACCACCAAATAAATTTGCTCTATAGCTCAATGTAAAGTGCCCATAGTAGGCCCCAATTTTCAACTTTTTTTAGTCTTTGGCCACCTGGACCACATATATCATTGTAAAGAGAACCATTTAAGCTTCAAAATAATGCAATAAAAAAGGGGTTCATGTATCTTCTAAGAAAGTGTTTGTCCTTCAAACATGGTCTATCCGTTTTTACGCATGTCCGGATTTATAAGTTCTGGGTTTTACCCTAGTCTACTTTCACTTTGGTATCAATAACAAAATAGCGGAATAATACAAATATTACAGTTTTACTTCAACACATGCATATTTACCAACCATTTAAACTCAATATCATCATTTAACTCGAGATTTGTCAAGAAATATCACCATTTACAGGCAAACCAAAGTTTTTTAAGGACTACTTGAGTGTATCACCTGTTGGTCCGCAGAGGCATTTAGTGGTTCTTTACCTTAAAGGTCAAATACGCAAAATTATTTTTTTGCTGTTTTAATAAGTTTATGGTATAAATATATGATTACATCAATCTCTACACTTCAGATATGATTATAACACACAATAAACGTCATCTCTTATTTCGATTATCTTATTTTGTGAATAAACTAACCCGAGTTACTTCCCTTAGCTTGTGACGTGTTTTTGGAACATCTGATTAACACAGAGGCTGTATACTATTAGTGTATATTCGCATAAATCTTGATCTCTATTGATTATGTTCGATTTAAATTCATAAAAGTTACATGAAATGCATGTGCTATTATGTAATAGTGGGTCAAATATAAAGCACAATCATAAAATAATTCTCCACGGGGGTTATACATACATATACACAGCGTCGATCTACGAAGTGTCATACAGTTAATCTTGGTACATTATGCACATCACGGGGGGTTGTAACATGCCAAACACGAGTTTATAATCAGCTGCTGACCGATTTGATGTTTAATTTAATTGTTTCTGTACGAAAATTCCTAAATCGGTATGTGTACATAGATTAAGTTAACAGTCAATGCAACTGGAGACGCGTGTACATTACGCGTGTTATAGGAAGATGTTGTAACGGCCCAAGTATTAATAATATATTTTTGTCAATCAAAATGCAAAAAGAACAGTGTATTAGACCAGATATAAAATGTTTATAACTCGGTAAACGTTTCATTAATTTATTAATTTAGTATGGATCCATAAATTGCATTTTTCTAAAACGATGTAGATCGATCATTGGCATTTGAATTCAACTGTGTGTAAACTAATGATTCTTCCTAGTATGAACCTAGATCCACGTATCCATCTCCCGTTATGTACCCCAACAAGAAAGTACATAACGGAAAAAAATAGATACGCACAGTTGAAATCATATGCCTATGATATAGATTTTAAAAGTTCGTGTTTAAATTGTGTATCGTTTTGCTTTATGGGTAATTATGAAAAAATACTGTCAGACTATCCGAAATAGAACGTTGGATATATATTATATAAAAAATAGAGCGGTATTAAAGATTTATTCTTTGTTTGTGTTGTTCTGCATGTTCTGTCCACTTCAATTGTAGAATACTGTATGGAACAACGCATGGGCTCGTATACATGTACAGTATTGTTTATGTATATGTCAAAACGTGGCGTGTCCTTACCCAGTGCGAGCATCGTGGATTTAACAAAATACAAACAACATACATGTATGTAGCGAACTCCACGGTTGGTAATCTGCTTCCGTAATATAACTAAATTCTTGTTACAAATCACAAAATAATACTTGTCTGAGAGTTCAAACACGTGCCTCATTTTCCAGAATTTCAACGCACGGTCAGATATTTTGATCCTACAATTTAGACCGGCTTACATTTAAAGACTAAACATCAGTAAAATGCCGACACATATATGACACTGCACTATAGGCCGCCAAAAGCAGGCGGTCTATTTTATGTTTAAATAATATATAGATCACATGGTATCCAGCTCTTAGTGTAATCGTTGGCCCTGCCTGGCCTGCCATAGGTCATGCAGGTGCAAGGGGGCGTGGCGAAATTATTACAAACCAATTTGTATTCGCCAATCAAAATAACGCCATGAATTGAAATGTAAGTATTAATTATGGTCAGTTGAGCAAGTGCGTAAAAATATCTTCAATGAATGTGCGTAATAAACCAAGTTTTTGTTTATCAATGTGAAACTTTTTGAAAATGACAAGCTTAGGATTCGTGTAAACTCTAATATGTTTTCTGGTGTAATGGAAAGCTTCAAAAAGGTAAAAAAATATGTTCAAACTTCTGTGTAAGCATCGCACTATAATACTGTCACTTTTCAATGATACTGGATATAGTTCATAAATTTTACCATGAGGTGTCATTAAAAAAACATGCTTTTTATTACATGTGCATTGCAATACCAACAATATTGAAAAGATCATAACGCCGATTATTGTGTTGGAAATGCGTGAGTTTATATTTCCAAATTACTTAATTTTCAGCGCACTTGTTCTAACGTGTCATTGTTATGCACCTGTCAGTACTTAGCATCCACGGTACCCCACTCCTGGGGATGGGCTTATGGGTTGTCACCCCGCCTTCCACGGCCTGCGGGTGACAGCTAATGGGACAATCTCCGATATTTCCCCGGTCCCTGACAACTAAATAGTTTCACTAGGGCATTGGTTCGCTAAAATAAATCCCAACATTTCACCGGCCATACGGCGGAAAGCTTGAAGGTAAAAACACGACCGTCTATCCCCGAGGGTTTGGGGCGATGATGGAACTGACTGGTGCAGTATGTAAATGTTGAAAAAAGTACCAATCGATTTAGTTAATGCTAACTCTCATTTGAATTTGTATCCATAATTGAAAAAGATAAAATGGGATTAACTCGGCATCCAAGAACTATGGACAATGTCTCTTACTTTACCGGTTATCTACCGACTTTTTTTTCAAATTTTCCTTTTACAATTTTTCGTCAATAATTTCCTGTCTAGAATTATAATGTTCATTTCTCAATTTAGGAATTCAGTAACTCAATTATGGCTAATTTATAAATTCTTTACAATTAACGACAGAAACGGCCAACTACGCGTCATTTCGTGTGTACTACAAATCATGTATATGTATGTCTAATATACATGCGTGTACAAATACGCAGCTAAAGTCATTTCTTGCGAACATAATTTTTTCCTCATACGGAATGCTTTACTTATGGTCTGTTACAAAACCTAACACATAAATATACAAAATAGTGACAGCTATATGTATAATTATATATATTTAAAATCAATCACCGATGTATACACACACGCGTCAAGTGTATAAACAGCGTGATATTTATGCCCCCTGTAGCGCGCAGTTTGCACTGCTGCGTTTGTAATGTATAACACGCCCAGCAGTTGAAGTCAGTAATGTCCACATCAGTATGTGGTCGTTGTTTTGTTTCTTAAATATTGAAGGGAATTAAAACGTGATTGAAATGACAACACAAACAATGCTTAGAACATACCACATTGTAGTAATTTCCGTCACTGATCATGAATTTAATCCGATAAAAAATCGACAGGACCCATTCAAATTTAGTTAATCTGAAGAGGAACAGTTCCACTTGTGTCCAAAATGACGTCACACGGTCTAAAAGTCAAGGGAGACAACCAGGTTGGGTTTATGTTGTAATTTTGTTATCGTCAACTTTATCGTTATAAACCATCTTAAATATTGCAATTATGTGGATTACAAGTACGCCGTGTCATTGATATGATATATATCTATGGAAATGTGTTACTTTAGTTAAATTAAGAAATTCTATCGTATTTGACCTTTAATACGAATACCGATATCAAAATAATTTCGACATTTTGTCTAATATTGTTCCAAAGACTTGTATACTCACATACCTGTCGTTCATGTCGTTGCAATTGTCTCTATTTGTCATACTTTTAATTAAAATAAGGCTTCAGGTATACATAGTTCAACAAGTAATGGATGTCCATTTGTTGCATGACTCAAAATGTATTGATCATTCATATATCTAACAACCGCGTTTCGTAGTTTCGACATTATATCCTAATTTATATCAGTATATATATTGACCAGTCTTCAAGTCAGCATTTCATACTTTTCTTCGAACGAAGTATATGTTTAAATAATATAATACAGATTCTCAGTATTTGAATAATTCCTGGTATACACACAAGTAGTTCAACAATGAATGTATGTCCATTGTTGTGCATGACAAAAAATGTATTGATCATCCTAATAACTAGTAACTGTGTTTCGTAGTTTCGACATTATATCTGACTTCATATCAGCATATACATTGACCAGTGGTCAAGCCAGCATTTCATACCTTTATGTGAACGACATATATGTTTAAAGAATATACTACAAATCCTCAATATTTGAATTATTCCTGAATGCGACATTGTCTTTTATTGTTTCTATAATGTATACATATATAATATATAAATTAATACTAGTACCCCTATCAAAATAATATAATTTCGACATTTTGTCTAATATTGTTCCAAAGACTTGTATACTCACATACCTGTCGTTCATGTCGTTGCAATTGTCTCTTTTTGTCAGACTTTGAATTAAAATAAGGCTTCAAGTATACATACTAGTAGTTCAACAATTAATGGATCTCCATTTATGTGCATGACACAAAATGTATTGATCATCCTTATAACTAGCAACCGTGTTTCGACGTTTCGACATTATATCTGACTTTATATCAGCATATATATTGACCAGTGTTCAAGCCAGCATTTCATACTTTTCTGTGAACGACATACATGTTTAAAGAATATACTACAAATCCTCAATATTTGAATTATTCCTGAATGCGACATTGTCTTTAATTGTTTCTATAATATATACATCTATAATGTATAAACTAATACTAGTACTCCTGTCAAATAATATAATTTCGACATTTTGTCTAATATTGTTCCAAAGACATGTATACTCACATACGTGTCATTCATATCGTTGCAATTGTCTCTTTTTGTCAGACTTTGAATTAAAATAAGGCTTCATGTATACATACTAGTAGTTCAACAATTAATGGTTGTCCATGTATGTGCATGACTCAAAATGAATTGATCATTCTTAGAACTAGCAACCGTGTTTCGAAGTTTCGACATTATATCTGAATTTATATCAGTATATATATTGACCAGTGTTCAAGCCAGCATTTCATACTTTTCTGTGAACGACATATATGTTTAAAGAATATACTACAAATCCTTAATATTGGAATTATTCCTGAATGCAAAATTGTCTTTAATTGTTTCTATAATATATACATCTATAATGTTTATTAAACTAATACAAGTACCCCCTATCAAACTAATGTAATTTCGACATTTTGTCTTATATTGTTCCAAAGACTTGTATACTCACATACATGTCATTCATATCGTTAAATTGTCTCTTTTTGTCAGACTTTGAATTAAAATAATGCTTTAGGTATACATAGTTGAACAATTAATGGATGTCCATTTGTTGCATGACACAAAATGTTTTGATCATTCTTAATCTAACAACCGTGATTCGACGTTTTGACATTATATCTGAATTTATATCAGTATATATATTGACTAGTCTTCAAGCCAGCAGTTCATACGTTTCTATGAACGAAGTATATGTTTAAAGAATATACATGTACTACATATCATCACATTTGCATCCATCTATAATGTATAAATTAAGGTTAGAAACCACCAAATAAATTTGCTCTATAGCTCAATGTAAAGTGCCCATAGTAGGCCCCAATTTTCAACTTTTTTTAGTCTTTGGCCACCTGGACAACATATATCATTGTAAAGAGAACCATTTAAGCTTCAAAATAATGCAATAAAAAAGGGGGTCATGTATCTTCTAAGAAAGTGTTTGTCCTTCAAACATGGTCTATTCGTTTTTACGCATGTCCGGATTTATAAGTTCTGGGTTTTACCCTAGTCTACTTTCACTTTGGTATCAATAATAAAATAGCGGAATAATACAAATATTACAGTTTTACTTCAACACATGCATATTTACCAACCATTTAAACTCAATATCATCATTTAACTCCACATTTGTCAAGAAATATCACCATTTACAGGCAAACCAAAGTTTTTTAAGGACTACTTGAGTGTATCACCTGTTGGTCCGCAGAGGCATTTAGTGGTTCTTTACCTTAATACGAATACCGATATCAAAATCATTTCGACATTTTGTCTAATATTGTTCCAAAGACTTGTATACTCACATACCTGTCGTTCATGTCGTTGCAATTGTCTCTTTTTGTCAGACTTTGAATTAAAATAAGGCTTCAGGTATACATACTAGTAGTTCAACAATTAATGGATCTCCATTTATGTGCATGACACAAAATGTATTGATCATCCTTATAACTAGCAACCGTGTTTCGACGTTTCGACATTATATCTGACTTTATATCAGCATATATATTGACCAGTGTTCAAGCCAGCATTTCATACTTTTCTGTGAACGACATACATGTTTAAAGAATATACTACAAATCCTCAATATTTGAATTATTCCTGAATGCGACATTGTCTTTTATTGTTTCTATAATATATACATCTATAATGTATAAACTAATACTAGTACTCCTGTCAAATAATATAATTTCGACATTTTGTCTAATATTGTTCCAAAGACATGTATACTCACATACGTGTCATTCATATCGTTGCAATTGTCTCTTTTTGTCAGACTTTGAATTAAAATAAGGCTTCATGTATACATACTAGTAGTTCAACAATTAATGGTTGTCCATGTATGTGCATGACTCAAAATGAATTGATCATCCTTAGAACTAGCAACCGTGTTTCGAAGTTTCGACATTATATCTGAATTTATATCAGTATATATATTGACCAGTGTTCAAGCCAGCATTTCATACTTTTCTGTGAACGACATATATGTTTAAAGAATATACTACAAATCCTCAATATTGGAATTATTCCTGAATGCAAAATTGTCTTTAATTGTTTCTATAATATATACATCTATAATGTTTATTAAACTAATACAAGTACCCCCTATCAAACTAATGTAATTTCGACATTTTGTCTTATATTGTTCCAAAGACTTGTATACTCACATACATGTCATTCATATCGTTGAATTGTCTCTTTTTGTCAGACTTTGAATTAAAATAAGGCTTTAGGTATACATAGTTGAACAATTAATGGATGTCCATTTGTTGCATGACACAAAATGTTTTGATCATTCTTAATCTAACAACCGTGATTCGACGTTTCGACATTATATCTGAATTTCTATCAGTATATATATTGACTAGTCTTCAAGCCAGCATTTCATACGTTTCTATGAACGAAGTATATGTTTAAAGAATATACATGTACTACATATCATCACATTTGCATCCATCTATAATGTATAAATTAAGGTTAGAAACCACCAAATAAATTTGCTCTATAGCTCAATGTAAAGTGCCCATAGTAGGCCCCAATTTTCAAGTTTTTTTAGTCTTTGGCCACCTGGTCCACATATATCATTGTAAAGAGAACCATTTAAGCTTCAAAATAATGCAATAAAAAAGGGGGTCATGTATCTTCTAAGAAAGTGTTTGTCCTTCAAACATGGTCTATCCGTTTTTACGCATGTCCGGATTTATAAGTTCTGGGTTTTACCCTAGTCTACTTTCACTTTGGTATCAATAACAAAATAGCGGAATAATACAAATATTACAGTTTTACTTCAACACATGCATATTTACCAACCATTTAAACTCAATATCATCATTTAACTCCACATTTGTCAAGAAATATCACCATTTACAGGCAAACCAAAGTTTTTTAAGGACTACTTGAGTGTATCACCAGTTGGTCCGCAGAGGCATTTAGTGGTAATTTACCTTAATACGAATACCGATATCAAAATAATTTCGACATTTTGTCTAATATTGTTCCAAAGACTTGTATACTCACATACCTGTCGTTCATGTCGTTGCAATTGTCTCTTTTTGTCAGACTTTGAATTAAAATAAGGCTTCAGGTATACATACTAGTAGTTCAACAATTAATGGATCTCCATTTATGTGCATGACACAAAATGTATTGATCATCCTTATAACTAGCAACCGTGTTTCGACGTTTCGACATTATATCTGACTTTATATCAGCATATATATTGACCAGTGTTCAAGCCAGCATTTCATACTTTTCTGTGAACGACATACATGTTTAAAGAATATACTACAAATCCTCAATATTTGAATTATTCCTGAATGCGACATTGTCTTTTATTGTTTCTATAATATATACATCTATAATGTATAAACTAATACTAGTACTCCTGTCAAATAATATAATTTCGACATTTTGTCTAATACTTAACGACAGGTATGTGAGTATACAAGTCTTTGGAACAATATTAGACAAAATGTCGAAATTATATTATTTTGATAGGGGTACTAGTATTAATTTATATATTATATATGTATACATTATAGAAACAATAAAAGACAATGTCGCATTCAGGAATAATTCAAATATTGAGGATTTGTAGTATATTCTTTAAACATATATGTCGTTCACATAAAGGTATGAAATGCTGGCTTGACCACTGGTCAATGTATATGCTGATATGAAGTCAGATATAATGTCGAAACTACGAAACACAGTTACTAGTTATTAGGATGATCAATACATTTTTTGTCATGCACAACAATGGACATACATTCATTGTTGAACTACTTGTGTGTATACCAGGAATTATTCAAATACTGAGAATCTGTATTATATTATTTAAACATATACTTCGTTCGAAGAAAAGTATGAAATGCTGACTTGAAGACTGGTCAATATATATACTGATATAAATTAGGATATAATGTCGAAACTACGAAACGCGGTTGTTAGATATATGAATGATCAATACATTTTGAGTCATGCAACAAATGGACATCCATTACTTGTTGAACTATGTATACCTGAAGCCTTATTTTAATTAAAAGTATGACAAATAGAGACAATTGCAACGACATGAACGACAGGTATGTGAGTATACAAGTCTTTGGAACAATATTAGACAAAATGTCGAAATTATTTTGATATCGGTATTCGTATTAAAGGTCAAATACGATAGAATTTCTTAATTTAACTAAAGTAACACATTTCCATAGATATATATCATATCAATGACACGGCGTACTTGTAATCCACATAATTGCAATATTTAAGATGGTTTATAACGATAAAGTTGACGATAACAAAATTACAACATAAACCCAACCTGGTTGTCTCCCTTGACTTTTAGACCGTGTGACGTCATTTTGGACACAAGTGGAACTGTTCCTCTTCAGATTAACTAAATTTGAATGGGTCCTGTCGATTTTTTATCGGATTAAATTCATGATCAGTGACGGAAATTACTACAATGTGGTATGTTCTAAGCATTGTTTGTGTTGTCATTTCAATCACGTTTTAATTCCCTTCAATATTTAAGAAACAAAACAACGACCACATACTGATGTGGACATTACTGACTTCAACTGCTGGGCGTGTTATACATTACAAACGCAGCAGTGCAAACTGCGCGCTACAGGGGGCATAAATATCACGCTGTTTATACACTTGACGCGTGTGTGTATACATCGGTGATTGATTTTAAATATATATAATTATACATATAGCTGTCACTATTTTGTATATTTATGTGTTAGGTTTTGTAACAGACCATAAGTAAAGCATTCCGTATGAGGAAAAAATTATGTTCGCAAGAAATGACTTTAGCTGCGTATTTGTACACGCATGTATATTAGACATACATATACATGATTTGTAGTACACACGAAATGACGCGTAGTTGGCCGTTTCTGTCGTTAATTGTAAAGAATTTATAAATTAGCCATAATTGAGTTACTGAATTCCTAAATTGAGAAATGAACATTATAATTCTAGACAGGAAATTATTGACGAAAAATTGTAAAAGGAAAATTTGAAAAAAAAGTCGGTAGATAACCGGTAAAGTAAGAGACATTGTCCATAGTTCTTGGATGCCGAGTTAATCCCATTTTATCTTTTTCAATTATGGATACAAATTCAAATGAGAGTTAGCATTAACTAAATCGATTGGTACTTTTTTCAACATTTACATACTGCACCAGTCAGTTCCATCATCGCCCCAAACCCTCGGGGATAGACGGTCGTGTTTTTACCTTCAAGCTTTCCGCCGTATGGCCGGTGAAATGTTGGGATTTATTTTAGCGAACCAATGCCCTAGTGAAACTATTTAGTTGTCAGGGACCGGGGAAATATCGGAGATTGTCCCATTAGCTGTCACCCGCAGGCCGTGGAAGGCGGGGTGACAACCCATAAGCCCATCCCCAGGAGTGGGGTACCGTGGATGCTAAGTACTGACAGGTGCATAACAATGACACGTTAGAACAAGTGCGCTGAAAATTAAGTAATTTGGAAATATAAACTCACGCATTTCCAACACAATAATCGGCGTTATGATCTTTTCAATATTGTTGGTATTGCAATGCACATGTAATAAAAAGCATGTTTTTTTAATGACACCTCATGGTAAAATTTATGAACTATATCCAGTATCATTGAAAAGTGACAGTATTATAGTGCGATGCTTACACAGAAGTTTGAACATATTTTTTTACCTTTTTGAAGCTTTCCATTACACCAGAAAACATATTAGAGTTTACACGAATCCTAAGCTTGTCATTTTCAAAAAGTTTCACATTGATAAACAAAAACTTGGTTTATTACGCACATTCATTGAAGATATTTTTACGCACTTGCTCAACTGACCATAATTAATACTTACATTTCAATTCATGGCGTTATTTTGATTGGCGAATACAAATTGGTTTGTAATAATTTCGCCACGCCCCCTTGCACCTGCATGACCTATGGCAGGCCAGGCAGGGCCAACGATTACACTAAGAGCTGGATACCATGTGATCTATATATTATTTAAACATAAAATAGACCGCCTGCTTTTGGCGGCCTATAGTGCAGTGTCATATATGTGTCGGCATTTTACTGATGTTTAGTCTTTAAATGTAAGCCGGTCTAAATTGTAGGATCAAAATATCTGACCGTGCGTTGAAATTCTGGAAAATGAGGCACGTGTTTGAACTCTCAGACAAGTATTATTTTGTGATTTGTAACAAGAATTTAGTTATATTACGGAAGCAGATTACCAACCGTGGAGTTCGCTACATACATGTATGTTGTTTGTATTTTGTTAAATCCACGATGCTCGCACTGGGTAAGGACACGCCACGTTTTGACATATACATAAACAATACTGTACATGTATACGAGCCCATGCGTTGTTCCATACAGTATTCTACAATTGAAGTGGACAGAACATGCAGAACAACACAAACAAAGAATAAATCTTTAATACCGCTCTATTTTTTATATAATATATATCCAACGTTCTATTTCGGATAGTCTGACAGTATTTTTTCATAATTACCCATAAAGCAAAACGATACACAATTTAAACACGAACTTTTAAAATCTATATCATAGGCATATGATTTCAACTGTGCGTATCTATTTTTTTCCGTTATGTACTTTCTTGTTGGGGTACATAACGGGAGATGGATACGTGGATCTAGGTTCATACTAGGAAGAATCATTAGTTTACACACAGTTGAATTCAAATGCCAATGATCGATCTACATCGTTTTAGAAAAATGCAATTTATGGATCCATACTAAATTAATAAATTAATGAAACGTTTACCGAGTTATAAACATTTTATATCTGGTCTAATACACTGTTCTTTTTGCATTTTGATTGACAAAAATATATTATTAATACTTGGGCCGTTACAACATCTTCCTATAACACGCGTAATGTACACGCGTCTCCAGTTGCATTGACTGTTAACTTAATCTATGTACACATACCGATTTAGGAATTTTCGTACAGAAACAATTAAATTAAACATCAAATCGGTCAGCAGCTGATTATAAACTCGTGTTTGGCATGTTACAACCCCCCGTGATGTGCATAATGTACCAAGATTAACTGTATGACACTTCGTAGATCGACGCTGTGTATATGTATGTATAACCCCCGTGGAGAATTATTTTATGATTGTGCTTTATATTTGACCCACTATTACATAATAGCACATGCATTTCATGTAACTTTTATGAATTTAAATCGAACATAATCAATAGAGATCAAGATTTATGCGAATATACACTAATAGTATACAGCCTCTGTGTTAATCAGATGTTCCAAAAACACGTCACAAGCTAAGGGAAGTAACTCGGGTTAGTTTATTCACAAAATAAGATAATCGAAATAAGAGATGACGTTTATTGTGTGTTATAATCATATCTGAAGTGTAGAGATTGATGTAATCATATATTTATACCATAAACTTATTAAAACAGCAAAAAAATAATTTTGCGTATTTGACCTTTAAGGTAAAGAACCACTAAATGCCTCTGCGGACCAACAGGTGATACACTCAAGTAGTCCTTAAAAAACTTTGGTTTGCCTGTAAATGGTGATATTTCTTGACAAATCTCGAGTTAAATGATGATATTGAGTTTAAATGGTTGGTAAATATGCATGTGTTGAAGTAAAACTGTAATATTTGTATTATTCCGCTATTTTGTTATTGATACCAAAGTGAAAGTAGACTAGGGTAAAACCCAGAACTTATAAATCCGGACATGCGTAAAAACGGATAGACCATGTTTGAAGGACAAACACTTTCTTAGAAGATACATGAACCCCTTTTTTATTGCATTATTTTGAAGCTTAAATGGTTCTCTTTACAATGATATATGTGGTCCAGGTGGCCAAAGACTAAAAAAAGTTGAAAATTGGGGCCTACTATGGGCACTTTACATTGAGCTATAGAGCAAATTTATTTGGTGGTTTCTAACCTTAATTTATACATTATAGATGTATACATTATAGAAACTATCAAATACTATGTCTCATTCCGGAATAATTCAAATATTGAGGATTTGTAGTATATTTTTTAAACATATATGTCGTTCACAGAAAAGTATTAAATGCCGGCTTGAAGACTGGTCCATATATATGCTGATATAAAGTCAGATATAATGTCGAAACTACGAAACACGGTTGCTTGTTATAAGGATGATCAATGGATTGTTGTGTTATGCACATCAATGGATATCTATTTATTGTGGAAATATGAATACCTTTAGCCTTATAATAATACAAAGTCAAACAAGGGGGCTTTTGCAACGACACGAAGACAGGTACATGCGTAAACGAATCTTTGGAACAATATCAAACAAATACTGTATAGCGGGTATATTTCACGGTATCCAATTTTCGCGTTAATTGGATCCTTTTGAATTCACGGTGTCTTGATTTCGCGTTAACGGCCTTGACCGCGAAATTAAAACCTTGTTGGTAAACATGGAAGGGGAGGTATAGTTCAATTTTGAACCCTGAGCCATGACCTTTTCTAAAGACGATTCTATTTGGGCGGGTAACTCGTGATTTATTGATTTCAATAGTCATGGTTTAAAGATATGATACTTACTTATATGTGTAATTTATCAATTAGCAATTTCACACAGTTAGTCAATGCCGTAACAAGCTTTATCGGCAAATTGATTAAACTTTAAAAGTGCAGTCACGGCTCAATGCTCGAAATCAAACTATAAACGTTAGAGTATGAGTATAATCGTCATTACTGATCTCGGGGTCGTGTGTTCGAATTCCGGGATGGCCAACTAAAATTACTGATAGTCTTTGGGATGAGACTTTAAACCGAAGTCCCATGTATTGGTGCTATACATATGGCATATGGCATGCAAAGAACCAGTAATGCCTCTAGAATAAGGGCATCCTCTGAATCATGCATTATCCCCAACAACTAAAAGCACTAAGTCTTCTGGAGGCCTCGCCCATAAGGATTATCCGGTGGCGAGGATAAAGAAACGCAATAAACCAAACATACGTACTGATCATCAACTGTTAACATAAGAAAAACATGTAAATCTATTTACAAACAAACAATTATTTCAGCAAACATTTACACGTTCCGCAAACAAAACAGTTATTAATGTTGAACAAGTGTGATGAAACGGCTTACAATTCAAACCTTCAGACGATATTGATATGCATGCATAGAAATGTAAACACGTTCTTTACAAATATCCATATTCTAATTATATTTCATACATGTCGTAGTTCATTTATTATTACCGTATTTTACTCAAGCGACACAATGTGTCTAGTTGTAGGTCTTGCAAAGTAATGTTGGATTATTTCTTAAAGCTCCTTGATGCATTGTCTCTCTTTGTAAAATTTGTATATTTTTGGTGATTATTTCGCGGGGTTAAGATTTCGCGCATTCGATGTAAACCGCGAATATAGCGAAAATTAAACCCCCGCGAAATATACCCGCTATACAGTAGTCGAAATAATATTATTTTGATAGTGGTTAACTTTTAATGAATGAATTTATAGAAACAATAAAAGACAATGTCGCATTCAGGAAAAATGCAAATGTGATGATATGAAGTACATGTATATTCTTTAAACATATACTTCGTTCATAGAAACGTATGAAATGCTGGCTTGAAGACTAGTCAATATATATACTGATATAAATTCAGATATAATGTCGAAACGTCGAAACACGGTTGTTCGATTAAGAATGATCAAAACATTTTGTGTCATGCAACAAATGGACATCCATTAATTGTTCAACTATGTATACCTAAAGCCTTATTTTAATTCAAAGTCAGACAAAAAGAGACAATTCAACGATATGAATGACATGTATGTGAGTATACAAGTCTTTGGAAAAATATTAGACAAAATGTCGAAATTACATTAGTTTGATAGGGGGTACTTGTATTAGTTTAATAAACATTATAGATGTATATATTATAGAAACAATTAAAGACAATTTTGCATTCAGGAATAATTCCAATATTGAGGATTTGTAGTATATTCTTTAAACATATATGTCGTTCACAGAACAGTATGAAATGCTGGCTTGAACACTAGTCAATATATATGCTGATATAAATTCAGATATAATGTCGAAACTTCGAAACACGGTTGCTAGTTCTAAGGATGATCAATTCATTTTGAGTCATGCACATATATGGACAACCATTAATTGTTGAACTACTAGTATGTATACATGAAGCCTTATTTTAATTCAAAGTCTGACAAAGAGAGACAATTGCAACGATATGAATGACACGTATGTGAGTATACATGTCTTTGGAACAATATTAGACAAAATGTCGAAATTATATTATTTGACAGGAGTACTAGTATTAGTTTATACATTATAGATGTATATATTATAGAAACAATAAAAGACAATGACGCATTCAGGAATAATTCAAATATTGAGGATTTGTAGTATATTCTTTAAGCATGTATGTCGTTCACAGAAAAGTATGAAATGCTGGCTTGAACACTGGTCAATATATATGCTGATATAAAGTCAGATATAATGTCGAAACGTCGAAACACGGTTGCTAGTTATAAGGATGATCAATACATTTTGTGTCATGCACATAAATGGAGATCCATTAATTGTTGAACTACTAGTATATATACCTGAAGCCTTATTTTAATTCAAAGTCTGACAAAAAGAGACAATTGCAACGATATGAATGACACGTATGTGAGTGTACAAGTCTTTGGCACAATATTAGACAAAATGTCGAAATTATATTATTTTGATAGGGGTACTAGTATTAGTTTATATATTATAGATGTATATATTATAGAAACAATAAAAGACAATGTCGCATTCAGGAATAATTCAAATATTGAGGATTTGTAGTATATTCTTTAAACATATATGTCGTTCACATAAAGGTATGAAATGCTGGCTTGAACACTGGTCAATGTATATGCTGATATGAGGTCAGATATAATGTCGAAATTACGAAACACAGTTACTAGTTATAAGGATGATCAATACATTTTTTGTCATGCACAACAATGGACATACATTCATTGTTGAACTACTTGTGTGTATATCAGGAATAATTCAAATACTGAGAATCTGTATTATATTATTTAAACATATACTTCGTTCGAAGAAAAGTATGAAATGCTGACTTGAAGACTGGTCAATATATATACTGATATAAATTAGGATATAATGTCGAAACTACGAAACGCGGTTGTTAGATATATGAATGATCAATACATTTTGAGTCATGCAACAAATGGACATCCATTACTTGTTGAACTATGTATACCTGAAGCCTTATTTTAATTAAAAGTATGACAAATAGAGACAATTGCAACGACATGAACGACATGTATGTGAGTATACAAGTCTTTGGAACAATATTAGACAAAGTGTCGAAATTATTTTGATATCGGTATTCGTATTAAGGTAAAGAACCACTAAATGCCTCTGCGGATCAACAGGTGATACACTCAAGTAGTCCTTAAAAATCTTTGGTTTGCCTGTAAATGGTGATATTTCTTGACAAATCTCGAGTTAAATGATGATATTGAGTTTAAATGGTTGGTAAATATGCATGTGTTGAAGTAAAACTGTAATATTTGTATTATTCCGCTATTTTGTTATTGATACCAAAGTGAAAGTAGACTAGGGTAAAACCCAGAACTTATAAATCCGGACATGCGTAAAAACGGATAGACCATGTTTGAAGGACATACACTTTCTTAGAAGATACATGACCCCCTTTTTTATTGCATTATTTTGAAGCTTAAATGGTTCTCTTTACAATGATATATGTGGTCCAGGTGGCCAAAGACTAAACAAGTTGAAAATTGGGGCCCACTATGGGCACTTTACATTGAGCTATAGAGCAATTTTATTTGGTGGTTTCTAACCTTAATTTATACATTATAGATGTATACATTATAGAAACTATCAAATACTATGTCGCATTCAGGAATAATTCAAATATTGAGGATTTGTAGTATATTCTTTAAACATATATGTCGTTCACAGAAAAGTATGAAATGCTGGCTTGAAGACTGGTCCATATATATGCTGATATAAAGTCAGATATAATGTCGAAACTACGAAACACGGTTGCTTGTTATAAGGATGATCAATGGATTGTTGTGTCATGCACATCAATGGATATCTATTTATTGTGGAAATATGAATACCTTTAGCCTTATAATAATACAAAGTCAAACAAGGGGGCTTTTGCAACGACACGAAGACAGGTACATGCGTAAACGAATCTTTGGAACAATATCAAACAAATAGTCGAAATAATATTATTTTGATAGTGGATAACTATTAATGAATGAACTCATAGAAACAATAAAAGACAATGTCGCGTTCAGGAAAAATGCAAATGTGATGATATGTAGTACATGTATATTCTTTAAACATATACTTCGTTCATAGAAACGTATGAAATGCTGGCTTGAAGACTAGTCAATATATATACTGATATAAATTCAGATATAATGTCGAAACGTCGAAACACGGTTGTTAGATTAAGAATGATCAAAACATTTTGTGTCATGCAACAAATGGACATCCATTAATTGTTCAACTATGTATACCTAAAGTCTTATTTTAATTCAAAGTCTGACAAAAAGAGACAATTCAACGATATGAATGACATGTATGTGAGTATACAAGTCTTTGGAATAATATTAGACAAAATGTCGAAATTACATTAGTTTGATAGGGGGTACTTGTATTAGTTTAATAAACATTATAGATGTATATATTATAGAAACAATTAAAGACAATTTTGCATTCAGGAATAATTCCAATATTGAGGATTTGTAGTATATTCTTTAAACATATATGTCGTTCACAGAAAAGTATGAAATGCTGGCTTGAACACTGGTAAATATATATACTGATATAAATTCAGATATAATGTCGAAACTTCGAAAGACGGTTGCTAGTTCTAAGGATGATCAATTCATTTTGAGTCATGCACATACATGGACAACCATTAATTGTTGAACTACTTGTATGTATACATGAAGCCTTATTCTAATTCAAAGTCTGACAAAAAGAGACAATTGCAACGATATGAATGACACGTATGTGAGTATACATGTCTTTGGAACAATATTAGACAAAATGTCGAAATTATATTATTTGACAGGAGTACTAGTATTAGTTTATACATTATAGATGTATATATTATAGAAACAATAAAAGACAATGTCGCATTCAGGAATAATTCAAATATTGAGGATTTGTAGTATATTCTTTAAACATGTATGTCGTTCACAGAAAAGTATGAAATGCTGGCTTGAACACTGGTCAATGTATATGCTGATATAAAGTCAGATATAATGTCGAAACGTCGAAACACGGTTGCTAGTTATAAGGAGGATCAATACATTTTGTGTCATGCACATAAATGGAGATCCATTAATTGTTGAACTACTAGTATGTATACCTGAAGCCTTATTTTAATTCAAAGTCTGACAAAAAGAGACAATTGCAACGATATGAATGACACGTATGTGAGTATACAAGTCTTTGGAACAATATTAGACAAAAAGTCGAAATTATATTATTTTGATAGGGGTACTAGTATTAATTTATATATTATAGATGTATACATTATAGAAACAATAAAAGACAATGTCGCATTCAGGAATAATTCAAATATTGAGGATTTGTAGTATATTCTTTAAACATATATGTCGTTCACATAAAGGTATGAAATGCTGGCTTGACCACTGGTCAATGTATATGCTGATATGAAGTCAGATTTAATGTCGAAACTACGAAACACAGTTACTAGTTATAAGGATGATCAATACATTTTTTGTCATGCACAACAATGGACATACATTCATTGTTGAACTACTTGTGTGTATACCAGGAATTATTCAAATACTGAGAATCTGTATTATATTATTTAAACATATACTTCGTTCGAAGAAAAGTATGAAATGCTGGCTTGAAGACTGGTCAATATATATACTGATATAAATTAGGATATAATGTCGAAACTACGAAACGCGGTTGTTAGATATATGAATGATCAATACATTTTGAGTCATGCAACAAATGGACATCCATTACTTGTTGAACTATGTATACCTGAAGCCTTATTTTAATTAAAAGTATGACAAATAGAGACAATTGCAACGACATGAACGACAGGTATGTGAGTAAACAAGTCTTTGGAACAATATTAGACAAAATGTCGAAATTATTTTGATATCGGTATTCGTATTAAGGTAAAGAACCACTAAATGCCTCTGCGGACCAACAGGTGATACACTCAAGTAGTCCTTAAAAAACTTTGGTTTGCCTGTAAATGGTGATATTTCTTGACAAATGTGGAGTTAAATGATGATATTGAGTTTAAATGGTTGGTAAATATGCATGTGTTGAAGTAAAACTGTAATATTTGTATTATTCCGCTATTTTGTTATTGATACCAAAGTGAAAGTAGACTAGGGTAAAACCCAGAACTTATAAATCCGGACATGCGTAAAAACGGATAGACCATGTTTGAAGGACAAACACTTTCTTAGAAGATACATGAACCCCCTTTTTATTGCATTATTTTGAAGCTTAAATGGTTCTCTTTACAATGATATATGTGGTCCAGGTGGCCAAAGACTAAAAAAAGTCGAAAATTGGGGCCTACTATGGGCACTTTACATTGAGCTATAGAGCAAATTTATTTGGTGGTTTCTAACCTTAATTTATACATTATAGATGTATACATTATAGAAACTATCAAATACTATGTCGCATTCAGGAATAATTCAAATATTGAGGATTAGTAGTATATTCTTTAAACATATATGTCGTTCACAGAAAAGTATGAAATGCTGGCTTGAAGACTGGTCCATGTATATGCTGATATAAAGTCAGATATAATGTCGAAACTACGAAACACGGTTGCTTGTTATAAGGATGATCAATGGATTGTTGTGTTATGCACATCAATGGATATCTATTTATTGTGGAAATATGAATACCTTTAGCCTTATAATAATACAAAGTCAAACAAGGGGGCTTTTGCAACGACACGAAGACAGGTACATGCGTAAACGAATCTTTGGAACAATATCAAACAAATAGTCGAAATAATATTATTTTGATAGTGGTTAACTATTAATGAATGAATTTATAGAAACAATAAAAGACAATGTCGCATTCAGGAAAAATGCAAATGTGATGATATGAAGTACATGTATATTCTTTAAACATATACTTCGTTCATAGAAACGTATGAAATGCTGGCTTGAAGACTAGTCAATATATATACTGATATAAATTCAGATATAATGTCGAAACGTCGAAACACGGTTGTTAGATTAAGAATGATCAAAACATTTTGTGTCATGCAACAAATGGACATCCATTAATTGTTCAACTATGTTTACCTAAAGCCTTATTTTAATTCAAAGTCAGACAAAAAGAGACAATTCAACGATATGAATGACATGTATGTGAGTATACAAGTCTTTGGAAAAATATTAGACAAAATGTCGAAATTACATTAGTTTGATAGGGGGTACTTGTATTAGTTTAATAAACATTATAGATGTATATATTATAGAAACAATTAAAGACAATTTTGCATTCAGGAATAATTCCAATATTGAGGATTTGTAGTATATTCTTTAAACATATATGTCGTTCACAGAAAAGTATGAAATGCTGGCTTGAACACTGGTCAATATATATACTGATATAAATTCAGATATAATGTCGAAACTTCGAAACACGGTTGCTAGTTCTAAGGATGATCAATTCATTTTGAGTCATGCACATACATGGACAACCATTAATTGTTGAACTACTAGTATGTATACATGAAGCCTTATTTTAATTCAAAGTCTGACAAAAAGAGACAATTGCAACGATATGAATGACACGTATGTGAGAATACATGTCTTTGGAACAATATTAGACAAAATGTCAAAATTATATTATTTTGATAGGGGTACTAGTATTAGTTTATACATTATAGATGTATATATTATAGAAACAATTAAAGACAATTTTGCATTCAGGAATAATTCCAATATTGAGGATTTGTAGTATATTCTTTAAACATATATGTCGTTCACAGAAAAGTATGAAATGCTGGCTTGAACACTGGTCAATATATATGCTGATATAAATTCAGATATAATGTCGAAACTTCGAAACACGGTTGCTAGTTCTAAGGATGATCAATTCAATTTGAGTCATGCACATATATGGACAACCATTAATTGTTGAACTACTAGTATGTATACATGAAGCCTTATTTTAATTCAAAGTCTGACAAAGAGAGACAATTGCAACGATATGAATGACACGTATGTGAGTATACATGTCTTTGGAACAATATTAGACAAAATGTCGAAATTATATTATTTGACAGGAGTACTAGTATTAGTTTATACATTATAGATGTATATATTATAGAAACAATAAAAGACAATGACGCATTTAGGAATAATTCAAATATTGAGGATTTGTAGTATATTCTTTAAGCATGTATGTCGTTCACAGAAAAGTATGAAATGCTGGCTTGAACACTGGTCAATGTATATGCTGATATAAAGTCAGATATAATGTCGAAACGTCGAAACACGGTTGCTAGTTATAAGGATGATCAATACATTTTGTGTCATGCACATAAATGGAGATCCATTAATTGTTGAACTACTAGTATATATACCTGAAGCCTTATTTTAATTCAAAGTCTGACAAAAAGAGACAATTGCAACGATATGAATGACACGTATGTGAGTATACAAGTCTTTGGCACAATATTAGACAAAATGTCGAAATTATATTATTTTGATAGGGGTACTAGTATTAATTTATATATTATAGATGTATACATTATAGAAACAATAAAAGACAATGTTGCATTCAGGAATAATTCAAATATTGAGGATTTGTAGTATATTCTTTAAACATATATGTCGTTCACATAAAGGTATGAAATGCTGGCTTGACCACTGGTCAATGTATATGCTGATATGAGGTCAGATATAATGTCGAAATTACGAAACACAGTTACTAGTTATAAGGATGATCAATACATTTTTTGTCATGCACAACAATGGACATACATTCATTGTTGAACTACTTGTGTGTATACCAGGAATTATTCAAATACTGAGAATCTGTATTATATTATTTAAACATATACTTCGTTCGAAGAAAAGTATGAAATGCTGACTTGTAGACTGGTCAATATATATACTGATATAAATAAGAATATAATGTCAAAACTACGAAACGCGGTTGTTAGATATATGAATGATCAATACATTTTGAGTCATGCAACAAATGGACATCCATTACTTGTTGAACTATGTATACCTGAAGCCTTATTTTAATTAAAAGTATGACAAATAGAGACAATTGCAACGACATGAACGACAGGTATGTGAGTATACAAGTCTTTGGAACAATATTAGACAAAATGTCGAAATTATTTTGATATCGGTATTCGTATTAAGGTAAAGAACCACTAAATGCCTCTGCGGACCAACAGGTGATACACTCAAGTAGTCCTTAAAAAACTTTGGTTTGTCTGTAAATGGTGATATTTCTTGACAAATGTGGAGTTAAATGATGATATTGAGTTTAAATGGTTGGTAAATATGTATGTGTTGAAGTAAAACTGTAATATTTGTATTATTCCGCTATTTTGTTATTGATACCAAAGTGAAAGTAGACTAGGGTGAAACCCAGAACTTATAAATCCGGACATGCGTAAAAACGGATAGACCATGTTTGAAGGACAAACACTTTCTTAGAAGATACATGACCCCCTTTTTATTGCATTATTTTGAAGCTTAAATGGTTCTCTTTACAATGATATATGTGGTCCAGGTGGCCAAAGACTAAAAAAGTTGAAAATTGGGGCCTACTATGGGCACTTTACATTGAGCTATAGAGCAAATTTATTTGGTGGTTTCTAACCTTAATTTATACATTATAGATGTATACATTATAGAAACTATCAAATACTATGTCGCATTCAGGAATAATTCAAATATTGAGGATTAGTAGTATATTCTTTAAACATATATGTCGTTCACAGAAAAGTATGAAATGCTGGCTTGAAGACTGGTCCATATATATGCTGATATAAAGTCAGATATAATGTCGAAACTACGAAACACGGTTGCTTGTTATAAGGATGATCAATGGATTATTGTGTCATGCACATCAATGGATATCTATTTATTGTGGAAATATGAATACCTTTAGCCTTATAATAATACAAAGTCAAACAAGGGGGCTTTTGCAACGACACGAAGACAGGTACATGCGTAAACGAATCTTTGGAACAATATCAAACAAATAGTCGAAATAATATTATTTTGATAGTGGTTAACTATTAATGAATGAATTTATAGAAACAATAAAAGACAATGTCGCATTTAGGAAAAATGCAAATGTGATGATATGTAGTACATGTATATTCTTTAAACATATACTTCGTTCATAGAAACGTATGAAATGCTGGCTTGAAGACTAGTCAATATATATACTGATATAAATTCAGATATAATGTCGAAACTTAGATTAAGAATGATCAAAACATTTTGTGTCATGCAACAAATGGACATCCATTAATTGTTCAACTATGTATACCTAAAGCCTTATTTTAATTCAAAGTCTGACAAAAAGAGACAATTCAACGATATGAATGACATGTATGTGAGTATACAAGTCTTTGGAACAATATTAGACAAAATGTCGAAATGTCGCATTCAGGAAAAATGCAAATGTGAACTTTTCACTTTTAGTTTGAACAGAAATGGACTTCCAGTATATTTGACCGATGAATAGGATGTATATATACATAGAGAAGCTTGCACCAGTTGTCATTTCTTACGAGTTTCATCGAAAGAGTGGACTCATTGGAACGTACAGGTGTGTCTTTTTATATTGAATTTATTAAACGAGCTGGATAAAAGTAATGCTTTGCAAGGCTCTGTCGAGTATTTTATAACTTTAATCCAGCGAGTTTGATACATTTAATATGTATAGACATAAATGTAAGATTATTTTATCACGTAAAAATATAAAAAATTTGAAACCGCCGTGTGATTCGATCGCTGGACTTTAGCATCAGAAAATTACTAAGCGAGTTGCTTAACCACTCGGCCACTATTGACCTAAATAATTTAACATAATAAAATCATTGATGTGCGCGCTATATCGCGTTCGTAACGCGTAGTAATAATAATCAACGCATTTAAACACCTATTCTTTTAATTTCATACAATTTCCTTCAATTACAAGAAGAAACTAATATGTTACAATCGAACAGATTAAATGATATAAGGAAAGTTTAATGTTCTAATCTTGCAAAACTGATTAACGAGGAGTAACTAATTTCAATGAGTGTATATATTCTGTGTTGTCAGTTTCGGGAGTAAATGCATCTTAGTGGATTTCATTTTTTGGCATTGTAATAGTCTGGCGCGAAATCGCCAGCCTAAAACATGTACATGTGCTAAGCGAGAATAAGGTCAGTGAGTAATGCAGTTAAAATATAAGAAATACGTTGATCTTTATTCACAGCAAATACATTTAACGAATGTTTGTATGAATTAGGTTGCCATGGTAACAGTCTTCAATATCTTTTGATGATGTAGGCTGCATAGGTTTCAACCTAAATTTAGCGGTACTTGGAGCGCGACGCCCTGCTGTTTTCGTGAGTCGACCAATGCATGGATTGGCTGACGTCGCTTCAAGCTAATTTGCATAGTTATGTTTATGTTATGTGTATGTGCACGTGAGTGCCGAATGGTGTTTTTACCTTCCAGCTTCCCCCGCACTGTCGGGGCATTGTTGGGATTTTAATCTCGAACCAATAGCCCGGGGACAATATCTAGTTGTCAGGAGCCGGCGAAATACCAAAGCTTTTATCATCAGCTGTCCCAACAGGGCCGTGGAAGGGGATGGATTTTGACAACCCAAAAGTAAAACTTCCGGCCCGTTCCCGGGGTTGGTGCCGTGTATGCAACTGACTGGTGCATTACGAGAAACTAGCTAATTTTACGACTTCTGCACCATGTTAATCATTACACTGTCTCTATTTACGCCATGTGACTGTTACCGTTTCATACGTGATTAAATTAGCTTAATCAATTGGGTGGCAAGGTGGTATAGTGGTTTCCCACTCAACTAGGGATGAACTGGTTGAAAACCCAGAGATAGTCTCGCGTGATCGGTGCTAGATACACTGGACACGTTATAGAACCAATGGATCTATTTGGAATGAGCTAGGGTATTGCACCCGGATTCTGCTTTTTTCTTTTATTATAATGGCGAGCGTTCATAACATTGAATATTAATGCCATGCGTGGGGTTAAAATAGAATAGGCTGTAAGGTTTTCCAGGCTGACTCAGTCCACCTGGTACTTCCTATAAAAAAAAGTATAACAGTATTTAAAAAATGTGTGCAATATACACATGTTTACCTATCCCTTACTGCAAAAACAAATATACAGCCTAACTCAATGAGCAGAAAGTTAAACATGATAAGAAACAAGAATTTCATATACGTATATCTAATCTATATGGCAGGCTATGAACATCAGTGTAGCTAACGCTGACTTAAATCCGGGGATTGAGCCTTTATATGCTTTATTTCTACTGAAACATGGCAGGCATATATATGTACCTCCACCCGGATTTGAACCCGGGTCGCCAGATTAGACGGCAAGCGCACTAACCACTGAGCTACGGAGGAACATATAATAGTCCACGGTTGCTGAAGGAACGTGAAAGGCCAGATGATAATAATGGCGTGAGGGTCTAGAATACAGGGTGGGATACTGTTTATGGTCAACTTATACATGATTGAAACTATTATGAAATAAAGTTAGCCTGCTATATAGTCTCCTATCTTGAAGTGAGTTCATTGATCGTTTGTAAAGAGCAGACATAAAAGAGGTCCCAAACAAATCCTTGCGGTGTGTCAGATATAACAGGAGCCTGGTTGGATGTTACACCATCGACGAATACTCTCTGAGTTTTGTCTCCTAGGAAAGCTTTTATCCAGGAAGGCGCTGTGCCCCTAATTCGGTAATGTGAGGGTTTCAGTAGTAAGTTACCATGATGGAGCACATCAAAAGCTTTAGAAAAATCCATAATGGCTACTGCAACCTTGCTTCTCTGTACTGACTCCACAAGGTCATGTGTGAAACCTACTAGCTGTGTTTCGCATGACCTTCGGGTACGAAAACCATGTTATTATCTACAAGGATATTTGATGATATTATTGACTACAATATGTTCTAAAAGTTTACATGTTAAAAAGGTTGAAGAGACTGGCCTATAATTACTAGGTTGGAACTTTTCATCGTATACATCTCATCCCCTTCTCTTCGTTGATTTTATGTCTGTCCTTGTCACCTCCCAATTATATACATTAATGAATGCTCGTGCGTATAACGTATAACGTAGATGAATTAATAAGTTAATTGGCACTACTTATGATGGCTATAAGTTTGGTTTCTTCTCCAGGACCATTTAATTAACACTGGAATAGCCTCCCACATCAAGTAGCCTGTAGTCAGTCTCTCCGCATGCATGTGAGTGCCGTCGCATTGATCATGTTTCACCATAATCAGTCTTCTGAAAATCTGTTTTACTCCTTTTAAACATATCGTTCTCTACTTTTGCTCTTTTACCACTCTTAGCAGTCGCGCGCTAATCTTTTGGAGTAGGACACGTGGTACCAGTATAAATTCCCCCCTTCTTCACGTGGCACAACCTCTTAATTAATAAATATTCCCGCGAGATAAATACGGGCTTACCGGCTGATACAGGGTTTTAGTAGTATCCAAAATGGCGCAAGACAGAGCGCAAGGTACGGTTCAATTCTTGAAAGATTTTTTGTCAGAAGAAAAAAACGACAGGCTCAAATCTGTGTTGAAACTTTTATTGACTGAGCTTAGAGGTGGCCTTGCGCGATCCAATGTCTTCTTCTCTAGTGTTACTGCATCCAATGCCAATTCGCGTGTGTGTTTCAGCAAAGCCACTTTGGATGCGGAAGTACACCGAGATGAATTGGATTTAAAAATAAACGCACCTTACATAGCATTTTTTGTTCGTGGTTATGCTATATTGGAAGCGTTTTTGGACGAAAGCAACCCAAGAATACCGGAGAATAAAGCAGAAAGTCAGGCTGTTGAGGATTTGTTGATGTTTCTTGCTGACACAAGTGGTAAGAGTAGCCTAAAATCACGGTATCGATATGCTCCAGTACAGTCAATTCGCCAGTAGCGGATCATTGCCAATAGCGGATCACTCGATTATTTACCAAGTTAAAACAGCATATTAAACAAATATTTCGCAACAACTTTTTTACAGTCATAAAGACAATTCATATACCTATTAACTGATTAACACATGATTTAATATTTTCAAACAATGATGTTTTTACGAAAATAATCTTGAAAAGAAAATCCAGCTGTTATTTGACGAGGACAGTTTGGTCGCACATGAGTTGAACATCAGAAACCAGTTTACAATTTTACAAACCTGAGAGGTATTTCCGAATAAATTCCTATACTGAGTAAGAGGTTTATGTTTTAACTTTTATTTAATAAAATGATTCATAAAAATATCTGCATATTTAATGGATTCTGCAACGAGTTAAACTATGACCTACTTTTGCCAGTAGCGGATCACATGTACACTACAGGGATTTCCCCAGAATTTTTTCCAAGCGCAATAAGCTTGGGAACAGGAGGGGTGTCCCGTCCTGTATTTTGGAAAAAAATCAATTTGGTGGATGAAAATCATGACATGGTGAAATTAGGGAGCCTGGAGGTTTTGTGACTTTTTAAGCGCAATTTTAAGCGCAAATCAAATTGTAAGCGCACTGGCAAACTGGATTTTGGAATCCAAGCGCACTGGGCTCAGACATTAAAATGCCCTGAGGAAATCTCTGCACTAACAGACACCTGCAAGGGAAATTCTCAAACTTATTTTTGCAGATGTGGTCAGTAAATAAAATGCCTTATGATCTATTGCTGTTATGTTTAATGTATAATAATGCTTAGCCCCTGTTATTTAGGAAAAAAATGTTATAATTAGACCACCAAAGACCATGAGGCTTTTTATAAGTCAATGTTTAAGAGTCAGGTCTGGATCCCTTGTTTTTGACACAGTTTGTATGACCATTCCTTTAGTCTCACACTTTTTATGCTACTAATTTAGAAAAATGCTAATGTTAGCATGGGGTGTTTAAACTAGCATGGTTACCAGTTTGGTTAAACCATTCCTTATTGTAGCAGTGTGTATTCGATTTAACTTCTGTGTTTCAGTCAGTTGCATCCACGGTCCCTACCCCGGGGATGGGCAGGATTTTACTTTGGGGATGTCAACGCCATTCCACCGCCCTGCAGGGACAGCTGATGTTAAATCTCCGGAATTTCCCGGCTCCTCACAACTAAATGTTGTCCCTTGTGATATTTGTCTGGAAAGAAAATCCCACACATTTCTTCGGTAGTGCGGGGGAAGCTTGGAGGTAAAAGTAAAAACATGGCCAACAAATTGACCTACTATCACACACAAGCAAACCAGCTGCGTTGGAATAATTACTAAATTGTAGCTTCCTGGCAAACAGCTCAGTAAGTACCGGTCAAAGGTATCAATACCATCCCTTCAACACAACTCCGGGTACCCCAGGGTTGAGTCATATTATTACCGATTACTGTTTATGTTGTATATCAATGAACATCTACTCTACATCCCACCTGTTGGGGGCAACAACAGTCTAGCCTTTCCCAGGAGACACCCAACAAGCTGTCTTCAACAGATAAAGGCACAATAATATGATACTAGGCTTTTGCCAGGCCGATCCGTTGCTATGCGAGCACTGTCTTGGACCCGTATACCAGACACAAACATAAAATGTACTATGTAGGTTGTGATACAGCATGATTTGTTAAAAGGGACTCTCACATCACGAGAAAGTCCAGCTAGACAATTTCTAATATTGGTTGCATTGGCATACCAGCAGATACATTCTCCCACCAAGCAACACTCTAGGCCATTCAATAAGGTAATCGGTTTCTTCTGTCTCACACTTTTGTTCCTGTACAATTCATCCCCTCTGTCATCCAACTCAGGAACCAGCTCACTGAGCAAGGTTCCATGGTTGACAGCATCGAGTCCTCCAAGAAGGGTGTGGGATGAGGATAATCCTGATTCTGCATTTCATCAAATATAGATCTGTTAACTTCTCCATACAAGTAACCATATCTCCAAGCATATTTAATTATTTACACAGTAACACATCAACACTTGTGTTAATAAATAACTATGATTGATTCCCTGCATCTGTATTAATGTTATTTGTTATTTTTCTATTCTTGTCAGTATTTACCTAACTATATTAATGTAATATTTATGTAAGGGACTATCCAGTTTGTTGAGGTAAGCAAATATATATTCTAATTTTAGATTGTAATAAAACTACATTGTACATAAATAACCATTGTCTCTTGTTTATGTCAGTCAACCAACATGTTGCAGAAGTCCTGATTTGTTATCAAACACCATTGTCACATCATGCCAGTGCCAGAGATATTACATTTTGTAAAAGTCAAAGTTGGTATAATCCTGACCTTTGGGATCATGTTGATACCTTCTGACAGTTTTGACAGGTCAAATTCATTTTGAGAACGTCCCTCGGAACCAAAGGTCACGTGATCCGCTATTGGCACATGTGATCCGGTAATGGCCGAATTACTCGTGAATGAAAACAGTCTGGATAAACAACGCAACGATGTCACAGTTTTGAATAGTATTTATTGTTTAAATGTTGAATTATTATTTAGCAAGATGATATATGTTTCAGTCCCCGTGATACTGTCATTTTCTGTAAATATGCATTCATGTTTATAGTGATCCGCTATTGGCAAATTCACTGCATATTTGAGTTTTATCTGTCTATTAACAGCTCTCCATAGCAAAGTCAATGAAAATGGAATTTGCAAACTAAACCACCTATTCTGGATTTAACAGGTTAAATTGTCATAGTTATAGTAACACTCATTTCATTCATAAACTATCCTCTTACTGCCAATATTCGATCACAACCTAAATTTGATCAGCTACGGAAATGTTTTGAATTTTACTTATTTGACCTCGATTCCGATTGTGTGCGCATCGTTTGTTTACATGGACTACTCACAACTGTCAAAACAGTTTTCTTCGTCAAAAATAAGATTCCAAATAAAAAAGATGACCAAATTACAGAAACCTTCTAAAAATGTCGGGAATTTACTAAGCCCAAAAATGCGAGTGATGAACACATGGAAAACATTGAAAATCCGCTTTGTTTACATTCCGTTTGCTTGAAATGGATATTTTCCAGTGCCGAAATGTTGTCGTAAAAGAGCGGCAACGTATACTTGCCGAAAAATATAACGCGAACATATATATGGCTACGACTATTGTTGATTTTCCTTTTTGGAATTTAATTGCAGAAATGTGTTATTTACAAGAAGTCATCTGTTATCAAAACTATTTGACCTATTACAATTTTATGAAGCCATTGTGTTGTGACAAGCATAATGAGCAGACGCACATTGTTTTCTGCCCTTATGTATGAGTTTTGACTCGCTGGGAAACATTTATTGACCCAACGTAATCCTGGCGTGTCCTAGCTAGGGATTTCCCCAGATCAAATTAGTTCTAGGCACTCGTGCGCTTAGATTTCAAAATGAAGTCTCCCGTAGCGCTTAAGCTATGATTTACTTTTAAAAATCGTACCTGTGCGTTTACATTTCTGCTAAAAAAACATCAATTTTGTTGTTTCTAATAATTTCTGACCTAACATGGGGTTTAGCCTTTTAGGCCTATTTATTTTTATTGCTTATTGATCAAACTTAGCAATGAACCATGACCAATAAGTTTCCTTGTTTCAAACACTATATACGCTACTTCCATGTGCTTGGGTTCCAGCTATAATTACGCCCTAGAGGGGTATATTAATTGGCAATTGCTCGGAACATTGACCGGTGCAGCGGTATTTTCTTACACCGATAATTTATCCTCTTAATATTTTGACAAATCTGCATCAATTTTCTGGATTTTTTAGTCGGTCCAGTGGATCGATAGGCAGGCAACTTGCAACGGTCAGGACCGATGGATTTCAGGAAGACTGTCACGGTACAATAATCAAAACACTTTAATTTGTTTCTTGATAAGGTGTTAGACAATGCACTCAATATAATCTACATCTAAGGGGATACTCCCAACTATCAATTACTGATAATGACTGGGAGGTCGAGGCAGTGGTTAATAATATAAGATTAAAATAAGTAATTGTTAATATACACATGATACATGATTTGTATTCTTATGGTAAAAGTATCTATGTACAATTTGATAAAAGGTAAAAACAGTAGTATGACATTTAGTGCATGTAAGAATTCAGGCCAGCTGTAAAGTGTTGGAGATCCACACTGGCCTGGATGTCGTAAGGCAGGGTGTTCCAGTATCTAATTGTTCTAGGGAAAAATGAGTTTTTGTGGTAGTTAGAGTTTGAAGGGGGTATGTTGTAGTTTAAATGTTTTCTGGTGTTAGAGAGATGGTTTTGATCAACATTGACAAGGTTGACTTGTGAGAAATTTTATAGAGCATAACAAGGGAGGAATAAATTCTGCAATTTTTGAGTGTTGGCCATTTGAGAGATTCTAGCATTATTGTGACACTAATATAGTGAGAATAATCATTTAATACATATCGAGCTGCCGCTCTTTGCACCCTCTCCAGTTCATGAGTTAGTGTTTTTATCCAAGGGTGCCAGATGGTACTACAGTATTCCAATTGTGGGCGAACGTAGGTCTTATAGGCTGTTTCTTTAATTTTTTGGTTATTCCATTGAACATTTCTTTTTACAAATCTTAAGGTATTTTTTGCCTTAGCAGCTGTCATTTCAATTTTTTTTTCAAGCTAAAATCATCACTTATGTTTTTTCCTAGGTATTTGGCATTATTTGTTGTTTTAAGTTCTTTGTTATGGAGTTAATATTTTTCTTTTTCTTTGATATTCTTATTATTTCACATTTATCTGGATTAAACTCCATAGCCCATTTCTTTTCCCATTCTTCTAATTTATTGAGATCATCTTGTAGTTTGTTAGCGTCAGTTGAAGAGTCAATGGTTAGGTAAATAATGGTGTCATCAGCAAATAATCGAATCCTACTTTTTACTGAGTCTGGCATATCATTTATAAAACAAAGAAATAAACATGGACCTAGGACTGAACCTTGCGGAACACCTGATAGAACTGGTAGAGAGCCTGAATTGGAACCATCAACTACTACCGATTGTGTTCGATGGCTAAGCCAAGATTTAATCCAAGATAGAGTTATTTTATTTATGCCTAATTTCATTAATTTATACAGAAGGAGCTGATGATCAACCTTATCGAAAGCTTTGGAAAAGTCCATTACACTGAGATCTGTTTGTTTACCAGTCATGAGTTTGTCCAAAAATTCTTGAGTAAAGGATAAGAGTTGTGTTTCGTAGCAATGTTTTGAGCGGAAAACATGTTGGAAAGGGGTTAAGAGATTTTTACTATCAAGATGTTTCATGATATTTGAGACTAATATGTGTTCCATTAATTTGGAAGCAATACAGGTTAAGGAGATTGGTACAATCGTGTGAAATAGTGTTGTTTATTATGTCATAATACAGAAGGACTGATTGTGTCAAAAAAACTGTGAAAACATTATCAGCGTAGTTTGCAATTTTTGTAAACAATGTAATAGGTAACTAACTACATCAAAAGAGTTTGAGGGGGTTTAACAAAGGTGAGAACTATAAGTAAGAGGAAATTATATACGAAACAAGCAATGTATCTGACAGGTTATAATATCAATAATTTTGTCACTATGCGACTAGGTTTTCGCGGAGTTCGCGGGAGACTTAAAAACGCGAAAGTTTGTAGCCGCGACAGGGGTCGAATTTAGCGATATTTTCTACTAGCTAAAATTAGCTTGTGCCATTTGGGTTCACTAGCTAAAAGGAAAAGCTACTAGCTAAAAAAAATTAAAATTTATTAACCAATTTAATAGAAAATTAACTGCTATAAAGTGCTATGCCTTGATCACTATGCCTGAAGCATGAAACAGATAAAAAAAAAATCAAGATACATTAAAACGAAAACTGCAGTTCACATATGTGTTAAATCATTTAAAACTTAAAGCTTCATCATTCATGCATCGATTTATGCTTGGTGTGAATGTCGGGTACGAAAATCGTAAGTCCGTTATGTCGATTTTCCATCGGTGTCGCGGAAACTAGTGACATTTCAGTTTGTTGCTATTATTGCATGTTTTGATGCTCCTCTTTGTCGAAAATCGATTCATTGAATTTATTACTAACTGTAACAAACTTGTTCTCGATGATTGTTGGTGTATTTAAGCGGATATCTGCGATCCGATAAAGCAAATTTAAGGCATGAATAAATTGCAATATCTTGATCATAGTATATCAAGCAAAAGTGCCGAGCCATTCCCAATGTGGATTTCCTATTTACTCGTTTGACAGATCAACACAAGTTTCCACCGATAGTTAGCGACAGAAAACACATTGTTTTGTTGAAATTTATAAGCAATTCGTTAAGGAAGGACTTTTATTGGTGTTTGCTCCTTTTTTTCATACTCGCTAAAATATGCGAGTGACTTTAAATGTCACTCGCTATTCTGAATTTCTACAAGCTATTAGCGAGTATGCGAGCTTAAATTCGAACCCTGCCCGAATATGCCGACGTTCGGCGAAATGCGAAAGTTTGTATCCGCCAAAGTTTCTAGGTTTACAGTATGTGGCTTGGAAAGTTAATTTGGGGCTTCTGGACATGACGTCGTTAACGAGAAAATGCGCGGCTTACGCAACATATACATCAAACACTCTGATTCTGTCTGTTGCACACTTAATTTTTTTTAAACAAGACAGGGGGTTGATAATTGACTCGAAGAGTCGTTATAGCAGACGTTGTGCTTCCTTCTAAACTTAGCACCCAACCTTACCTGAGCATGTTACAATCGTTTTCATTATTTTAAGATAACTAATATTCATTTATCTTATGAAATAAGATTGCACATAAATTTATCTTATGAAATTAGATTGCGTTTTGTCTGTAGAGTAAACATAAAATGTTATTTTCCTAAAAATCCTGTTAAGGGGATTATAAATGCCTCCTTTGCTCTATATTTCTGATCTGTAGCATTATAGATAGAGAGAAAATTTCCGATGCACAACTATATTGATATCTAAGAGAGAAAATTTCTGATCAGTCGCTTTATAGATTGAAAGAAAAATTCTGATTCTGATTGTAAAGTTGGAACATTTTTATCAGGGTTTTTTTCTTGGCATTTTTAACTCGGCAAGTTTACGTGATGAAACTTTGCATCAATATTAGCAGTCATATTTTTGGGTTAGACGTTTAACTGGAATCCACGTAAATAACCGGAATAGACCGGAATCCAGATAAATAACCGGAATAGGCCTATATTTCGATAATGAACATTATTTTTGTACAGTTTTTGGTTTAAATCAATGTTATTTAACATAAGCAACGTATATATTAAATATGTTTTTCATTTCAGGACAGTCACTTCTTATTGAGAACATAGAGAATGGTAAATGTTCGGGTGAATTAGAGGCAACATTAGCAGTTAGAATGGCTCAACATTTGTTGGTTCCCCTTGCGCCACATAAAATGTTTGTGATTGATTCCTACCCTGGTCTCCAGTTAACAGGATGTTGTACAGTGGAACACAAAATGAATGGACAGAAAGGAGATACATCTTTTGGTATGAAATATGTATTTGATAATTAATACTATGAGTCATACTTCAAAAAATTGTTTGCTGCCTTACAACCCTCTGGGTCGGTAGGTAGGAATATTATTTTTGAATCTCCATACAAGGTTAACCCAAACTCCCGCTTCTTCTTGCCTTAAAACCCTCTGGGTCGGTAGGTAGGAATATTATTTTTGAATTTCCATACAAGGTTAACCCAAACTCCCACTTCTTCTTGCCTCATATCAATTTGTCTGCTGCTTTACAACCCTCTGGGTCGGTAGGTACGCATCTGACCTCAATTTGACCTTCACCTTGACCTATTTTCGGACTTATTGAAGGGCCATTTTCTTGGTTAACCCAAGCTTTCTGTCCTTGCAGGGATGTTGTATTGGAACAATCTCCACACACCTATATCATCTGACCTCATTCAACTTAGGAAACTTCCAATTTCTTTGATAATCCCTTATGGATAGACTGTTTCATAAAATGTTGATAAAACCTATTTATGAACAAGGCTTCAACGGGGACATAAGCATTAATCAAATGCAGTCTTGTTAATTTTCAAGCAAATCTTTTTTTCTATGATTACCGATACACAAAGAATGTTAACAACGTTAAAAAATTTAAAATCAGACAGTCATAATGTGTTCTCCCGATTAATTGACTAAATATAAGTTTCCCTGCCTTTATCTGATGTGTTTTCTTCTTACAAAAAAATAGTATTGTTTATAAAATACTATAATTAACCAATGTAGGCACCAACCATCAAAAACTCTAAAGTACTCAGATCACTTCAGGTCTTGAAACCAGGGGTTTCACTTGATCTGAAAACCTGAGGGTCCCAGGACCCTCAGGGTTGGCACAAAAACCCACCCTTAAAACCCAAGGGTTTTAAGCATGCTTTTCCATATTTTTGGTGTTTCAAGAAACTTAATGCTGAAAAAATCAGTAAAATTAGGAGGGTAGGCGGGCCTAGTTTTCAATATTTGGAATCCGTAAAATTGTCCTTATAAACAGATTTACTAAATAGTTATTATGCCCATTGCAAAATAAATGAATAAGTGGTCCCAAAATTTAAAATTCCCTGGCTTTTGATTGGACAAAAAAGTAGGGTAAACTATAAAAGCCGGTTATAGATCACATATTAGAATTATAAACAAATTTAAAGTGTGGCGGTCGCTATCGCTCCCTTGCACTAATTTGTTTATAACTCTAATATATGATCTATGACCTATGCATGTAAGACTATAGTGTTAAACACTGTCTTGACACCTTCAAAAGTGCTATTCAAGGCACTTCTCCATATAATTTCAGGAAATTATTTATGAAAAAAATTAAAACCCAAAATTATTTTTATTGCGCCTTAAAACACAAAAACCCATTTCGGTAGGGTTTTAAATGAAAAAGTGGGTCTTATGCCAACCCTGACTGGACCCTTCACTCAAAATTTTGGAGGGTCCTTTTCTGAAGCCACAGAGTCCTTCCCCGAATGTGTCGACATTAATGGTTTATACTCTTAATTGTGCAGCTCTTGATTAGCTAATAAACGTTAACAAAGTTTATTAATAAAATTTATTGTTGTTTTTATTTATGGATGTAGACGTCATCAACCAAAAAATCGACTTTTCGCTGAACTTAATGAAAATCACCATAAATATTCTTTAACATGTTGTCTGTATTTTGTCGTTTATATTTTTAATAATATCACTTCGTTTCCTAGCAATGCAACGTTACGTACATGGCGCCTAAAATGATGTTCTTAGCATGTATCTCCGTCAAGTTAAGTTTAGTCCTTAATCGGTTGAATTTGTGTATGTAAAATTTATAACAGTTGTGACGTCCAATTTCTCAACGAAAAAGGTTTTAATTAGAAAACGTGTTGATATTTTACTCCGCAATTGCAACACCATACTCGCTTCAGGGCGTTATTTGGTCAACAAAAAGTGATTCAATCAACTAATGAAACATACTGTGATCAAGCGAAGATTTTACAGAATAGACTCGTACAATAAAAAAAGGGGGATCATCACGTATTATTTTCCACAAAATTGAAATTGAGAGAAAACCGGACATACATATAACGCATAACGTCGCACAACGTTACACGTTTTAATCGTCCCTTCAAACGTTATTTTCATACAGCACTACGTTAGGAGTAATATGGCGACTTTGGCATTGAGGCACATGAGCCAAAATATCGACCAAATTGTGAACATTGAGTAAATTGGAGTTGAAAAAACTTTGAAAATTAAATCAAAACATGAAAAAGCGTTGCTACACTATTAATCAAAATGTGTTGAGTTAAACTGGCTTGCACAAATACCTGCCCAAAATTGTTCACATTCACATATTTATAGGCCTAATGAAATGATGTGATAAATACATCTTTAATGACAGGCAAAGAAATATCTATTGTAACACTAAGTCCTGGTGTTCCCACCCTCTGGGTCCATGCTCTTAATGTCAGGGGCCAAGCAGAGGTGGCCTACGGTAACCGTTTCTTCAACTTGATGGCGACTCGCAAACCGATCGCATCAGTTTTAACCCAGTTTCCAATAGGATTCGAGCAAACGATCGTCCGATTGCAAGTCGAGCGCACGTATTGAGAATTACCGTGGTTGTGGTGTTTGATGAACTTAGTAACTGAATGGTATATAGCTTGACTATTTTTATCTGAACCTGACCTACTGTAAACCTAGAAACTTTCGCGGCTACAAACTTTCGCGTTTTGCCGATCGTCGGCATATTCGCGGCTACAAACTTTCGCGTTTTTAAGTCTCCCGCGAACTCCGCGAACACTAAGTCGCATAGTGACAAAATTATTGATATTATAACCTGTCACATACATTGCTCGGTTCGTTCATAATTGCTTCTTAATTAAAGTTCTCACCTTCGTTAAACCCTTTCAAACTCTTGATGTAGATAGTTACCTATTGTGTTGTTTACACGAAATGCAAACTACTCTGGTAATGTTTTCACAGTTTTATTGACACTATCAGTCATTTTGTATTCTTTTGTATACTCGGTAATAAACAACGCTATTTACACGCATGTTCATAAATTGAGTGTATTGTTAAACACATTTCAAGATTTTTTTTTCAAAGTGTTTTCATTATTGTACCGTGATCATAAAAGGCTTTATTTAGACATAGTACATACACTTAATATTCCATATTTTGACAAAATAGCACTTATAATACGGTCTTATAAATGTCGTACCAAAAGGATGAGTTTCCTTTCATATCGAGAAACTTTCGCGTTTTTCTTGTCCTGGACATATTCGCGGCTATTTACTTTCGCGGATTTATACTAACCGCGAACACCGCGAACTTAAATCGCGCGAAATAATTTCTAGGTTTACAGTATATGCAAGAATATATTACAAGGTTTTTGCTTTGAATATATTAATTTCCGCAAGCAATGTTGGTATTTCAGATTTGTGTTTGTATTACATAGATCTAGAGCGTCTTTGTGATACTCCCTGATTATGAAAACATACATTAGATGTTGTAAACATGGACAATATATCGACTGTTAAATTATGCTAATCAATAGGTCAGGCTCGTGTCAAATTTGCCCAGCTATAATTCTACTTATTTTTAACGTAATTGCAACAATCTACATATTATATACAAACACCACATAACGACAAAACACGACACAATGCCCACAGTCCGCGGAAGTCTGCTGTTTACAGTTATCACTATGATACGACTCTGGTCACTTGGTATACACACCACTTAACCAGAAAATATAATGCCAAAGTCCCAACTGTCATACGACATGTATTCATGGGTGTAGCACTCCAGTCATTTTAACTTTTAACCTCAAACTAATAGCTAAAAAAAAGTTTTGTGTTGATATGGTGCGTGAAGCTATCCTTAGCAATGTACAAAATGTCCTAATTGAATATTTGTGGGACTTTTTGAGATATTCGAAAATATATTGAATTGTCGCGATATTTGTCACTATCGATGTAAAACAATCTTGACTTGTATCAGTAACTTATTTTTACATTGTCACAATTTTGGTCTGCTTTTTATGAAACTTGGCAGCAATGATCATCAGAAGCTAATCTAGGTCAATTAAAATTTTTGGTTAACCGGAGCCAAAATCTTGGTCACTAGGTCAAAACATAGAAACAAGAGGGCCTGAAAGGCCCAAGGTCGCTCACCTGGTGATTTCTGAAAACAAAATGGATGTGTCTGCTAAAAGCTTATGCTTGGTCTACACTAGGTTTTTTTAAGATTTGACCTAGTGACCTAGTTTTTGACCCAACATGACCCAGTCTCAAACTTGGTCTAGATTTCATAGAGAACAACATTCTGATCAAGTTTCATGATGATTGAATCAAAACCACGACCTCTGGAGTGAACACAAGGTTTTTCTAAGATTTGACCTAGTGACCTAGTTTTAAACCTCACATGACCCAGTTTTGAACTTGGCTTAGATTCCATAAAGAACAACAATCTGACCAAGTTTCATGAAGATTGGATCAAAATTGTGACCTCTGATGTCAACACTAGGTTTTTCTAAGAATTGACCTAGTTACCTTGTTTTTAACCCCACATGACCCAGTTTCAAACTTGGCCTAGATATCATAAAGAACGACATTCTGATCTAGTGTCATGATGATTGGATGAAATTGGTGACCTCTAGAGTGTTCACAAGGTTTTTATAAGATTTGACCTAGTGACCTAGTTTTTGACCCCGCATGACCCAGTTCTGAACTTGTCCTAGATTTCATGGAGAACAACATTCTCACCAAGTTTCCTGAAGATGGAACAAATTGGTCACATCTAGAATGTACACAAGATTTGTCTAAAATTTGACCTAGTGACCTAGTTTTTGACCCCATATGACCCAGTTTCGAATTTGGCCTATATTTCATAGAGAACAACAGTCTGATCAAGTTTCATGAAGATTGGATCAAAACTGTTGCCTCTAGAGTGTACACAAGCCAATTGTTGACGGACGACGGACGGACGAAGAGTGATCACACTATGTGACAGGTGAGCTAAAAACAAGATATAGTCACCAGGGGTCGCAATTTCGACCTAACACTTGTGAAATTTAGTCACAATGATCATCTAACAAAAATCAAGGTCATGTGTGAAATTGGATTAACCTGAGTTGAAAATCAAAGTACTGAACGCACTGACAGGCTGGCGAACTGCTAAGGAACAATAGCTTTTCAAGTAATATAACATCAAGTGGTTTTCTAAGTCGAAAGAGAGGTAAGTGCTGAAAAAATAAAAATTTAAAAATATAAAAAATTTGGAGCCGACATGATTCGATCGCTGGACCTTAGCATCAGAAAATTACTAAGCGAGTTGCTCAACCACTCGACCACGATCTCGTTGGAGAATGTTGACCTAAATAATTTAACATAATAAAATCATTGATGCGCCGCGCTATATCGCGTTCGTAAAGCGTAGTAATAATTATCAACGCCTTTAAACACCTTTTCTTTTACTTTCATACAATTTCTTTCCATTTCAAGAAGAAACTAATATATTACAATCGAACAGAATAAATGAAACAAGGAAAGTTGAATGTTCTTATCTTGCAAAACTGATTAATGAGGAGGAACTATTTGCATTAAGTGTATAGATTCTGTGTTGTCAGTTTCGGGAGTAAATTCATCCTAGTGGATTTCATTTTTTAGGATTGTAATAGTCTGGCGCGAAATCGCCAGCCTAACTAGGTCATTAGGCCAAATAATAGAACAAATCTTTAGAATCTTTATGAAACTGTGTCACACGGATCATCAATACAAAATGTAGGTCAAATTTAATATTTACTTGAGTTAAAACTAGGTCACTAGGTCAAATAATCTATCAGAAAATATAAGCTTTAATGTGCAATGAGTTAATATTTAACGACTTACACAGGAATTATTAGATATTTGACGTTTTGTCTGTATTAGAAAATAGTCTGTAGATGATGAAAATGCAAAGAAATTCTGTTTTGCAATTTGTTTGAGGTTGACCATATTTTGTAGCTTCAATGACTGGACTATAGATTATTTTACTAAATTTGTGATAATTATCTGTGATTTATAGCCAGTAAAGGCAAATAAATAAATAAAATAATTTTAATTATATCATTTATTTTGAGTTAAATATTTCCTCCTTGATAAATAAAACATCGAGATATTCATTCTATGCCCATTTTGGAAGTTGCCAACATCTTTACTTCATTACATCTTGCTTTCTCCCAACGAACACCTAACACTCCTTTCTGCATAGCATTCCGGTTGGTGGAAATTGTTCCTCGCCTGTTGCTGTAACCGCATACTCGTGTTCTTTCTGTAGTGTCAAATTGGTGATTTCTGAAAACAAAATGGATGTGTCTGCTAAAAGCTTATGCTGAAATTGTATCTTCGAGTTCATGTCAAACAAATTTTAAAGTAACCATAATAGTAAGTAGTGAGCCAATATTGGATAGAATTATTATTACAAGAGGCCCCTGAGGGGCCAGTAACGCTCACCAGAGTCATGTGGGAACATTTCAGTTTTGTACTTGATATGACTTCACTCAGATCATTCCGATAAAGTTTTATCAAAATCTGTCAAGCGGTTAAGGACAAGAAGTCGTTAAAAGATTTTTTCTATTTTTAGCTCTGGCGGCCATCTTGTTTATCAGTGAAGCTATTTTAGCTATTTTGAATAAGGGTCACCCAAGGATCCTTCCTGTAAAGTTTTATCAAAATCCATCAAGCAGCTAAGGAGAAGTAGCCATTTAAAGGATATTTCTATTTTTAGCTCTAGTGGCCATTTTGTTTACCTGACCGGAACAATTTTAGCTAATTTGGTTACGGATCAACCAAAGATCATTCCTGTAAAGTTAAGCGGTTAAGGAGAAGTAGTCATGAAAAGGATATTTCTATTTTTAGCTCTGATGGCCATCTTGTTTAGCTCTTTTGGTTAAGGGTCACCCAAAGATCATTCCTGTAAAGTTTTATTGAAATCGGCCAAGTGGTTAAGGAGAAGAAGTGGTTTAAAGATTTTTCTATTTATAGCTCTGGTGGCCATCTTGTTTATCGGAGCGGAACGATGTTAGCTATTTTCAATGAGGGTCACCCAAAGATCATTACTGTGAAGTTTGACTGAAATTGGCCAAGCGGTTTAGGAGGAGATGTTGTTTGAAGAAATTGTTGAAGACGACGGACATCTCGGTATGAAAAAAGCTCACCTTGAGCACACTCGTGCTCAGGTGAGCTAAAAAGCTGATGCAAACAACTGCTTATTATCTCATATCTCTACAATACGTGTACATTAACAACGGCTTATATACGGAACATGAGCATCACAACATCGCAATTCTTATATAACCAGACGTCCTGTTGCCTGGTAAAATAGTTTTTATAACTTGATTAAACTCAAAATTACATTTACTGCATATCTGTAGTTGATATGTGACATAAGAAGGCAAGCATAAACCCGAAAGTCAAAACTTACTTGTAAATCTAAGACATGATATGTTTACTTCAAGAGTTGAAGATCAAATGTCGTACACCTGCAACATAAAAAGAAATATATATTGTCATAGCACAAAATAGTCATGAAACACATTAATATACGTACTGTACTCATAAAGTTTTGTTCATGGAATGTATCAATTTTCAAATGTTTGTCTAACTTTGTTATAGTGCAAGGCAGCCAAACTAAAGTCACCACAAACGTTACATATAATATGACAATCATAATTTAATAGCAAGCATTGCAAAAAATCAGCGTTTTGGGCTGAAAATACCCACATAAGTAGTCTAAAGTGTTTTGTGTACGAAATATACTAAAACGCTACAAAACTATGTCAAGTTTCAGGCCTAAACATAACACAATTCTGAGAAACAAAACACAGCAAAGTTAATTGATTTGATATGCATTTGTGATTCAATCTCTAACAATGCACATACCTGCATTTTTTGGCTCTAGTTGACGATTTCGTCCGCCATTGTATACACGTAATGTACTATAGCAGTTACGTGATTCTCCCCTGTGTGATAGCAGGTTGTCAGCGGCAATTACTCATTGTTCATTGGGGTCTTTATTATACATTACTGCTTATTGTTCTCCTTTTAACACTCATTAGACAAGTTTTATAGACTTGATTCATTGTAAGATACAAAATGGTTGCCCGGTGGGCTTATGTCGGAGTTTTTTTGGTTGCTGATCAAAATTTCTATTAGCCTGCGGGCTCCTGATTCATCGGACACTGGTTATCTACATATTAACACACAAACTTTCATCAATATTCATGGAGGTTTCTCTGCTCTGGTTGAATCACGGTAAACTCAGAGCTGGCCTATTTCGCGAATTTTAGATTTAACTTGTAGACTAGACATGATTATACAAGTTGCTGCCCTTTGATTGAATATATGTTGCAAACCTGAAATTTAAACTAAATGGCCGCAGGATTTAGAATCTTTTGGCGATTTCAAAACATTGTCTTGATGAAAACAAAATTTATTTACAAATTAATAGTAAAAATTATTACTTTTTACAATTTTATCGTTACAATAATTTTTGCTCTAGTATAAAAATATGGGGTGGGCGATTTTAGTAAACTGATCGAATATTGGCGGTACATGGATACTGTATGTATACATGTATGCATGTTGGATGTAAAGCTTTAACACCTGAACATGATTGGGGACTTGGGTTTTCAAGCAAGCATTATGCTTCGGCAATGTTTCACCCAGCTTTATGTCCCGATACTCTTGGCAATGATGGTAATGGGCTTTTTCACTAAACTAACGTACATGGATATAAACAGCAGACTTCTAAAACGTTTGCAAACAGTGCCACGCATCCAGACTGGTAAGCAGAATTTTTCACAGTCCGATTTAAATTTTACCAGACCCGAGTAACAGAAACTTAATGTAGGAATGGCCATGAAGTACCAGACAATTGGTTTTGCAGCAGTAGATAGCCTGTCCAGCGCAACTTTTGCCAGTAAGAACCTTCGGAGAGGCACTTTTTGCAAATACTGAATACATACATGTATATTTGAATGTTACCACATGTATGTCACAAGCCTATTATGCAGGGTTCGCCATAAAACCCTACCCTTTAAAACCCGCCATTTAAAACCCCTTAAAACATGGGTTTTAAAGATTTAAAACCCAATTTGGGTTTTAAAGGGTTTTAAGCATGTTTTTCCATCTTGGAGGGTTTGAAGAAATTTTTTAGACCATATTGAAAATTGGTATATTACCAAATATGTTATCTACTATAAATAAAGTCGTTACTTACTTACTTACTTTTCTAAAAAAATCATTATGTAAGACTATAAAGGTAAAGTGTTTGTTTATTATAGTGTCACCCCTATTGAAAGGGCCAGCCAATTTGACTTATGGGACACCTATTTTTCGTGCGCACAGAACCTCCCGAATCCCTTCTCATATTGCCGGGCGCCTGGCAGAGATGGGCCTAAGGTAACCATTCTTTAACTAGCTGGCGGCTCAACAACCGGTCGCATCAGTTCTTACCCAGCTTTCGCCAGGATTCAAAGCTTCGACCTTCCGCTCCGGAGGCGAACGCCCTAACCACTAGGCCAAGGTGGCGGTAGTAAGACTATAATAACCCTATTGTTGGGTTAACTGATCTTGAAAGTAGCATGTAGGTTATTATTTGGACCATTTTAAAGTGGATAATTGAACCTTCAAAGGTGCTATTCAAGGCAATTCTTCATGTAATTTTATGAAATTATTAATGAAAACAATTAAAACCCAAAATTATTTTATAAAACCCTTTAAAACCCTTATTGCCCTTTAAAATCCTTTAAAACCCATTTGGGTAGGGTTTTAAACGAAAAAGTGGGTTTTATGCCAACCCTGCTATTATGTGTATCAAACTTTAGTTATAAAATAAACTGTTTCATGCTTTTGATGCAGCTTCCTAGGTTTCTTGAACCATAGTGTCCAATTGGAACCAGTAAGTTGGTTAAAATAAAGGCAGTGGCTAGGTTTACGGTACCGTAATCCTAGACGAGTCCTAGCTAGGGCTGTCTAGAATTACAGAGGATTTACATCGAGTGCAATTAAGCATGCAAGTCAACCTATATTGTATCTTTTATATTATATATTTCATCCAAATTAGAAGACCTACATTTCATTGATATGAACATTCTGAAGTTTCATAAATATTGACTTAATGTGGCCTCTAAGAGTGTTAACAAGGTTAATTTTAAGATAAGACCCAGTGACCAAGTTTTTTTATCCCACATGCCCTCAGATACGAACTTGGACTAGATTTGATGGAGATGAACATTCTGACCAATTTTCATAAAGATTGAGAAAAAATGTGGCCCTGGGAGTGTTAACAAGGTTTTTCAAAGATTTGACCTAGTGACTTAATTTTTTATTCCATATGAAGAAGATTCAAAAATGTTCCTAGATCTATACAGACAAGCATTCTAACCAAGTTTTATAAAGATTGAGTAAAAATGTGGCCTGTAGAGTCTTAACAAGGTTTTTCTCAGACTTGAAAATCTGACACAGTGACCAAAGGCCGGAAACTTTGCCCTTTCGTTCTCAGAATTTTATTGCGTCAGGGACGCAGGACACACATCAAAATGAATCACTGTATTAAGATAGGTATTTTAACACAAACTTAACTTAAATATTCAGTGATGCAGTGACCCACTGACAGTGATATGTACGTAAATTATGTGGATAAAAAACCATAATATAATACAACAACAATAATATTATAAAACATTAAATGCACTGTACCAATGAACAGTCCGAACAATTGATTAAAATGTGGAACGTTCGGAACAAAGTATCGAAGTATGTTTTCTAAAAAACTGTGTTTCAAACATACTTCGATACTTTGTTCCGAACGTTCCACATTTTAATCAAGTGTTCGGACTATTCATTGGTACAGTGCATTTAATGTTTTATAATATTATTGTTGTTGTATTATATTATGGTTTTTTATCCACATAATTTACGTACATATCACTGTCAGTGGGTCACTGCATCACTGAATATTTAAGTTAAGTTTGTGTTAAAATACCTATCTTAATACAGTGATTCATTTTGATGTGTGTCCTGCGTCCCTGACGCAATAAAATTCTGAGAACGAAAGGGCAAAGTTTCCGGCCAAGTGACCAGAGTCGTATCATAGTGATAACTGTAAACAGCAGACTTCCGCGGACTGTGGGCATTGTGTCGTGTTTTGTCGTTATGTGGTGTTTGTATATAATATGTAGATTGTTGCAATTACGTTAAAAATAAGTAGAATTATAGCTGGGCAAATTTGACACGAGCCTGACCTATTGATTAGCATAATTTAACAGTCGATATATTGTCCATGTTTACAACATCTAATGTATGTTTTCATAATCAGGGAGTATCACAAAGACGCTCTAGATCTATGTAATACAAACACAAATCTGAAATACCAACATTGCTTGCGGAAATTAATATATTCAAAGCAAAAACCTTGTAATATATTCTTGCATATACTGTAAACCTAGAAATTATTTCGCGCGATTTAAGTTCGCGGTGTTCGCGGTTAGTATAAATCCGCGAAAGTAAATAGCCGCGAATATGTCCAGGACAAGAAAAACGCGAAAGTTTCTCGATATGAAAGGAAACTCATCCTTTTGGTACGACATTTATAAGACCGTATTATAAGTGCTATTTTGTCAAAATATGGAATATTAAGTGTATGTACTATGTCTAAATAAAGCCTTTTATGATCACGGTACAATAATGAAAACACTTTGAAAAAAAAATCTTGAAATGTGTTTAACAATACACTCAATTTATGAACATGCGTGTAAATAGCGTTGTTTATTACCGAGTATACAAAAGAATACAAAATGACTGATAGTGTCAATAAAACTGTGAAAACATTACCAGAGTAGTTTGCATTTCGTGTAAACAACACAATAGGTAACTATCTACATCAAGAGTTTGAAAGGGTTTAACGAAGGTGAGAACTTTAATTAAGAAGCAATTATGAACGAACCGAGCAATGTATGTGACAGGTTATAATATCAATAATTTTGTCACTATGCGACTTAGTGTTCGCGGAGTTCGCGGGAGACTTAAAAACGCGAAAGTTTGTAGCCGCGAATATGCCGACGATCGGCAAAACGCGAAAGTTTGTAGCCGCGAAAGTTTCTAGGTTTACAGTAGGTCAGGTTCAGATAAAAATAGTCAAGCTATATACCATTCAGTTACTAAGTTCATCAAACACCACAACCACGGTAATTCTCAATACGTGCGCTCGACTTGCAATCGGACGATCGTTTGCTCGAATCCTATTGGAAACTGGGTTAAAACTGATGCGATCGGTTTGCGAGTCGCCATCAAGTTGAAGAAACGGTTACCGTAGGCCACCTCTGCTTGGCCCCTGACATTAAGAGCATGGACCCAGAGGGTGGGAACACCAGGACTTAGTGTTACAATAGATATTTCTTTGCCTGTCATTAAAGATGTATTTATCACATCATTTCATTAGGCCTATAAATATGTGAATGTGAACAATTTTGGGCAGGTATTTGTGCAAGCCAGTTTAACTCAACACATTTTGATTAATAGTGTAGCAACGCTTTTTCATGTTTTGATTTAATTTTCAAAGTTTTTTCAACTCCAATTTACTCAATGTTCACAATTTGGTCGATATTTTGGCTCATGTGCCTCAATGCCAAAGTCGCCATATTACTCCTAACGTAGTGCTGTATGAAAATAACGTTTGAAGGGACGATTAAAACGTGTAACGTTGTGCGACGTTATGCGTTATATGTATGTCCGGTTTTCTCTCAATTTCAATTTTGTGGAAAATAATACGTGATGATCCCCCTTTTTTTATTGTACGAGTCTATTCTGTAAAATCTTCGCTTGATCACAGTATGTTTCATTAGTTGATTGAATCACTTTTTGTTGACCAAATAACGCCCTGAAGCGAGTATGGTGTTGCAATTGCGGAGTAAAATATCAACACGTTTTCTAATTAAAACCTTTTTCGTTGAGAAATTGGACGTCACAACTGTTATAAATTTTACATACACAAATTCAACCGATTAAGGACTAAACTTAACTTGACGGAGATACATGCTAAGAACATCATTTTAGGCGCCATGTACGTAACGTTGCATTGCTAGGAAACGAAGTGATATTATTAAAAATATAAACGACAAAATACAGACAACATGTTAAAGAATATTTATGGTGATTTTCATTAAGTTCAGCGAAAAGTCGATTTTTTGGTTGATGACGTCTACATCCATAAATAAAAACAACAATAAATTTTATTAATAAACTTTGTTAACGTTTATTAGCTAATCAAGAGCTGCACAATTAAGAGTATAAACCATTAATGTCGACACATTCGGGGAAGGACTCTGTGGCTTCAGAAAAGGACCCTCCAAAATTTTGAGTGAAGGGTCCAGTCAGGGTTGGCATAAGACCCACTTTTTCATTTAAAACCCTACCGAAATGGGTTTTTGTGTTTTAAGGCGCAATAAAAATAATTTTGGGTTTTAATTTTTTTCATAAATAATTTCCTGAAATTATATGGAGAAGTGCCTTGAATAGCACTTTTGAAGGTGTCAAGACAGTGTTTAACACTATAGTCTTACATGCATAGGTCATAGATCATATATTAGAGTTATAAACAAATTAGTGCAAGGGAGCGATAGCGACCGCCACACTTTAAATTTGTTTATAATTCTAATATGTGATCTATAACCGGCTTTTATAGTTTACCCTACTTTTTTGTCCAATCAAAAGCCAGGGATTTTTAAATTTTGGGACCACTTATTCATTTATTTTGCAATGGGCATAATAACTATTTAGTAAATCTGTTTATAAGGACAATTTTACGGATTCCAAATATTGAAAACTAGGCCCGCCTACCCTCCTAATTTTACTGATTTTTTCAGCATTAAGTTTCTTGAAACACCAAAAATATGGAAAAGCATGCTTAAAACCCTTGGGTTTTAAGGGTGGGTTTTTGTGCCAACCCTGAGGGTCCTGGGACCCTCAGGTTTTCAGATCAAGTGAAACCCCTGGTTTCAAGACCTGAAGTGATCTGAGTACTTTAGAGTTTTTGATGGTTGGTGCCTACATTGGTTAATTATAGTATTTTATAAACAATACTATTTTTTTGTAAGAAGAAAACACATCAGATAAAGGCAGGGAAACTTATATTTAGTCAATTAATCGGGAGAACACATTATGACTGTCTGATTTTAAATTTTTTAACGTTGTTAACATTCTTTGTGTATCGGTAATCATAGAAAAAAAGATTTGCTTGAAAATTAACAAGACTGCATTTGATTAATGCTTATGTCCCCGTTGAAGCCTTGTTCATAAATAGGTTTTATCAACATTTTATGAAACAGTCTATCCATAAGGGATTATCAAAGAAATTGGAAGTTTCCTAAGTTGAATGAGGTCAGATGATATAGGTGTGTGGAGATTGTTCCAATACAACATCCCTGCAAGGACAGAAAGCTTGGGTTAACCAAGAAAATGGCCCTTCAATAAGTCCGAAAATAGGTCAAGGTGAAGGTCAAATTGAGGTCAGATGCGTACCTACCGACCCAGAGGGTTGTAAAGCAGCAGACAAATTGATATGAGGCAAGAAGAAGTGGGAGTTTGGGTTAACCTTGTATGGAAATTCAAAAATAATATTCCTACCTACCGACCCAGAGGGTTTTAAGGCAAGAAGAAGCGGGAGTTTGGGTTAACCTTGTATGGAGATTCAAAAATAATATTCCTACCTACCGACCCAGAGGGTTGTAAGGCAGCAAACAATTTTTTGAAGTATGACTCATAGTATTAATTATCAAATACATATTTCATACCAAAAGATGTATCTCCTTTCTGTCCATTCATTTTGTGTTCCACTGTACAACATCCTGTTAACTGGAGACCAGGGTAGGAATCAATCACAAACATTTTATGTGGCGCAAGGGGAACCAACAAATGTTGAGCCATTCTAACTGCTAATGTTGCCTCTAATTCACCCGAACATTTACCATTCTCTATGTTCTCAATAAGAAGTGACTGTCCTGAAATGAAAAACATATTTAATTTTATTTTTGCATATATACGTTGCTTATGTTAAATAACATTGATTTAAACCAAAAACTGTACAAAAATAATGTTCATTATCGAAATATAGGCCTATTCCGGTTATTTATCTGGATTCCGGTCTATTCCGGTTATTTACGTGGATTCCAGTTAAACGTCTAACCCAAAAATATGACTGCTAATATTGATGCAAAGTTTCATCACGTAAACTTGCCGAGTTAAAAATGCCAAGAAAAAAACCCTGATAAAAATGTTCCAACTTTACAATCAGAATCAGAATTTTTCTTTCAATCTATAAAGCGACTGATCAGAAATTTTCTCTCTTAGATATCAATATAGTTGTGCATCGGAAATTTTCTCTCTATCTATAATGCTACAGATCAGAAATATAGAGCAAAGGAGGCATTTATAATCCCCTTAACAGGATTTTTAGGAAAATAACATTTTATGTTTACTCTACAGACAAAACGCAATCTAATTTCATAAGATAAATTTATGTGCAATCTTATTTCATAAGATAAATGAATATTAGTTATCTTAAAATAATGAAAACGATTGTAACATGCTCAGGTAAGGTTGGGTGCTAAGTTTAGAAGGAAGCACAACGTCTGCTATAACGACTCTTCGAGTCAATTATCAACCCCCTGTCTTGTTTAAAAAAAATTAAGTGTGCAACAGACAGAATCAGAGTGTTTGATGTATATGTTGCGTAAGCCGCGCATTTTCTCGTTAACGACGTCATGTCCAGAAGCCCCAAATTAACTTTCCAAGCCACATACTGTAAACCTAGAAACTTTGGCGGATACAAACTTTCGCATTTCGCCGAACGTCGGCATATTCGGGCAGGGTTCGAATTTAAGCTCGCATACTCGCTAATAGCTTGTAGAAATTCAGAATAGCGAGTGACATTTAAAGTCACTCGCATATTTTAGCGAGTATGAAAAAAAGGAGCAAACACCAATAAAAGTCCTTCCTTAACGAATTGCTTATAAATTTCAACAAAACAATGTGTTTTCTGTCGCTAACTATCGGTGGAAACTTGTGTTGATCTGTCAAACGAGTAAATAGGAAATCCACATTGGGAATGGCTCGGCACTTTTGCTTGATATACTATGATCAAGATATTGCAATTTATTCATGCCTTAAATTTGCTTTATCGGATCGCAGATATCCGCTTAAATACACCAACAATCATCGAGAACAAGTTTGTTACAGTTAGTAATAAATTCAATGAATCGATTTTCGACAAAGAGGAGCATCAAAACATGCAATAATAGCAACAAACTGAAATGTCACTAGTTTCCGCGACACCGATGGAAAATCGACATAACGGACTTACGATTTTCGTACCCGACATTCACACCAAGCATAAATCGATGCATGAATGATGAAGCTTTAAGTTTTAAATGATTTAACACATATGTGAACTGCAGTTTTCGTTTTAATGTATCTTGATTTTTTTTTTATCTGTTTCATGCTTCAGGCATAGTGATCAAGGCATAGCACTTTATAGCAGTTAATTTTCTATTAAATTGGTTAATAAATTTTAATTTTTTTTAGCTAGTAGCTTTTCCTTTTAGCTAGTGAACCCAAATGGCACAAGCTAATTTTAGCTAGTAGAAAATATCGCTAAATTCGACCCCTGTCGCGGCTACAAACTTTCGCGTTTTTAAGTCTCCCGCGAACTCCGCGAAAACCTAGTCGCATAGTGACAAAATTATTGATATTATAACCTGTCAGATACATTGCTTGTTTCGTATATAATTTCCTCTTACTTATAGTTCTCACCTTTGTTAAACCCCCTCAAACTCTTTTGATGTAGTTAGTTACCTATTACATTGTTTACAAAAATTGCAAACTACGCTGATAATGTTTTCACAGTTTTTTTGACACAATCAGTCCTTCTGTATTATGACATAATAAACAACACTATTTCACACGATTGTACCAATCTCCTTAACCTGTATTGCTTCCAAATTAATGGAACACATATTAGTCTCAAATATCATGAAACATCTTGATAGTAAAAATCTCTTAACCCCTTTCCAACATGTTTTCCGCTCAAAACATTGCTACGAAACACAACTCTTATCCTTTACTCAAGAATTTTTGGACAAACTCATGACTGGTAAACAAACAGATCTCAGTGTAATGGACTTTTCCAAAGCTTTCGATAAGGTTGATCATCAGCTCCTTCTGTATAAATTAATGAAATTAGGCATAAATAAAATAACTCTATCTTGGATTAAATCTTGGCTTAGCCATCGAACACAATCGGTAGTAGTTGATGGTTCCAATTCAGGCTCTCTACCAGTTCTATCAGGTGTTCCGCAAGGTTCAGTCCTAGGTCCATGTTTATTTCTTTGTTTTATAAATGATATGCCAGACTCAGTAAAAAGTAGGATTCGATTATTTGCTGATGACACCATTATTTACCTAACCATTGACTCTTCAACTGACGCTAACAAACTACAAGATGATCTCAATAAATTAGAAGAATGGGAACAGAAATGGGCTATGGAGTTTAATCCAGATAAATGTGAAATAATAAGAATATCAAAGAAAAAGAAAAATATTAACTCCATAACAAAGAACTTAAAACAACAAATAATGCCAAATACCTAGGAAAAAACATAAGTGATGATTTTAGCTTGAAAAAAAAATTGAAATGACAGCTGCTAAGGCAAAAAATACCTTAAGATTTGTAAAAAGAAATGTTCAATGGAATAACCAAAAAATTAAAGAAACAGCCTATAAGACCTACGTTCGCCCACAATTGGAATACTGTAGTACCATCTGGCACCCTTGGATAAAAACACTAACTCATGAACTGGAGAGGGTGCAAAGAGCGGCAGCTCGATATGTATTAAATGATTATTCTCACTATATTAGTGTCACAATAATGCTAGAATCTCTCAAATGGCCAACACTCAAAAATTGCAGAATTTATTCCTCCCTTGTTATGCTCTATAAAATTTCTCACAAGTCAACCTTGTCAATGTTGATCAAAACCATCTCTCTAACACCAGAAAACATTTAAACTACAACATACCCCCTTCAAACTCTAACTACCACAAAAACTCATTTTTCCCTAGAACAATTAGATACTGGAACACCCTGCCTTACGACATCCAGGCCAGTGTGGATCTCCAACACTTTACAGCTGGCCTGAATTCTTACATGCACTAAATGTCATACTACTGTTTTTACCTTTTATCAAATTGTACATAGATACTTTTACCATAAGAATACAAATCATGTATCATGTGTATATTAACAATTACTTATTTTAATCTTATATTATTAACCACTGCCTCGACCTCCCAGTCATTATCAGTAATTGATAGTTGGGAGTATCCCCTTAGATGTAGATTATATTGAGTGCATTGTCTAACACCTTATCAAGAAACAAATTAAAGTGTTTTGATTATTGTACCGTGACAGTCTTCCTGAAATCCATCGGTCCTGACCGTTGCAAGTTGCCTGCCTATCGATCCACTGGACCGACTAAAAAATCCAGAAAATTGATGCAGATTTGTCAAAATATTAAGAGGATAAATTATCGGTGTAAGAAAATACCGCTGCACCGGTCAATGTTCCGAGCAATTGCCAATTAATATACCCCTCTAGGGCGTAATTATAGCTGGAACCCAAGCACATGGAAGTAGCGTATATAGTGTTTGAAACAAGGAAACTTATTGGTCATGGTTCATTGCTAAGTTTGATCAATAAGCAATAAAAATAAATAGGCCTAAAAGGCTAAACCCCATGTTAGGTCAGAAATTATTAGAAACAACAAAATTGATGTTTTTTTAGCAGAAATGTAAACGCACAGGTACGATTTTTAAAAGTAAATCATAGCTTAAGCGCTACGGGAGACTTCATTTTGAAATCTAAGCGCACGAGTGCCTAGAACTAATTTGATCTGGGGAAATCCCTAGCTAGGACACGCCAGGATTACGTTGGGTCAATAAATGTTTCCCAGCGAGTCAAAACTCATACATAAGGGCAGAAAACAATGTGCGTCTGCTCATTATGCTTGTCACAACACAATGGCTTCATAAAATTGTAATAGGTCAAATAGTTTTGATAACAGATGACTTCTTGTAAATAACACATTTCTGCAATTAAATTCCAAAAAGGAAAATCAACAATAGTCGTAGCCATATATATGTTCGCGTTATATTTTTCGGCAAGTATACGTTGCCGCTCTTTTACGACAACATTTCGGCACTGGAAAATATCCATTTCAAGCAAACGGAATGTAAACAAAGCGGATTTTCAATGTTTTCCATGTGTTCATCACTCGCATTTTTGGGCTTAGTAAATTCCCGACATTTTTAGAAGGTTTCTGTAATTTGGTCATCTTTTTTATTTGGAATCTTATTTTTGACGAAGAAAACTGTTTTGACAGTTGTGAGTAGTCCATGTAAACAAACGATGCGCACACAATCGGAATCGAGGTCAAATAAGTAAAATTCAAAACATTTCCGTAGCTGATCAAATTTAGGTTGTGATCGAATATTGGCAGTAAGAGGATAGTTTATGAATGAAATGAGTGTTACTATAACTATGACAATTTAACCTGTTAAATCCAGAATAGGTGGTTTAGTTTGCAAATTCCATTTTCATTGACTTTGCTATGGAGAGCTGTTAATAGACAGATAAAACTCAAATATGCAGTGAATTTGCCAATAGCGGATCACTATAAACATGAATGCATATTTACAGAAAATGACAGTATCACGGGGACTGAAACATATATCATCTTGCTAAATAATAATTCAACATTTAAACAATAAATACTATTCAAAACTGTGACATCGTTGCGTTGTTTATCCAGACTGTTTTCATTCACGAGTAATTCGGCCATTACCGGATCACATGTGCCAATAGCGGATCACGTGACCTTTGGTTCCGAGGGACGTTCTCAAAATGAATTTGACCTGTCAAAACTGTCAGAAGGTATCAACATGATCCCAAAGGTCAGGATTATACCAACTTTGACTTTTACAAAATGTAATATCTCTGGCACTGGCATGATGTGACAATGGTGTTTGATAACAAATCAGGACTTCTGCAACATGTTGGTTGACTGACATAAACAAGAGACAATGGTTATTTATGTACAATGTAGTTTTATTACAATCTAAAATTAGAATATATATTTGCTTACCTCAACAAACTGGATAGTCCCTTACATAAATATTACATTAATATAGTTAGGTAAATACTGACAAGAATAGAAAAATAACAAATAACATTAATACAGATGCAGGGAATCAATCATAGTTATTTATTAACACAAGTGTTGATGTGTTACTGTGTAAATAATTAAATATGCTTGGAGATATGGTTACTTGTATGGAGAAGTTAACAGATCTATATTTGATGAAATGCAGAATCAGGATTATCCTCATCCCACACCCTTCTTGGAGGACTCGATGCTGTCAACCATGGAACCTTGCTCAGTGAGCTGGTTCCTGAGTTGGATGACAGAGGGGATGAATTGTACAGGAACAAAAGTGTGAGACAGAAGAAACCGATTACCTTATTGAATGGCCTAGAGTGTTGCTTGGTGGGAGAATGTATCTGCTGGTATGCCAATGCAACCAATATTAGAAATTGTCTAGCTGGACTTTCTCGTGATGTGAGAGTCCCTTTTAACAAATCATGCTGTATCACAACCTACATAGTACATTTTATGTTTGTGTCTGGTATACGGGTCCAAGACAGTGCTCGCATAGCAACGGATCGGCCTGGCAAAAGCCTAGTATCATATTATTGTGCCTTTATCTGTTGAAGACAGCTTGTTGGGTGTCTCCTGGGAAAGGCTAGACTGTTGTTGCCCCCAACAGGTGGGATGTAGAGTAGATGTTCATTGATATACAACATAAACAGTAATCGGTAATAATATGACTCAACCCTGGGGTACCCGGAGTTGTGTTGAAGGGATGGTATTGATACCTTTGACCGGTACTTACTGAGCTGTTTGCCAGGAAGCTACAATTTAGTAATTATTCCAACGCAGCTGGTTTGCTTGTGTGTGATAGTAGGTCAATTTGTTGGCCATGTTTTTACTTTTACCTCCAAGCTTCCCCCGCACTACCGAAGAAATGTGTGGGATTTTCTTTCCAGACAAATATCACAAGGGACAACATTTAGTTGTGAGGAGCCGGGAAATTCCGGAGATTTAACATCAGCTGTCCCTGCAGGGCGGTGGAATGGCGTTGACATCCCCAAAGTAAAATCCTGCCCATCCCCGGGGTAGGGACCGTGGATGCAACTGACTGAAACACAGAAGTTAAATCGAATACACACTGCTACAATAAGGAATGGTTTAACCAAACTGGTAACCATGCTAGTTTAAACACCCCATGCTAACATTAGCATTTTTCTAAATTAGTAGCATAAAAAGTGTGAGACTAAAGGAATGGTCATACAAACTGTGTCAAAAACAAGGGATCCAGACCTGACTCTTAAACATTGACTTATAAAAAGCCTCATGGTCTTTGGTGGTCTAATTATAACATTTTTTTCCTAAATAACAGGGGCTAAGCATTATTATACATTAAACATAACAGCAATAGATCATAAGGCATTTTATTTACTGACCACATCTGCAAAAATAAGTTTGAGAATTTCCCTTGCAGGTGTCTGTTAGTGCAGAGATTTCCTCAGGGCATTTTAATGTCTGAGCCCAGTGCGCTTGGATTCCAAAATCCAGTTTGCCAGTGCGCTTACAATTTGATTTGCGCTTAAAATTGCGCTTAAAAAGTCACAAAACCTCCAGGCTCCCTAATTTCACCATGTCATGATTTTCATCCACCAAATTGATTTTTTTCCAAAATACAGGACGGGACACCCCTCCTGTTCCCAAGCTTATTGCGCTTGGAAAAAATTCTGGGGAAATCCCTGTAGTGTACATGTGATCCGCTACTGGCAAAAGTAGGTCATAGTTTAACTCGTTGCAGAATCCATTAAATATGCAGATATTTTTATGAATCATTTTATTAAATAAAAGTTAAAACATAAACCTCTTACTCAGTATAGGAATTTATTCGGAAATACCTCTCAGGTTTGTAAAATTGTAAACTGGTTTCTGATGTTCAACTCATGTGCGACCAAACTGTCCTCGTCAAATAACAGCTGGATTTTCTTTTCAAGATTATTTTCGTAAAAACATCATTGTTTGAAAATATTAAATCATGTGTTAATCAGTTAATAGGTATATGAATTGTCTTTATGACTGTAAAAAAGTTGTTGCGAAATATTTGTTTAATATGCTGTTTTAACTTGGTAAATAATCGAGTGATCCGCTATTGGCAATGATCCGCTACTGGCGAATTGACTGTACTGGAGCATATCGATACCGTGATTTTAGGCTACTCTTACCACTTGTGTCAGCAAGAAACATCAACAAATCCTCAACAGCCTGACTTTCTGCTTTATTCTCCGGTATTCTTGGGTTGCTTTCGTCCAAAAACGCTTCCAATATAGCATAACCACGAACAAAAAATGCTATGTAAGGTGCGTTTATTTTTAAATCCAATTCATCTCGGTGTACTTCCGCATCCAAAGTGGCTTTGCTGAAACACACACGCGAATTGGCATTGGATGCAGTAACACTAGAGAAGAAGACATTGGATCGCGCAAGGCCACCTCTAAGCTCAGTCAATAAAAGTTTCAACACAGATTTGAGCCTGTCGTTTTTTTCTTCTGACAAAAAATCTTTCAAGAATTGAACCGTACCTTGCGCTCTGTCTTGCGCCATTTTGGATACTACTAAAACCCTGTATCAGCCGGTAAGCCCGTATTTATCTCGCGGGAATATTTATTAATTAAGAGGTTGTGCCACGTGAAGAAGGGGGGAATTTATACTGGTACCACGTGTCCTACTCCAAAAGATTAGCGCGCGACTGCTAAGAGTGGTAAAAGAGCAAAAGTAGAGAACGATATGTTTAAAAGGAGTAAAACAGATTTTCAGAAGACTGATTATGGTGAAACATGATCAATGCGACGGCACTCACATGCATGCGGAGAGACTGACTACAGGCTACTTGATGTGGGAGGCTATTCCAGTGTTAATTAAATGGTCCTGGAGAAGAAACCAAACTTATAGCCATCATAAGTAGTGCCAATTAACTTATTAATTCATCTACGTTATACGTTATACGCACGAGCATTCATTAATGTATATAATTGGGAGGTGACAAGGACAGACATAAAATCAACGAAGAGAAGGGGATGAGATGTATACGATGAAAAGTTCCAACCTAGTAATTATAGGCCAGTCTCTTCAACCTTTTTAACATGTAAACTTTTAGAACATATTGTAGTCAATAATATCATCAAATATCCTTGTAGATAATAACATGGTTTTCGTACCCGAAGGTCATGCGAAACACAGCTAGTAGGTTTCACACATGACCTTGTGGAGTCAGTACAGAGAAGCAAGGTTGCAGTAGCCATTATGGATTTTTCTAAAGCTTTTGATGTGCTCCATCATGGTAACTTACTACTGAAACCCTCACATTACCGAATTAGGGGCACAGCGCCTTCCTGGATAAAAGCTTTCCTAGGAGACAAAACTCAGAGAGTATTCGTCGATGGTGTAACATCCAACCAGGCTCCTGTTATATCTGACACACCGCAAGGATTTGTTTGGGACCTCTTTTATGTCTGCTCTTTACAAACGATCAATGAACTCACTTCAAGATAGGAGACTATATAGCAGGCTAACTTTATTTCATAATAGTTTCAATCATGTATAAGTTGACCATAAACAGTATCCCACCCTGTATTCTAGACCCTCACGCCATTATTATCATCTGGCCTTTCACGTTCCTTCAGCAACCGTGGACTATTATATGTTCCTCCGTAGCTCAGTGGTTAGTGCGCTTGCCGTCTAATCTGGCGACCCGGGTTCAAATCCGGGTGGAGGTACATATATATGCCTGCCATGTTTCAGTAGAAATAAAGCATATAAAGGCTCAATCCCCGGATTTAAGTCAGCGTTAGCTACACTGATGTTCATAGCCTGCCATATAGATTAGATATACGTATATGAAATTCTTGTTTCTTATCATGTTTAACTTTCTGCTCATTGAGTTAGGCTGTATATTTGTTTTTGCAGTAAGGGATAGGTAAACATGTGTATATTGCACACATTTTTTAAATACTGTTATACTTTTTTTTATAGGAAGTACCAGGTGGACTGAGTCAGCCTGGAAAACCTTACAGCCTATTCTATTTTAACCCCACGCATGGCATTAATATTCAATGTTATGAACGCTCGCCATTATAATAAAAGAAAAAAGCAGAATCCGGGTGCAATACCCTAGCTCATTCCAAATAGATCCATTGGTTCTATAACGTGTCCAGTGTATCTAGCACCGATCACGCGAGACTATCTCTGGGTTTTCAACCAGTTCATCCCTAGTTGAGTGGGAAACCACTATACCACCTTGCCACCCAATTGATTAAGCTAATTTAATCACGTATGAAACGGTAACAGTCACATGGCGTAAATAGAGACAGTGTAATGATTAACATGGTGCAGAAGTCGTAAAATTAGCTAGTTTCTCGTAATGCACCAGTCAGTTGCATACACGGCACCAACCCCGGGAACGGGCCGGAAGTTTTACTTTTGGGTTGTCAAAATCCATCCCCTTCCACGGCCCTGTTGGGACAGCTGATGATAAAAGCTTTGGTATTTCGCCGGCTCCTGACAACTAGATATTGTCCCCGGGCTATTGGTTCGAGATTAAAATCCCAACAATGCCCCGACAGTGCGGGGGAAGCTGGAAGGTAAAAACACCATTCGGCACTCACGTGCACATACACATAACATAAACATAACTATGCAAATTAGCTTGAAGCGACGTCAGCCAATCCATGCATTGGTCGACTCACGAAAACAGCAGGGCGTCGCGCTCCAAGTACCGCTAAATTTAGGTTGAAACCTATGCAGCCTACATCATCAAAAGATATTGAAGACTGTTACCATGGCAACCTAATTCATACAAACATTCGTTAAATGTATTTGCTGTGAATAAAGATCAACGTATTTCTTATATTTTAACTGCATTACTCACTGACCTTATTCTCGCTTAGCACATGTACATGTTTTAGGCTGGCGATTTCGCGCCAGACTATTACAATGCCAAAAAATGAAATCCACTAAGATGCATTTACTCCCGAAACTGACAACACAGAATATATACACTCATTGAAATTAGTTACTCCTCGTTAATCAGTTTTGCAAGATTAGAACATTAAACTTTCCTTATATCATTTAATCTGTTCGATTGTAACATATTAGTTTCTTCTTGTAATTGAAGGAAATTGTATGAAATTAAAAGAATAGGTGTTTAAATGCGTTGATTATTATTACTACGCGTTACGAACGCGATATAGCGCGCACATCAATGATTTTATTATGTTAAATTATTTAGGTCAATAGTGGCCGAGTGGTTAAGCAACTCGCTTAGTAATTTTCTGATGCTAAAGTCCAGCGATCGAATCACACGGCGGTTTCAAATTTTTTATATTTTTACGTGATAAAATAATCTTACATTTATGTCTATACATATTAAATGTATCAAACTCGCTGGATTAAAGTTATAAAATACTCGACAGAGCCTTGCAAAGCATTACTTTTATCCAGCTCGTTTAATAAATTCAATATAAAAAGACACACCTGTACGTTCCAATGAGTCCACTCTTTCGATGAAACTCGTAAGAAATGACAACTGGTGCAAGCTTCTCTATGTATATATACATCCTATTCATCGGTCAAATATACTGGAAGTCCATTTCTGTTCAAACTAAAAGTGAAAAGTTCACATTTGCATTTTTCCTGAATGCGACATTTCGACATTTTGTCTAATATTGTTCCAAAGACTTGTATACTCACATACATGTCATTCATATCGTTGAATTGTCTCTTTTTGTCAGACTTTGAATTAAAATAAGGCTTTAGGTATACATAGTTGAACAATTAATGGATGTCCATTTGTTGCATGACACAAAATGTTTTGATCATTCTTAATCTAAGTTTCGACATTATATCTGAATTTATATCAGTATATATATTGACTAGTCTTCAAGCCAGCATTTCATACGTTTCTATGAACGAAGTATATGTTTAAAGAATATACATGTACTACATATCATCACATTTGCATTTTTCCTAAATGCGACATTGTCTTTTATTGTTTCTATAAATTCATTCATTAATAGTTAACCACTATCAAAATAATATTATTTCGACTATTTGTTTGATATTGTTCCAAAGATTCGTTTACGCATGTACCTGTCTTCGTGTCGTTGCAAAAGCCCCCTTGTTTGACTTTGTATTATTATAAGGCTAAAGGTATTCATATTTCCACAATAAATAGATATCCATTGATGTGCATGACACAATAATCCATTGATCATCCTTATAACAAGCAACCGTGTTTCGTAGTTTCGACATTATATCTGACTTTATATCAGCATATATATGGACCAGTCTTCAAGCCAGCATTTCATACTTTTCTGTGAACGACATATATGTTTAAAGAATATACTACTAATCCTCAATATTTGAATTATTCCTGAATGCGACATAGTATTTGATAGTTTCTATAATGTATACATCTATAATGTATAAATTAAGGTTAGAAACCACCAAATAAATTTGCTCTATAGCTCAATGTAAAGTGCCCATAGTAGGCCCCAATTTTCAACTTTTTTAGTCTTTGGCCACCTGGACCACATATATCATTGTAAAGAGAACCATTTAAGCTTCAAAATAATGCAATAAAAAGGGGGTCATGTATCTTCTAAGAAAGTGTTTGTCCTTCAAACATGGTCTATCCGTTTTTACGCATGTCCGGATTTATAAGTTCTGGGTTTCACCCTAGTCTACTTTCACTTTGGTATCAATAACAAAATAGCGGAATAATACAAATATTACAGTTTTACTTCAACACATACATATTTACCAACCATTTAAACTCAATATCATCATTTAACTCCACATTTGTCAAGAAATATCACCATTTACAGACAAACCAAAGTTTTTTAAGGACTACTTGAGTGTATCACCTGTTGGTCCGCAGAGGCATTTAGTGGTTCTTTACCTTAATACGAATACCGATATCAAAATAATTTCGACATTTTGTCTAATATTGTTCCAAAGACTTGTATACTCACATACCTGTCGTTCATGTCGTTGCAATTGTCTCTATTTGTCATACTTTTAATTAAAATAAGGCTTCAGGTATACATAGTTCAACAAGTAATGGATGTCCATTTGTTGCATGACTCAAAATGTATTGATCATTCATATATCTAACAACCGCGTTTCGTAGTTTTGACATTATATTCTTATTTATATCAGTATATATATTGACCAGTCTACAAGTCAGCATTTCATACTTTTCTTCGAACGAAGTATATGTTTAAATAATATAATACAGATTCTCAGTATTTGAATAATTCCTGGTATACACACAAGTAGTTCAACAATGAATGTATGTCCATTGTTGTGCATGACAAAAAATGTATTGATCATCCTTATAACTAGTAACTGTGTTTCGTAATTTCGACATTATATCTGACCTCATATCAGCATATACATTGACCAGTGGTCAAGCCAGCATTTCATACCTTTATGTGAACGACATATATGTTTAAAGAATATACTACAAATCCTCAATATTTGAATTATTCCTGAATGCAACATTGTCTTTTATTGTTTCTATAATGTATACATCTATAATATATAAATTAATACTAGTACCCCTATCAAAATAATATAATTTCGACATTTTGTCTAATATTGTGCCAAAGACTTGTATACTCACATACGTGTCATTCATATCGTTGCAATTGTCTCTTTTTGTCAGACTTTGAATTAAAATAAGGCTTCAGGTATATATACTAGTAGTTCAACAATTAATGGATCTCCATTTATGTGCATGACACAAAATGTATTGATCATCCTTATAACTAGCAACCGTGTTTCGACGTTTCGACATTATATCTGACTTTATATCAGCATATACATTGACCAGTGTTCAAGCCAGCATTTCATACTTTTCTGTGAACGACATACATGCTTAAAGAATATACTACAAATCCTCAATATTTGAATTATTCCTAAATGCGTCATTGTCTTTTATTGTTTCTATAATATATACATCTATAATGTATAAACTAATACTAGTACTCCTGTCAAATAATATAATTTCGACATTTTGTCTAATATTGTTCCAAAGACATGTATACTCACATACGTGTCATTCATATCGTTGCAATTGTCTCTCTTTGTCAGACTTTGAATTAAAATAAGGCTTCATGTATACATACTAGTAGTTCAACAATTAATGGTTGTCCATATATGTGCATGACTCAAATTGAATTGATCATCCTTAGAACTAGCAACCGTGTTTCGAAGTTTCGACATTATATCTGAATTTATATCAGCATATATATTGACCAGTGTTCAAGCCAGCATTTCATACTTTTCTGTGAACGACATATATGTTTAAAGAATATACTACAAATCCTCAATATTGGAATTATTCCTGAATGCAAAATTGTCTTTAATTGTTTCTATAATATATACATCTATAATGTATAAACTAATACTAGTACCCCTATCAAAATAATATAATTTTGACATTTTGTCTAATATTGTTCCAAAGACATGTATTCTCACATACGTGTCATTCATATCGTTGCAATTGTCTCTTTTTGTCAGACTTTGAATTAAAATAAGGCTTCATGTATACATACTAGTAGTTCAACAATTAATGGTTGTCCATGTATGTGCATGACTCAAAATGAATTGATCATCCTTAGAACTAGCAACCGTGTTTCGAAGTTTCGACATTATATCTGAATTTATATCAGTATATATATTGACCAGTGTTCAAGCCAGCATTTCATACTTTTCTGTGAACGACATATATGTTTAAAGAATATACTACAAATCCTCAATATTGGAATTATTCCTGAATGCAAAATTGTCTTTAATTGTTTCTATAATATATACATCTATAATGTTTATTAAACTAATACAAGTACCCCCTATCAAACTAATGTAATTTCGACATTTTGTCTAATATTTTTCCAAAGACTTGTATACTCACATACATGTCATTCATATCGTTGAATTGTCTCTTTTTGTCTGACTTTGAATTAAAATAAGGCTTTAGGTAAACATAGTTGAACAATTAATGGATGTCCATTTGTTGCATGACACAAAATGTTTTGATCATTCTTAATCTAACAACCGTGTTTCGACGTTTCGACATTATATCTGAATTTATATCAGTATATATATTGACTAGTCTTCAAGCCAGCATTTCATACGTTTCTATGAACGAAGTATATGTTTAAAGAATATACATGTACTTCATATCATCACATTTGCATTTTTCCTGAATGCGACATTGTCTTTTATTGTTTCTATAAATTCATTCATTAATAGTTAACCACTATCAAAATAATATTATTTCGACTATTTGTTTGATATTGTTCCAAAGATTCGTTTACGCATGTACCTGTCTTCGTGTCGTTGCAAAAGCCCCCTTGTTTGACTTTGTATTATTATAAGGCTAAAGGTATTCATATTTCCACAATAAATAGATATCCATTGATGTGCATAACACAACAATCCATTGATCATCCTTATAACAAGCAACCGTGTTTCGTAGTTTCGACATTATATCTGACTTTATATCAGCATATATATGGACCAGTCTTCAAGCCAGCATTTCATACTTTTCTGTGAACGACATATATGTTTAAAGAATATACTACTAATCCTCAATATTTGAATTATTCCTGAATGCGACATAGTATTTGATAGTTTCTATAATGTATACATCTATAATGTATAAATTAAGGTTAGAAACCACCAAATAAATTTGCTCTATAGCTCAATGTAAAGTGCCCATAGTAGGCCCCAATTTTCGACTTTTTTTAGTCTTTGGCCACCTGGACCACATATATCATTGTAAAGAGAACCATTTAAGCTTCAAAATAATGCAATAAAAAGGGGGTTCATGTATCTTCTAAGAAAGTGTTTGTCCTTCAAACATGGTCTATCCGTTTTTACGCATGTCCGGATTTATAAGTTCTGGGTTTTACCCTAGTCTACTTTCACTTTGGTATCAATAACAAAATAGCGGAATAATACAAATATTACAGTTTTACTTCAACACATGCATATTTACCAACCATTTAAACTCAATATCATCATTTAACTCCACATTTGTCAAGAAATATCACCATTTACAGGCAAACCAAAGTTTTTTAAGGACTACTTGAGTGTATCACCTGTTGGTCCGCAGAGGCATTTAGTGGTTCTTTACCTTAATACGAATACCGATATCAAAATAATTTCGACATTTTGTCTAATATTGTTCCAAAGACTTGTTTACTCACATACCTGTCGTTCATGTCGTTGCAATTGTCTCTATTTGTCATACTTTTAATTAAAATAAGGCTTCAGGTATACATAGTTCAACAAGTAATGGATGTCCATTTGTTGCATGACTCAAAATGTATTGATCATTCATATATCTATCAACCGCGTTTCGTAGTTTCGACATTATATCCTAATTTATATCAGTATATATATTGACCAGTCTTCAAGCCAGCATTTCATACTTTTCTTCGAACGAAGTATATGTTTAAATAATATAATACAGATTCTCAGTATTTGAATAATTCCTGGTATACACACAAGTAGTTCAACAATGAATGTATGTCCATTGTTGTGCATGACAAAAAATGTATTGATCATCCTTATAACTAGTAACTGTGTTTCGTAGTTTCGACATTAAATCTGACTTCATATCAGCATATACATTGACCAGTGGTCAAGCCAGCATTTCATACCTTTATGTGAACGACATATATGTTTAAAGAATATACTACAAATCCTCAATATTTGAATTATTCCTGAATGCGACATTGTCTTTTATTGTTTCTATAATGTATACATCTATAATATATAAATTAATACTAGTACCCCTATCAAAATAATATAATTTCGACTTTTTGTCTAATATTGTTCCAAAGACTTGTATACTCACATACGTGTCATTCATATCGTTGCAATTGTCTCTTTTTGTCAGACTTTGAATTAAAATAAGGCTTCAGGTATACATACTAGTAGTTCAACAATTAATGGATCTCCATTTATGTGCATGACACAAAATGTATTGATCCTCCTTATAACTAGCAACCGTGTTTCGACGTTTCGACATTATATCTGACTTTATATCAGCATATACATTGACCAGTGTTCAAGCCAGCATTTCATACTTTTCTGTGAACGACATACATGTTTAAAGAATATACTACAAATCCTCAATATTTGAATTATTCCTGAATGCGACATTGTCTTTTATTGTTTCTATAATATATACATCTATAATGTATAAACTAATACTAGTACTCCTGTCAAATAATATAATTTCGACATTTTGTCTAATATTGTTCCAAAGACATGTATACTCACATACGTGTCATTCATATCGTTGCAATTGTCTCTTTTTGTCAGACTTTGAATTAGAATAAGGCTTCATGTATACATACAAGTAGTTCAACAATTAATGGTTGTCCATGTATGTGCATGACTCAAAATGAATTGATCATCCTTAGAACTAGCAACCGTCTTTCGAAGTTTCGACATTATATCTGAATTTATATCAGTATATATATTTACCAGTGTTCAAGCCAGCATTTCATACTTTTCTGTGAACGACATATATGTTTAAAGAATATACTACAAATCCTCAATATTGGAATTATTCCTGAATGCAAAATTGTCTTTAATTGTTTCTATAATATATACATCTATAATGTTTATTAAACTAATACAAGTACCCCCTATCAAACTAATGTAATTTCGACATTTTGTCTAATATTATTCCAAAGACTTGTATACTCACATACATGTCATTCATATCGTTGAATTGTCTCTTTTTGTCAGACTTTGAATTAAAATAAGACTTTAGGTATACATAGTTGAACAATTAATGGATGTCCATTTGTTGCATGACACAAAATGTTTTGATCATTCTTAATCTAACAACCGTGTTTCGACGTTTCGACATTATATCTGAATTTATATCAGTATATATATTGACTAGTCTTCAAGCCAGCATTTCATACGTTTCTATGAACGAAGTATATGTTTAAAGAATATACATGTACTACATATCATCACATTTGCATTTTTCCTGAACGCGACATTGTCTTTTATTGTTTCTATGAGTTCATTCATTAATAGTTATCCACTATCAAAATAATATTATTTCGACTATTTGTTTGATATTGTTCCAAAGATTCGTTTACGCATGTACCTGTCTTCGTGTCGTTGCAAAAGCCCCCTTGTTTGACTTTGTATTATTATAAGGCTAAAGGTATTCATATTTCCACAATAAATAGATATCCATTGATGTGCATGACACAACAATCCATTGATCATCCTTATAACAAGCAACCGTGTTTCGTAGTTTCGACATTATATCTGACTTTATATCAGCATATATATGGACCAGTCTTCAAGCCAGCATTTCATACTTTTCTGTGAACGACATATATGTTTAAAGAATATACTACAAATCCTCAATATTTGAATTATTCCTGAATGCGACATAGTATTTGATAGTTTCTATAATGTATACATCTATAATGTATAAATTAAGGTTAGAAACCACCAAATAAAATTGCTCTATAGCTCAATGTAAAGTGCCCATAGTGGGCCCCAATTTTCAACTTGTTTAGTCTTTGGCCACCTGGACCACATATATCATTGTAAAGAGAACCATTTAAGCTTCAAAATAATGCAATAAAAAAGGGGGTCATGTATCTTCTAAGAAAGTGTATGTCCTTCAAACATGGTCTATCCGTTTTTACGCATGTCCGGATTTATAAGTTCTGGGTTTTACCCTAGTCTACTTTCACTTTGGTATCAATAACAAAATAGCGGAATAATACAAATATTACAGTTTTACTTCAACACATGCATATTTACCAACCATTTAAACTCAATATCATCATTTAACTCGAGATTTGTCAAGAAATATCACCATTTACAGGCAAACCAAAGATTTTTAAGGACTACTTGAGTGTATCACCTGTTGATCCGCAGAGGCATTTAGTGGTTCTTTACCTTAATACGAATACCGATATCAAAATAATTTCGACACTTTGTCTAATATTGTTCCAAAGACTTGTATACTCACATACATGTCGTTCATGTCGTTGCAATTGTCTCTATTTGTCATACTTTTAATTAAAATAAGGCTTCAGGTATACATAGTTCAACAAGTAATGGATGTCCATTTGTTGCATGACTCAAAATGTATTGATCATTCATATATCTAACAACCGCGTTTCGTAGTTTCGACATTATATCCTAATTTATATCAGTATATATATTGACCAGTCTTCAAGTCAGCATTTCATACTTTTCTTCGAACGAAGTATATGTTTAAATAATATAATACAGATTCTCAGTATTTGAATTATTCCTGATATACACACAAGTAGTTCAACAATGAATGTATGTCCATTGTTGTGCATGACAAAAAATGTATTGATCATCCTTATAACTAGTAACTGTGTTTCGTAATTTCGACATTATATCTGACCTCATATCAGCATATACATTGACCAGTGTTCAAGCCAGCATTTCATACCTTTATGTGAACGACATATATGTTTAAAGAATATACTACAAATCCTCAATATTTGAATTATTCCTGAATGCGACATTGTCTTTTATTGTTTCTATAATATATACATCTATAATATATAAACTAATACTAGTACCCCTATCAAAATAATATAATTTCGACATTTTGTCTAATATTGTGCCAAAGACTTGTACACTCACATACGTGTCATTCATATCGTTGCAATTGTCTCTTTTTGTCAGACTTTGAATTAAAATAAGGCTTCAGGTATATATACTAGTAGTTCAACAATTAATGGATCTCCATTTATGTGCATGACACAAAATGTATTGATCATCCTTATAACTAGCAACCGTGTTTCGACGTTTCGACATTATATCTGACTTTATATCAGCATATATATTGACCAGTGTTCAAGCCAGCATTTCATACTTTTCTGTGAACGACATACATGCTTAAAGAATATACTACAAATCCTCAATATTTGAATTATTCCTGAATGCGTCATTGTCTTTTATTGTTTCTATAATATATACATCTATAATGTATAAACTAATACTAGTACTCCTGTCAAATAATATAATTTCGACATTTTGTCTAATATTGTTCCAAAGACATGTATACTCACATACGTGTCATTCATATCGTTGCAATTGTCTCTCTTTGTCAGACTTTGAATTAAAATAAGGCTTCATGTATACATACTAGTAGTTCAACAATTAATGGTTGTCCATATATGTGCATGACTCAAAATGAATTGATCATCCTTAGAACTAGCAACCGTGTTTCGAAGTTTCGACATTATATCTGAATTTATATCAGCATATATATTGACTAGTGTTCAAGCCAGCATTTCATACTGTTCTGTGAACGACATATATGTTTAAAGAATATACTACAAATCCTCAATATTGGAATTATTCCTGAATGCAAAATTGTCTTTAATTGTTTCTATAATATATACATCTATAATGTTTATTAAACTAATACAAGTACCCCCTATCAAACTAATGTAATTTCGACATTTTGTCTAATATTTTTCCAAAGACTTGTATACTCACATACATGTCATTCATATCGTTGAATTGTCTCTTTTTGTCTGACTTTGAATTAAAATAAGGCTTTAGGTATACATAGTTGAACAATTAATGGATGTCCATTTGTTGCATGACACAAAATGTTTTGATCATTCTTAATCGAACAACCGTGTTTCGACGTTTCGACATTATATCTGAATTTATATCAGTATATATATTGACTAGTCTTCAAGCCAGCATTTCATACGTTTCTATGAACGAAGTATATGTTTAAAGAATATACATGTACTTCATATCATCACATTTGCATTTTTCCTGAATGCGACATTGTCTTTTATTGTTTCTATAAATTCATTCATTAAAAGTTAACCACTATCAAAATAATATTATTTCGACTACTGTATAGCGGGTATATTTCGCGGGGGTTTAATTTTCGCTATATTCGCGGTTTACATCGAATGCGCGAAATCTTAACCCCGCGAAATAATCACCAAAAATATACAAATTTTACAAAGAGAGACAATGCATCAAGGAGCTTTAAGAAATAATCCAACATTACTTTGCAAGACCTACAACTAGACACATTGTGTCGCTTGAGTAAAATACGGTAATAATAAATGAACTACGACATGTATGAAATATAATTAGAATATGGATATTTGTAAAGAACGTGTTTACATTTCTATGCATGCATATCAATATCGTCTGAAGGTTTGAATTGTAAGCCGTTTCATCACACTTGTTCAACATTAATAACTGTTTTGTTTGCGGAACGTGTAAATGTTTGCTGAAATAATTGTTTGTTTGTAAATAGATTTACATGTTTTTCTTATGTTAACAGTTGATGATCAGTACGTATGTTTGGTTTATTGCGTTTCTTTATCCTCGCCACCGGATAATCCTTATGGGCGAGGCCTCCAGAAGACTTAGTGCTTTTAGTTGTTGGGGATAATGCATGATTCAGAGGATGCCCTTATTCTAGAGGCATTACTGGTTCTTTGCATGCCATATGCCATATGTATAGCACCAATACATGGGACTTCGGTTTAAAGTCTCATCCCAAAGACTATCAGTAATTTTAGTTGGCCATCCCGGAATTCGAACACACGACCCCGAGATCAGTAATGACGATTATACTCATACTCTAACGTTTATAGTTTGATTTCGAGCATTGAGCCGTGACTGCACTTTTAAAGTTTAATCAATTTGCCGATAAAGCTTGTTACGGCATTGACTAACTGTGTGAAATTGCTAATTGATAAATTACACATATAAGTAAGTATCATATCTTTAAACCATGACTATTGAAATCAATAAATCACGAGTTACCCGCCCAAATAGAATCGTCTTTAGAAAAGGTCATGGCTCAGGGTTCAAAATTGAACTATACCTCCCCTTCCATGTTTACCAACAAGGTTTTAATTTCGCGGTCAAGGCCGTTAACGCGAAATCAAGACACCGTGAATTCAAAAGGATCCAATTAACGCGAAAATTGGATACCGTGAAATATACCCGCTATACAGTATTTGTTTGATATTGTTCCAAAGATTCGTTTACGCATGTACCTGTCTTCGTGTCGTTGCAAAAGCCCCCTTGTTTGACTTTGTATTATTATAAGGCTAAAGGTATTCATATTTCCACAATAAATAGATATCCATTGATGTGCATAACACAACAATCCATTGATCATCCTTATAACAAGCAACCGTGTTTCGTAGTTTCGACATTATATCTGACTTTATATCAGCATATATATGGACCAGTCTTCAAGCCGGCATTTAATACTTTTCTGTGAACGACATATATGTTTAAAAAATATACTACAAATCCTCAATATTTGAATTATTCCGGAATGAGACATAGTATTTGATAGTTTCTATAATGTATACATCTATAATGTATAAATTAAGGTTAGAAACCACCAAATAAATTTGCTCTATAGCTCAATGTAAAGTGCCCATAGTAGGCCCCAATTTTCAACTTTTTTTAGTCTTTGGCCACCTGGACCACATATATCATTGTAAAGAGAACCATTTAAGCTTCAAAATAATGCAATAAAAAAGGGGTTCATGTATCTTCTAAGAAAGTGTTTGTCCTTCAAACATGGTCTATCCGTTTTTACGCATGTCCGGATTTATAAGTTCTGGGTTTTACCCTAGTCTACTTTCACTTTGGTATCAATAACAAAATAGCGGAATAATACAAATATTACAGTTTTACTTCAACACATGCATATTTACCAACCATTTAAACTCAATATCATCATTTAACTCGAGATTTGTCAAGAAATATCACCATTTACAGGCAAACCAAAGTTTTTTAAGGACTACTTGAGTGTATCACCTGTTGGTCCGCAGAGGCATTTAGTGGTTCTTTACCTTAAAGGTCAAATACGCAAAATTATTTTTTTGCTGTTTTAATAAGTTTATGGTATAAATATATGATTACATCAATCTCTACACTTCAGATATGATTATAACACACAATAAACGTCATCTCTTATTTCGATTATCTTATTTTGTGAATAAACTAACCCGAGTTACTTCCCTTAGCTTGTGACGTGTTTTTGGAACATCTGATTAACACAGAGGCTGTATACTATTAGTGTATATTCGCATAAATCTTGATCTCTATTGATTATGTTCGATTTAAATTCATAAAAGTTACATGAAATGCATGTGCTATTATGTAATAGTGGGTCAAATATAAAGCACAATCATAAAATAATTCTCCACGGGGGTTATACATACATATACACAGCGTCGATCTACGAAGTGTCATACAGTTAATCTTGGTACATTATGCACATCACGGGGGGTTGTAACATGCCAAACACGAGTTTATAATCAGCTGCTGACCGATTTGATGTTTAATTTAATTGTTTCTGTACGAAAATTCCTAAATCGGTATGTGTACATAGATTAAGTTAACAGTCAATGCAACTGGAGACGCGTGTACATTACGCGTGTTATAGGAAGATGTTGTAACGGCCCAAGTATTAATAATATATTTTTGTCAATCAAAATGCAAAAAGAACAGTGTATTAGACCAGATATAAAATGTTTATAACTCGGTAAACGTTTCATTAATTTATTAATTTAGTATGGATCCATAAATTGCATTTTTCTAAAACGATGTAGATCGATCATTGGCATTTGAATTCAACTGTGTGTAAACTAATGATTCTTCCTAGTATGAACCTAGATCCACGTATCCATCTCCCGTTATGTACCCCAACAAGAAAGTACATAACGGAAAAAAATAGATACGCACAGTTGAAATCATATGCCTATGATATAGATTTTAAAAGTTCGTGTTTAAATTGTGTATCGTTTTGCTTTATGGGTAATTATGAAAAAATACTGTCAGACTATCCGAAATAGAACGTTGGATATATATTATATAAAAAATAGAGCGGTATTAAAGATTTATTCTTTGTTTGTGTTGTTCTGCATGTTCTGTCCACTTCAATTGTAGAATACTGTATGGAACAACGCATGGGCTCGTATACATGTACAGTATTGTTTATGTATATGTCAAAACGTGGCGTGTCCTTACCCAGTGCGAGCATCGTGGATTTAACAAAATACAAACAACATACATGTATGTAGCGAACTCCACGGTTGGTAATCTGCTTCCGTAATATAACTAAATTCTTGTTACAAATCACAAAATAATACTTGTCTGAGAGTTCAAACACGTGCCTCATTTTCCAGAATTTCAACGCACGGTCAGATATTTTGATCCTACAATTTAGACCGGCTTACATTTAAAGACTAAACATCAGTAAAATGCCGACACATATATGACACTGCACTATAGGCCGCCAAAAGCAGGCGGTCTATTTTATGTTTAAATAATATATAGATCACATGGTATCCAGCTCTTAGTGTAATCGTTGGCCCTGCCTGGCCTGCCATAGGTCATGCAGGTGCAAGGGGGCGTGGCGAAATTATTACAAACCAATTTGTATTCGCCAATCAAAATAACGCCATGAATTGAAATGTAAGTATTAATTATGGTCAGTTGAGCAAGTGCGTAAAAATATCTTCAATGAATGTGCGTAATAAACCAAGTTTTTGTTTATCAATGTGAAACTTTTTGAAAATGACAAGCTTAGGATTCGTGTAAACTCTAATATGTTTTCTGGTGTAATGGAAAGCTTCAAAAAGGTAAAAAAATATGTTCAAACTTCTGTGTAAGCATCGCACTATAATACTGTCACTTTTCAATGATACTGGATATAGTTCATAAATTTTACCATGAGGTGTCATTAAAAAAACATGCTTTTTATTACATGTGCATTGCAATACCAACAATATTGAAAAGATCATAACGCCGATTATTGTGTTGGAAATGCGTGAGTTTATATTTCCAAATTACTTAATTTTCAGCGCACTTGTTCTAACGTGTCATTGTTATGCACCTGTCAGTACTTAGCATCCACGGTACCCCACTCCTGGGGATGGGCTTATGGGTTGTCACCCCGCCTTCCACGGCCTGCGGGTGACAGCTAATGGGACAATCTCCGATATTTCCCCGGTCCCTGACAACTAAATAGTTTCACTAGGGCATTGGTTCGCTAAAATAAATCCCAACATTTCACCGGCCATACGGCGGAAAGCTTGAAGGTAAAAACACGACCGTCTATCCCCGAGGGTTTGGGGCGATGATGGAACTGACTGGTGCAGTATGTAAATGTTGAAAAAAGTACCAATCGATTTAGTTAATGCTAACTCTCATTTGAATTTGTATCCATAATTGAAAAAGATAAAATGGGATTAACTCGGCATCCAAGAACTATGGACAATGTCTCTTACTTTACCGGTTATCTACCGACTTTTTTTTCAAATTTTCCTTTTACAATTTTTCGTCAATAATTTCCTGTCTAGAATTATAATGTTCATTTCTCAATTTAGGAATTCAGTAACTCAATTATGGCTAATTTATAAATTCTTTACAATTAACGACAGAAACGGCCAACTACGCGTCATTTCGTGTGTACTACAAATCATGTATATGTATGTCTAATATACATGCGTGTACAAATACGCAGCTAAAGTCATTTCTTGCGAACATAATTTTTTCCTCATACGGAATGCTTTACTTATGGTCTGTTACAAAACCTAACACATAAATATACAAAATAGTGACAGCTATATGTATAATTATATATATTTAAAATCAATCACCGATGTATACACACACGCGTCAAGTGTATAAACAGCGTGATATTTATGCCCCCTGTAGCGCGCAGTTTGCACTGCTGCGTTTGTAATGTATAACACGCCCAGCAGTTGAAGTCAGTAATGTCCACATCAGTATGTGGTCGTTGTTTTGTTTCTTAAATATTGAAGGGAATTAAAACGTGATTGAAATGACAACACAAACAATGCTTAGAACATACCACATTGTAGTAATTTCCGTCACTGATCATGAATTTAATCCGATAAAAAATCGACAGGACCCATTCAAATTTAGTTAATCTGAAGAGGAACAGTTCCACTTGTGTCCAAAATGACGTCACACGGTCTAAAAGTCAAGGGAGACAACCAGGTTGGGTTTATGTTGTAATTTTGTTATCGTCAACTTTATCGTTATAAACCATCTTAAATATTGCAATTATGTGGATTACAAGTACGCCGTGTCATTGATATGATATATATCTATGGAAATGTGTTACTTTAGTTAAATTAAGAAATTCTATCGTATTTGACCTTTAATACGAATACCGATATCAAAATAATTTCGACATTTTGTCTAATATTGTTCCAAAGACTTGTATACTCACATACCTGTCGTTCATGTCGTTGCAATTGTCTCTATTTGTCATACTTTTAATTAAAATAAGGCTTCAGGTATACATAGTTCAACAAGTAATGGATGTCCATTTGTTGCATGACTCAAAATGTATTGATCATTCATATATCTAACAACCGCGTTTCGTAGTTTCGACATTATATCCTAATTTATATCAGTATATATATTGACCAGTCTTCAAGTCAGCATTTCATACTTTTCTTCGAACGAAGTATATGTTTAAATAATATAATACAGATTCTCAGTATTTGAATAATTCCTGGTATACACACAAGTAGTTCAACAATGAATGTATGTCCATTGTTGTGCATGACAAAAAATGTATTGATCATCCTAATAACTAGTAACTGTGTTTCGTAGTTTCGACATTATATCTGACTTCATATCAGCATATACATTGACCAGTGGTCAAGCCAGCATTTCATACCTTTATGTGAACGACATATATGTTTAAAGAATATACTACAAATCCTCAATATTTGAATTATTCCTGAATGCGACATTGTCTTTTATTGTTTCTATAATGTATACATATATAATATATAAATTAATACTAGTACCCCTATCAAAATAATATAATTTCGACATTTTGTCTAATATTGTTCCAAAGACTTGTATACTCACATACCTGTCGTTCATGTCGTTGCAATTGTCTCTTTTTGTCAGACTTTGAATTAAAATAAGGCTTCAAGTATACATACTAGTAGTTCAACAATTAATGGATCTCCATTTATGTGCATGACACAAAATGTATTGATCATCCTTATAACTAGCAACCGTGTTTCGACGTTTCGACATTATATCTGACTTTATATCAGCATATATATTGACCAGTGTTCAAGCCAGCATTTCATACTTTTCTGTGAACGACATACATGTTTAAAGAATATACTACAAATCCTCAATATTTGAATTATTCCTGAATGCGACATTGTCTTTAATTGTTTCTATAATATATACATCTATAATGTATAAACTAATACTAGTACTCCTGTCAAATAATATAATTTCGACATTTTGTCTAATATTGTTCCAAAGACATGTATACTCACATACGTGTCATTCATATCGTTGCAATTGTCTCTTTTTGTCAGACTTTGAATTAAAATAAGGCTTCATGTATACATACTAGTAGTTCAACAATTAATGGTTGTCCATGTATGTGCATGACTCAAAATGAATTGATCATTCTTAGAACTAGCAACCGTGTTTCGAAGTTTCGACATTATATCTGAATTTATATCAGTATATATATTGACCAGTGTTCAAGCCAGCATTTCATACTTTTCTGTGAACGACATATATGTTTAAAGAATATACTACAAATCCTTAATATTGGAATTATTCCTGAATGCAAAATTGTCTTTAATTGTTTCTATAATATATACATCTATAATGTTTATTAAACTAATACAAGTACCCCCTATCAAACTAATGTAATTTCGACATTTTGTCTTATATTGTTCCAAAGACTTGTATACTCACATACATGTCATTCATATCGTTAAATTGTCTCTTTTTGTCAGACTTTGAATTAAAATAATGCTTTAGGTATACATAGTTGAACAATTAATGGATGTCCATTTGTTGCATGACACAAAATGTTTTGATCATTCTTAATCTAACAACCGTGATTCGACGTTTTGACATTATATCTGAATTTATATCAGTATATATATTGACTAGTCTTCAAGCCAGCAGTTCATACGTTTCTATGAACGAAGTATATGTTTAAAGAATATACATGTACTACATATCATCACATTTGCATCCATCTATAATGTATAAATTAAGGTTAGAAACCACCAAATAAATTTGCTCTATAGCTCAATGTAAAGTGCCCATAGTAGGCCCCAATTTTCAACTTTTTTTAGTCTTTGGCCACCTGGACAACATATATCATTGTAAAGAGAACCATTTAAGCTTCAAAATAATGCAATAAAAAAGGGGGTCATGTATCTTCTAAGAAAGTGTTTGTCCTTCAAACATGGTCTATTCGTTTTTACGCATGTCCGGATTTATAAGTTCTGGGTTTTACCCTAGTCTACTTTCACTTTGGTATCAATAATAAAATAGCGGAATAATACAAATATTACAGTTTTACTTCAACACATGCATATTTACCAACCATTTAAACTCAATATCATCATTTAACTCCACATTTGTCAAGAAATATCACCATTTACAGGCAAACCAAAGTTTTTTAAGGACTACTTGAGTGTATCACCTGTTGGTCCGCAGAGGCATTTAGTGGTTCTTTACCTTAATACGAATACCGATATCAAAATCATTTCGACATTTTGTCTAATATTGTTCCAAAGACTTGTATACTCACATACCTGTCGTTCATGTCGTTGCAATTGTCTCTTTTTGTCAGACTTTGAATTAAAATAAGGCTTCAGGTATACATACTAGTAGTTCAACAATTAATGGATCTCCATTTATGTGCATGACACAAAATGTATTGATCATCCTTATAACTAGCAACCGTGTTTCGACGTTTCGACATTATATCTGACTTTATATCAGCATATATATTGACCAGTGTTCAAGCCAGCATTTCATACTTTTCTGTGAACGACATACATGTTTAAAGAATATACTACAAATCCTCAATATTTGAATTATTCCTGAATGCGACATTGTCTTTTATTGTTTCTATAATATATACATCTATAATGTATAAACTAATACTAGTACTCCTGTCAAATAATATAATTTCGACATTTTGTCTAATATTGTTCCAAAGACATGTATACTCACATACGTGTCATTCATATCGTTGCAATTGTCTCTTTTTGTCAGACTTTGAATTAAAATAAGGCTTCATGTATACATACTAGTAGTTCAACAATTAATGGTTGTCCATGTATGTGCATGACTCAAAATGAATTGATCATCCTTAGAACTAGCAACCGTGTTTCGAAGTTTCGACATTATATCTGAATTTATATCAGTATATATATTGACCAGTGTTCAAGCCAGCATTTCATACTTTTCTGTGAACGACATATATGTTTAAAGAATATACTACAAATCCTCAATATTGGAATTATTCCTGAATGCAAAATTGTCTTTAATTGTTTCTATAATATATACATCTATAATGTTTATTAAACTAATACAAGTACCCCCTATCAAACTAATGTAATTTCGACATTTTGTCTTATATTGTTCCAAAGACTTGTATACTCACATACATGTCATTCATATCGTTGAATTGTCTCTTTTTGTCAGACTTTGAATTAAAATAATGCTTTAGGTATACATAGTTGAACAATTAATGGATGTCCATTTGTTGCATGACACAAAATGTTTTGATCATTCTTAATCTAACAACCGTGATTCGACGTTTCGACATTATATCTGAATTTATATCAGTATATATATTGACTAGTCTTCAAGCCAGCATTTCATACGTTTCTATGATCGAAGAATATGTTTAAAGAATATACATGTACTACATATCATCACATTTGCATCCATCTATAATGTATAAATTAAGGTTAGAAACCACCAAATAAATTTGCTCTATAGCTCAATGTAAAGTGCCCATAGTAGGCCCCAATTTTCAACTTTTTTTAGTCTTTGGCCACCTGGACCACATATATCATTGTAAAGAGAACCATTTAAGCTTCAAAATAATGCAATAAAAAAGGGGGTCATGTATCTTCTAAGAAAGTGTTTGTCCTTCAAACATGGTCTATCCGTTTTTACGCATGTCCGGATTATTAATTCTGGGTTTTACCCTAGTCTACTTTCACTTTGGTATCAATAACAAAATAGCGAAATAATACAAGTATTACAGTTTTACTTCAACACATGCATATTTACCAACCATTTAAACTCAATATCATCATTTAACTCCACATTTGTCAAGAAATATCACCATTTACAGGCAAACCAAAGTTTTTTAAGGACTACTTGAGTGTATCACCTGTTGGTCCGCAGAGGCATTTAGTGGTTCTTTACCTTAATACGAATACCGATATCAAAATAATTTCGACATTTTGTCTAATATTCTTCCAAAGACTTGTATACTCACATACCTGTCGTTCATGTCGTTGCAATTGTCTCTTTTTGTCAGACTTTGAATTAAAATAAGGCTTCAGGTATACATACTAGTAGTTCAACAATTAATGGATCTCCATTTATGTGCATGACACAAAATGTATTGATCATCCTTATAACTAGCAACCGTGTTTCGACGTTTCGACATTATATCTGACTTTATATCAGCATATATATTGACCAGTGTTCAAGCCAGCATTTCATACTTTTCTGTGAACGACATACATGTTTAAAGAATATACTACAAATCCTCAATATTTGAATTATTCCTGAATGCGACATTGTCTTTTATTGTTTCTATAATATATACATCTATAATGTATAAACTAATACTAGTACTCCTGTCAAATAATATAATTTCGACATTTTGTCTAATATTGTTCCAAAGACATGTATACTCACATACGTGTCATTCATATCGTTGCAATTGTCTCTTTTTGTCAGACTTTGAATTAAAATAAGGCTTCATGTATACATGCTAGTACATTTGTAGTTCAACAATTAATGGTTGTCCATGTATGTGCATGACTCAAAATGAATTGATCATCCTTAGAACTAGCAACCGTGTTTCGAAGTTTCGACATTATATCTGAATTTATATCAGTATATATATTGACCAGTGTTCAAGCCAGCATTTCATACTTTTCTGTGAACGACATATATGTTTAAAGAATATACTACCAATCCTCAATATTGGAATTATTCCTGAATGCAAAATTGTCTTTAATTGTTTCTATAATATATACATCTATAATGTTTATTAAACTAATACAAGTACCCCCTATCAAACTAATGTAATTTCGACATTTTGTCTTATATTGTTCCAAAGACTTGTATACTCACATACATGTCATTCATATCGTTGAATTGTCTCTTTTTGTCAGACTTTGAATTAAAATAAGGCTTTAGGTATACATAGTTGAACAATTAATGGATGTCCATTTGTTGCATGACACAAAATGTTTTGATCATTCTTAATCTAACAACCGTGATTCGACGTTTCGACATTATATCTGAATTTATATCAGTATATATATTGACTAGTCTTCAAGCCAGCATTTCATACGTTTCTATGAACGAAGTATATGTTTAAAGAATATACATGTACTACATATCATCACATTTGCATCCATCTATAATGTATAAATTAAGGTTAGAAACCACCAAATAAATTTGCTCTATAGCTCAATGTAAATGGCCCATAGTAGGCCCCAATTTTCAACTTTTTTTAGTCTTTGGCCACCTGGACCACATATATCATTGTAAAGAGAACCATTTAAGCTTCAAAATAATGCAATAAAAAAGGGGGTCATGTATCTTCTAAGAAAGTGTTTGTCCTTCAAACATGGTCTATCCGTTTTTACGCATGTCCGGATTTATAAGTTCTGGGTTTTACCCTAGTCTACTTTCACTTTGGTATCAATAACAAAATAGCGGAATAATACAAATATTACAGTTTTACTTCAACACATGCATATTTACCAACCATTTAAACTCAATATCATCATTTAACTCCACATTTGTCAAGAAATATCACCATTTACAGGCAAACCAAAGTTTTTTAAGGACTACTTGAGTGTATCACCTGTTGGTACGCAGAGGCATTTAGTGGTTCTTTACCTTAATACGAATACCGATATCAAAATAATTTCGACATTTTGTCTAATATTGTTCCAAAGACTTGTATACTCACATACCTGTCGTTCATGTCGTTGCAATTGTCTCTTTTTGTCAGACTTTGAATTAAAATAAGGCTTCAGGTATACATCCTAGTAGTTCAACAATTAATGGATCTCCATTTATGTGCATGACACAAAATGTATTGATCATCCTTATAACTAGCAACCGTGTTTCGACGTTTCGACATTATATCTGACTTTATATCAGCATATATATTGACCAGTGTTCAAGCCAGCATTTCATACTTTTCTGTGAACGACATACATGTTTAAAGAATATACTACAAATCCTCAATATTTGAATTATTCCTGAATGCGACATTGTCTTTTATTGTTTCTATAATATATACATCTATAATGTATAAACTAATACTAGTACTCCTGTCAAATAATATAATTTCGACATTTTGTCTAATATTGTTCCAAAGACATGTATACTCACATACGTGTCATTCATATCGTTGCAATTGTCTCTTTTTGTCAGACTTTGAATTAAAATAAGGCTTCATGTATACATACTAGTAGTTCAACAATTAATGGTTGTCCATGTATGTGCATGACTCAAAATGAATTGATCATCATTAGAACTAGCAACCGTGTTTCGAAGTTTCGACATTATATCTGAATTTATATCAGTATATATATTGACCAGTATTCAAGCCAGCATTTCATACTTTTCTGTGAACGACATATATGTTTAAAGAATATACTACAAATCCTCAATATTGGAATTATTCCTGAATGCAAAATTGTCTTTAATTGTTTCTATAATATATACATCTATAATGTTTATTAAACTAATACAAGTACCCCCTATCAAACTAATGTAATTTCGACATTTTGTCTTATATTGTTCCAAAGACTTGTATACTCACATACATGTCATTCATATCGTTGAATTGTCTCTTTTTGTCAGACTTTGAATTAAAATAATGCTTTAGGTATACATAGTTGAACAATTAATGGATGTCCATTTGTTGCATGACACAAAATGTTTTGATCATTCTTAATCTAACAACCGTGATTCGACGTTTCGACATTATATCTGAATTTATATCAGTATATATATTGACTAGTCTTCAAGCCAGCATTTCATACGTTTCTATGATCGAAGAATATGTTTAAAGAATATACATGTACTACATATCATCACATTTGCATCCATCTATAATGTATAAATTAAGGTTAGAAACCACCAAATAAATTTGCTCTATAGCTCAATGTAAAGTGCCCATAGTAGGCCCCAATTTTCAACTTTTTTTAGTCTTTGGCCACCTGGACCACATATATCATTGTAAAGAGAACCATTTAAGCTTCAAAATAATGCAATAAAAAAGGGGGTCATGTATCTTCTAAGAAAGTGTTTGTCCTTCAAACATGGTCTATCCGTTTTTACGCATGTCCGGATTATTAATTCTGGGTTTTACCCTAGTCTACTTTCACTTTGGTATCAATAACAAAATAGCGAAATAATACAAGTATTACAGTTTTACTTCAACACATGCATATTTACCAACCATTTAAACTCAATATCATCATTTAACTCCACATTTGTCAAGAAATATCACCATTTACAGGCAAACCAAAGTTTTTTAAGGACTACTTGAGTGTATCACCTGTTGGTCCGCAGAGGCATTTAGTGGTTCTTTACCTTAATACGAATACCGATATCAAAATAATTTCGACATTTTGTCTAATATTGTTCCAAAGACTTGTATACTCACATACCTGTCGTTCATGTCGTTGCAATTGTCTCTTTTTGTCAGACTTTGAATTAAAATAAGGCTTCAGGTATACATACTAGTAGTTCAACAATTAATGGATCTCCATTTATGTGCATGACACAAAATGTATTGATCATCCTTATAACTAGCAACCGTGTTTCGACGTTTCGACATTATATCTGACTTTATATCAGCATATATATTGACCAGTGTTCAAGCCAGCATTTCATACTTTTCTGTGAACGACATACATGTTTAAAGAATATACTACAAATCCTCAATATTTGAATTATTCCTGAATGCGACATTGTCTTTTATTGTTTCTATAATATATACATCTATAATGTATAAACTAATACTAGTACTCCTGTCAAATAATATAATTTCGACATTTTGTCTAATATTGTTCCAAAGACATGTATACTCACATACGTGTCATTCATATCGTTGCAATTGTCTCTTTTTGTCAGACTTTGAATTAAAATAAGGCTTCATGTATACATACTAGTACATTTGTAGTTCAACAATTAATGGTTGTCCATGTATGTGCATGACTCAAAATGAATTGATCATCCTTAGAACTAGCAACCGTGTTTCGAAGTTTCGACATTATATCTGAATTTATATCAGTATATATATTGACCAGTGTTCAAGCCAGCATTTCATACTTTTCTGTGAACGACATATATGTTTAAAGAATATACTACCAATCCTCAATATTGGAATTATTCCTGAATGCAAAATTGTCTTTAATTGTTTCTATAATATATACATCTATAATGTTTATTAAACTAATACAAGTACCCCCTATCAAACTAATGTAATTTCGACATTTTGTCTTATATTGTTCCAAAGACTTGTATACTCACATACATGTCATTCATATCGTTGAATTGTCTCTTTTTGTCAGACTTTGAATTAAAATAAGGCTTTAGGTATACATAGTTGAACAATTAATGGATGTCCATTTGTTGCATGACACAAAATGTTTTGATCATTCTTAATCTAACAACCGTGATTCGACGTTTCGACATTATATCTGAATTTATATCAGTATATATATTGACTAGTCTTCAAGCCAGCATTTCATACGTTTCTATGAACGAAGTATATGTTTAAAGAATATACATGTACTACATATCATCACATTTGCATCCATCTATAATGTATAAATTAAGGTTAGAAACCACCAAATAAATTTGCTCTATAGCTCAATGTAAATGGCCCATAGTAGGCCCCAATTTTCAACTTTTTTTAGTCTTTGGCCACCTGGACCACATATATCATTGTAAAGAGAACCATTTAAGCTTCAAAATAATGCAATAAAAAAGGGGGTCATGTATCTTCTAAGAAAGTGTTTGTCCTTCAAACATGGTCTATCCGTTTTTACGCATGTCCGGATTTATAAGTTCTGGGTTTTACCCTAGTCTACTTTCACTTTGGTATCAATAACAAAATAGCGGAATAATACAAATATTACAGTTTTACTTCAACACATGCATATTTACCAACCATTTAAACTCAATATCATCATTTAACTCCACATTTGTCAAGAAATATCACCATTTACAGGCAAACCAAAGTTTTTTAAGGACTACTTGAGTGTATCACCTGTTGGTACGCAGAGGCATTTAGTGGTTCTTTACCTTAATACGAATACCGATATCAAAATAATTTCGACATTTTGTCTAATATTGTTCCAAAGACTTGTATACTCACATACCTGTCGTTCATGTCGTTGCAATTGTCTCTTTTTGTCAGACTTTGAATTAAAATAAGGCTTCAGGTATACATCCTAGTAGTTCAACAATTAATGGATCTCCATTTATGTGCATGACACAAAATGTATTGATCATCCTTATAACTAGCAACCGTGTTTCGACGTTTCGACATTATATCTGACTTTATATCAGCATATATATTGACCAGTATTCAAGCCAGCATTTCATACTTTTCTGTGAACGACATACATGTTTAAAGAATATACTACAAATCCTCAATATTTGAATTATTCCTGAATGCGACATTGTCTTTTATTGTTTCTATAATATATACATCTATAATGTATAAACTAATACTAGTACTCCTGTCAAATAATATAATTTCGACATTTTGTCTAATATTGTTCCAAAGACATGTATACTCACATACGTGTCATTCATATCGTTGCAATTGTCTCTTTTTGTCAGACTTTGAATTAAAATAAGGCTTCATGTATACATACTAGTAGTTCAACAATTAATGGTTGTCCATGTATGTGCATGACTCAAAATGAATTGATCATCATTAGAACTAGCAACCGTGTTTCGAAGTTTCGACATTATATCTGAATTTATATCAGTATATATATTGACCAGTATTCAAGCCAGCATTTCATACTTTTCTGTGAACGACATATATGTTTAAAGAATATACTACAAATCCTCAATATTGGAATTATTCCTGAATGCAAAATTGTCTTTAATTGTTTCTATAATATATACATCTATAATGTTTATTAAACTAATACAAGTACCCCCTATCAAACTAATGTAATTTCGACATTTTGTCTTATATTGTTCCAAAGACTTGTATACTCACATACATGTCATTCATATCGTTGAATTGTCTCTTTTTGTCAGACTTTGAATTAAAATAAGGCTTTAGGTATACATAGTTGAACAATTAATGGATGTCCATTTGTTGCATGACACAAAATGTTTTGATCATTCTTAATCTTACAACCGTGTTTCGACGTTTCGACATTATATCTGAATTTATATCAGTATATATATTGACTAGTCTTCAAGCCAGCATTTCATACGTTTCTATGAACGAAGTATATGTTTAAAGAATATACATGTACTACATATCATCACATTTGCATCCATCTATAATGTATAAATTAAGGTTAGAAACCACCAAATAAATTTGCTCTATAGCTCAATGTAAAGTGCCCATAGTAGGCCCCAATTTTCAACTTTTTTTAGTCTTTGGCCACCTGGACCACATATATCATTGTAAAGAGAACCATTTAAGCTTCAAAATAATGCAATAAAAAAGGGGGTCATGTATCTTCTAAGAAAGTGTTTGTCCTTCAAACATGGTCTATCCGTTTTTACGCATGTCCGGATTTATAAGTTCTGGGTTTTACCCTAGTCTACTTTCACTTTGGTATCAATAACAAAATAGCGGAATAATACAAATATTACAGTTTTACTTCAACACATGCATATTTACCAACCATTTAAACTCAATATCATCATTTAACTCCACATTTGTCAAGAAATATCACCATTTACAGGCAAACCAAAGTTTTCTAAGGACTACTTGAGTGTATCACCTGTTGGTCCGCAGAGGCATTTAGTGGTTCTTTACCTTAATACGAATACCGATATCAAAATAATTTCGACATTTTGTCTTATATTGTTCCAAAGACTTGTATACTCACATACCTGTCGTTCATGTCGTTGCAATTGTCTCTTTTTGTCAGACTTTGAATTAAAATAAGGCTTCAGGTATACATACTAGTAGTTTAACAATTAATGGATCTCCATTTATGTGCATGACACAAAATGTATTGATCATCCTTATAACTAGCAACCGTGTTTCGACGTTTCGACATTATATCTGACTTTATATCAGCATATATATTGACCAGTGTTCAAGCCAGCATTTCATACTTTTCTGTGAACGACATACATGTTTAAAGAATATACTACAAATCCTCAATATTTGAATTATTCCTGAATGCGACATTGTCTTTTATTGTTTCTATAATATATACATCTATAATGTATAAACTAATACTAGTACTCCTGTCAAATAATATAATTTCGACATTTTGTCTAATATTGTTCCAAAGACATGTATACTCACATACGTGCCATTCATATCGTTGCAATTGTCTCTTTTTGTCAGACTTTGAATTAAAATAAGGCTTCATGTATACATACTAGTAGTTCAACAATTAATGGTTGTCCATGTATGTGCATGACTCAAAATGAATTGATCATCCTTAGAACTAGCAACCGTGTTTCGAAGTTTCGACATTATATCTGAATTTATATCAGTATATATATTGACAAGTGTTCAAGCCAGCATTTCATACTTTTCTGTGAACGACATATATGTTTAAAGAATATACTACAAATCCTCAATATTGGAATTATTCCTGGATGCAAAATTGTCTTTAATTGTTTCTATAATATATACATCTATAATGTTTATTAAACTAATACAAGTACCCCCTATCAAACTAATGTAATTTCGACATTTTGTCTTATATTGTTCCAAAGACTTGTATACTCACATACATGTCATTCATATCGTTGAATTGTCTCTTTTTGTCAGACTTTGAATTAAAATAAGGCTTTAGGTATACATAGTTGAACAATTAATGGATGTCCATTTGTTGCATGACACAAAATGTTTTGATCATTCTTAATCTTACAACCGTGTTTCGACGTTTCGACATTATATCTGAATTTATATCAGTATATATATTGACTAGTCTTCAAGCCAGCATTTCATACGTTTCTATGAACGAAGTATATGTTTAAAGAATATACATGTACTACATATCATCACATTTGCATCCATCTATAATGTATAAATTAAGGTTAGAAACCACCAAATAAATTTGCTCTATAGCTCAATGTAAAGTGCCCATAGTAGGCCCCAATTTTCAACTTTTTTTAGTCTTCGGCCACCTGGACCACATATATCATTGTAAAGAGAACCATTTAAGCTTAAAAATAATGCAATAAAAAAGGGGGTCATGTATCTTCTAAGAAAGTGTTTGTCCTTCAAACCTGGTCTATCCGTTTTTACGCATGTCCGGATTTATAAGTTCTGGGTTTTACCCTAGTCTACTTTCACTTTGGTATCAATAACAAAATAGCGGAATAATACAAATATTACAGTTTTACTTCAACTCATGCATATTTACCAACCATTTAAACTCAATATCATCATTTAACTCCACATTTGTCAAGAAATATCACCATTTACAGGCAAACCAAAGTTTTTAAGGACTACTTGAGTGTATCACCTGTTGGTCCGCAGAGGCATTTAGTGGTTCTTTACCTTAATACGAATACCGATATCAAAATAATTTCGACATTTTGTCTAATATTGTTCCAAAGACTTGTATACTCACATACCTGTCGTTCATGTCGTTGCAATTGTCTCTTTTTGTCAGACTTTGAATTAAAATAAGGCTTCAGGTATACATCCTAGTAGTTCAACAATTAATGGATCTCCATTTATGTGCATGACACAAAATGTATTGATCATCCTTATAACTAGCAACCGTGTTTCGACGTTTCGACATTATATCTGACTTTATATCAGCATATATATTGACCAGTGTTCAAGCCAGCATTTCATACTTTTCTGTGAACGACATACATGTTTAAAGAATATACTACAAATCCTCAATATTTGAATTATTCCTGAATGCGACATTGTCTTTTATTGTTTCTATAATATATACATCTATAATGTATAAACTAATACTAGTACTCCTGTCAAATAATATAATTTCGACATTTTGTCTAATATTGTTCCAAAGACATGTATACTCACATACGTGTCATTCATATCGTTGCAATTGTCTCTTTTTGTCAGACTTTGAATTAAAATAAGGCTTCATGTATACATACTAGTAGTTCAACAATTAATGGTTGTCCATGTATGTGCATGACTCAAAATGAATTGATCATCCTTAGAACTAGCAACCGTGTTTCGAAGTTTCGACATTATATCTGAATTTATATCAGTATATATATTGACCAGTGTTCAAGCCAGCATTTCATACTTTTCTGTGAACGACATATATGTTTAAAGAATATACTACAAATCCTCAATATTGGAATTATTCCTGAATGCAAAATTGTCTTTAATTGTTTCTATAATATATACATCTATAATGTTTATTAAACTAATACAAGTACCCCCTATCAAACTAATGTAATTTCGACATCTTGTCTTATATTGTTCCAAAGACTTGTATACTCACATACATGTCATTCATATCGTTGAATTGTCTCTTTTTGTCAGACTTTGAATTAAAATAAGGCTTTAGGTATACATAGTTGAACAATTAATGGATGTCCATTTGTTGCATGACACAAAATGTTTTGATCATTCTTAATCTTACAACCGTGATTCGACGTTTCGACATTATATCTGAATTTATATCAGTATATATATTGACTAGTCTTCAAGCCAGCATTTCATACGTTTCTATGAACGAAGTATATGTTTAAAGAATATACATGTACTACATATCATCACATTTGCATCCATCTATAATGTATAAATTAAGGTTAGAAACCACCAAATAAATTTGCTCTATAGCTCAATGTAAATGGCCCATAGTAGGCCCCAATTTTCAACTTTTTTTAGTCTTTGGCCACCTGGACCACATATATCATTGTAAAGAGAACCATTTAAGCTTCAAAATAATGCAATAAAAAAGGGGGTCATGTATCTTCTAAGAAAGTGTTTGTCCTTCAAACATGGTCTATCCGTTTTTACGCATGTCCGGATTTATAAGTTCTGGGTTTTACCCTAGTCTACTTTCACTTTGGTATCAATAACAAAATAGCGGAATAATACAAATATTACAGTTTTACTTCAACACATGCATATTTACCAACCATTTAAACTCAATATCATCATTTAACTCCACATTTGTCAAGAAATATCACCATTTACAGGCAAACCAAAGTTTTTTAAGGACTACTTGAGTGTATCACCTGTTGGTCCGCAGAGGCATTTAGTGGTTCTTTACCTTAATACGAATACCGATATCAAAATAATTTCGACATTTTGTCTAATATTGTTCCAAAGACTTGTATACTCACATACCTGTCGTTCATGTCGTTGCAATTGTCTCTTTTAGTCAGACTTTGAATTAAAATAAGGCTTCAGGTATACATCCTAGTAGTTCAACAATTAATGGATCTCCATTTATGTGCATGACACAAAATGTATTGATCATCCTTATAACTAGCAACCGTGTTTCGACGTTTCGACATTATATCTGACTTTATATCAGCATATATATTGACCAGTGTTCAAGCCAGCATTTCATACTTTTCTGTGAACGACATACATGTTTAAAGAATATACTACAAATCCTCAATATTTGAATTATTCCTGAATGCGACATTGTCTTTTATTGTTTCTATAATATATACATCTATAATGTATAAACTAATACTAGTACTCCTGTCAAATAATATAATTTCGACATTTTGTCTAATATTGTTCCAAAGACATGTATACTCACATACGTGTCATTCATATCGTTGCAATTGTCTCTTTTTGTCAGACTTTGAATTAAAATAAGGCTTCATGTAAACATACTAGTAGTTCAACAATTAATGGTTGTCCATGTATGTGCATGACTCAAAATGAATTGATCATCATTAGAACTAGCAACCGTGTTTCGAAGTTTCGACATTATATCTGAATTTATATCAGTATATATATTGACCAGTATTCAAGCCAGCATTTCATACTTTTCTGTGAACGACATATATGTTTAAAGAATATACTACAAATCCTCAATATTGGAATTATTCCTGAATGCAAAATTGTCTTTAATTGTTTCTATAATATATACATCTATAATGTTTATTAAACTAATACAAGTACCCCCTATCAAACTAATGTAATTTCGACATTTTGTCTTATATTGTTCCAAAGACTTGTATACTCACATACATGTCATTCATATCGTTAAATTGTCTCTTTTTGTCAGACTTTGAATTAAAATAAGGCTTTAGGTATACATAGTTGAACAATTAATGGATGTCCATTTGTTGCATGACACAAAATGTTTTGATCATAATTAATCTTACAACCGTGTTTCGACGTTTCCACATTATATCTGAATTTATATCAGTATATATATTGACTAGTCTTCAAGCCAGCATTTCATACGTTTCTATGAACGAAGTATATGTTTAAAGAATATACATGTACTACATATCATCACATTTGCATCCATCTATAATGTATAAATTAAGGTTAGAAACCACCAAATAAATTTGCTCTATAGCTCAATGTAAAGTGCCCATAGTAGGCCCCAATTTTCAACTTTTTTTAGTCTTTGGCCACCTGGACCACATATATCATTGTAAAGAGAACCATTTAAGCTTCAAAATAATGCAATAAAAAAGGGGGTCATGTATCTTCTAAGAAAGTGTTTGTCCTTCAAACATGGTCTATCCGTTTTTACGCATGTCCGGATTTATAAGTTCTGGGTTTTACCCTAGTCTACTTTCACTTTGGTATCAATAACAAAATAGCGGAATAATACAAATATTACAGTTTTACTTCAACACATGCATATTTACCAACCATTTAAACTCAATATCATCATTTAACTCCACATTTGTCAAGAAATATCACCATTTACAGGCAAACCAAAGTTGTTTAAGGACTACTTGAGTGTATCACCTGTTGGTCCGCAGAGGCATTTAGTGGTTCTTTACCTTAATACGAATACCGATATCGAAATAATTTCGACATTTTGTCTTATATTGTTCCAAAGACTTGTATACTCACATACCTGTCGTTCATGTCGTTGCAATTGTCTCTTTTTGTCAGACTTTGAATTAAAATAAGGCTTCAGGTATACATACTAGTAGTTTAACAATTAATGGATCTCCATTTATGTGCATGACACAAAATGTATTGATCATCCTTATAATTAGCAACCGTGTTTCGACGTTTCGACATTATATCTGACTTTATATCAGCATATATATTGACCAGTGTTCAAGCCAGCATTTCATACTTTTCTGTGAACGACATACATGTTTAAAGAATATACTACAAATCCTCAATATTTGAATTATTCCTGAATGCGACATTGTCTTTTATTGTTTCTATAATATATACATCTATAATGTATAAACTAATACTAGTACTCCTGTCAAATAATATAATTTCGACATTTTGTCTAATATTGTTCCAAAGACATGTATACTCACATACGTGCCATTCATATCGTTGCAATTGTCTCTTTTTGTCAGACTTTGAATTAAAATAAGGCTTCATGTATACATACTAGTAGTTCAACAATTAATGGTTGTCCATGTATGTGCATGACTCAAAATGAATTGATCATCCTTAGAACTAGCAACCGTGTTTCGAAGTTTCGACATTATATCTGAATTTATATCAGTATATATATTGACCAGTGTTCAAGCCAGCATTTCATACTTTTCTGTGAACGACATATATGTTTAAAGAAAATACTACAAATCCTCAATATTGGAATTATTCCTGAATGCAAAATTGTCTTTAATTGTTTCTATAATATATACATCTATAATGTTTATTAAACTAATACAAGTACCCCCTATCAAACTAATGTAATTTCGACATTTTGTCTTATATTGTTCCAAAGACTTGTATACTCACATACATGTCATTCATATCGTTGAATTGTCTCTTTTTGTCAGACTTTGAATTAAAATAAGGCTTTAGGTATACATAGTTGAACAATTAATGGATGTCCATTTGTTGCATGACACAAAATGTTTTGATCATTCTTAATCTAACAACCGTGATTCGACGTTTCGACATTATATCTGAATTTCTATCAGTATATATATTGACTAGTCTTCAAGCCAGCATTTCATACGTTTCTATGAACGAAGTATATGTTTAAAGAATATACATGTACTACATATCATCACATTTGCATCCATCTATAATGTATAAATTAAGGTTAGAAACCACCAAATAAATTTGCTCTATAGCTCAATGTAAAGTGCCCATAGTAGGCCCCAATTTTCAAGTTTTTTTAGTCTTTGGCCACCTGGTCCACATATATCATTGTAAAGAGAACCATTTAAGCTTCAAAATAATGCAATAAAAAAGGGGGTCATGTATCTTCTAAGAAAGTGTTTGTCCTTCAAACATGGTCTATCCGTTTTTACGCATGTCCGGATTTATAAGTTCTGGGTTTTACCCTAGTCTACTTTCACTTTGGTATCAATAACAAAATAGCGGAATAATACAAATATTACAGTTTTACTTCAACACATGCATATTTACCAACCATTTAAACTCAATATCATCATTTAACTCCACATTTGTCAAGAAATATCACCATTTACAGGCAAACCAAAGTTGTTTAAGGACTACTTGAGTGTATCACCTGTTGGTCCGCAGAGGCATTTAGTGGTTCTTTACCTTAATACGAATACCGATATCGAAATAATTTCGACATTTTGTCTTATATTGTTCCAAAGACTTGTATACTCACATACCTGTCGTTCATGTCGTTGCAATTGTCTCTTTTTGTCAGACTTTGAATTAAAATAAGGCTTCAGGTATACATACTAGTAGTTTAACAATTAATGGATCTCCATTTATGTGCATGACACAAAATGTATTGATCATCCTTATAACTAGCAACCGTGTTTCGACGTTTCGACATTATATCTGACTTTATATCAGCATATATATTGACCAGTGTTCAAGCCAGCATTTCATACTTTTCTGTGAACGACATACATGTTTAAAGAATATACTACAAATCCTCAATATTTGAATTATTCCTGAATGCGACATTGTCTTTTATTGTTTCTATAATATATACATCTATAATGTATAAACTAATACTAGTACTCCTGTCAAATAATATAATTTCGACATTTTGTCTAATATTGTTCCAAAGACATGTATACTCACATACGTGCCATTCATATCGTTGCAATTGTCTCTTTTTGTCAGACTTTGAATTAAAATAAGGCTTCATGTATACATACTAGTAGTTCAACAATTAATGGTTGTCCATGTATGTGCATGACTCAAAATGAATTGATCATCCTTAGAACTAGCAACCGTGTTTCGAAGTTTCGACATTATATCTGAATTTATATCAGTATATATATTGACAAGTGTTCAAGCCAGCATTTCATACTTTTCTGTGAACGACATATATGTTTAAAGAATATACTACAAATCCTCAATATTGGAATTATTCCTGGATGCAAAATTGTCTTTAATTGTTTCTATAATATATACATCTATAATGTTTATTAAACTAATACAAGTACCCCCTATCAAACTAATGTAATTTCGACATTTTGTCTTATATTGTTCCAAAGACTTGTATACTCACATACATGTCATTCATATCGTTGAATTGTCTCTTTTTGTCAGACTTTGAATTAAAATAAGGCTTTAGGTATACATAGTTGAACAATTAATGGATGTCCATTTGTTGCATGACACAAAATGTTTTGATCATTCTTAATCTAACAACCGTGATTCGACGTTTCGACATTATATCTGAATTTCTATCAGTATATATATTGACTAGTCTTCAAGCCAGCATTTCATACGTTTCTATGAACGAAGTATATGTTTAAAGAATATACATGTACTACATATCATCACATTTGCATCCATCTATAATGTATAAATTAAGGTTAGAAACCACCAAATAAATTTGCTCTATAGCTCAATGTAAAGTGCCCATAGTAGGCCCCAATTTTCAAGTTTTTTTAGTCTTTGGCCACCTGGTCCACATATATCATTGTAAAGAGAACCATTTAAGCTTCAAAATAATGCAATAAAAAAGGGGGTCATGTATCTTCTAAGAAAGTGTTTGTCCTTCAAACATGGTCTATCCGTTTTTACGCATGTCCGGATTTATAAGTTCTGGGTTTTACCCTAGTCTACTTTCACTTTGGTATCAATAACAAAATAGCGGAATAATACAAATATTACAGTTTTACTTCAACACATGCATATTTACCAACCATTTAAACTCAATATCATCATTTAACTCCACATTTGTCAAGAAATATCACCATTTACAGGCAAACCAAAGTTTTTTAAGGACTACTTGAGTGTATCACCAGTTGGTCCGCAGAGGCATTTAGTGGTAATTTACCTTAATACGAATACCGATATCAAAATAATTTCGACATTTTGTCTAATATTGTTCCAAAGACTTGTATACTCACATACCTGTCGTTCATGTCGTTGCAATTGTCTCTTTTTGTCAGACTTTGAATTAAAATAAGGCTTCAGGTATACATACTAGTAGTTCAACAATTAATGGATCTCCATTTATGTGCATGACACAAAATGTATTGATCATCCTTATAACTAGCAACCGTGTTTCGACGTTTCGACATTATATCTGACTTTATATCAGCATATATATTGACCAGTGTTCAAGCCAGCATTTCATACTTTTCTGTGAACGACATACATGTTTAAAGAATATACTACAAATCCTCAATATTTGAATTATTCCTGAATGCGACATTGTCTTTTATTGTTTCTATAATATATACATCTATAATGTATAAACTAATACTAGTACTCCTGTCAAATAATATAATTTCGACATTTTGTCTAATATTGTTCCAAAGACATGTATACTCACATACGTGTCATTCATATCGTTGCAATTGTCTCTTTTTGTCAGACTTTGAATTAAAATAAGGCTTCATGTATACATACTAGTAGTTCAACAATTAATGGTTGTCCATGTATGTGCATGACTCAAAATGAATTGATCATCCTTAGAACTAGCAACCGTGTTTCGAAGTTTCGACATTATATCTGAATTTATATCAGTATATATATTGACCAGTGTTCAAGCCAGCATTTCATACTTTTCTGTGAACGACATATATGTTTAAAGAATATACTACAAATCCTCAATATTGGAATTATTCCTGAATGCAAAATTGTCTTTAATTGTTTCTATTATATATACATCATTTTGCACATGGTTAGACGAAAGATGTAAGTCTTTTCTGGTATCAGTTTGAAAATAGTAAGTCGAATAACTTTTTAAAAGTATCAATTTCCAAAAAATGCCTTATTTGGACCGGTGTTACGTTATTTTGACGTACTTTACCGACGTTTTCACAATTTCTGTCTGTCTCATGTTTCCCGTCTTGCACCCATTATTTAAAAGTATTGATTACATTTACATAGATTTCTACAAACTGGTCTTCTTTAATTGCATTTTGATGTTTATCAGGAGAAAAGTTGTGCATATTAGCATTTGATTATACTTAAGCGATTTCGGATAGCCCTAAAGAAAGAAGCCACGTGGATTAAGACCCGGGCTGTGGGCGGGTCATTTCATACCTCAGTGGTATTTCTTAGAAATTATTTTGACACCAAATGTTTCGTGTATCTCATCCAACACCGTGCATTGCAATGTGTGACTTTGGCTCTAATTGCATGAACCATACAACATTCAAAACAAAATATATGTTTTAGAGTTCAGAAATCAACTTGCTTAACAAAGGCAAGTAACAGAGTGGGTTTACTTCCTTCTACTAGTATTTGGCTGTCTGAATCGCTAGTGAAAAGCCTATTAAAAGCCAACGAACATGCCCATGCCAGTGAGACAAATTATATATATAATATCAGTATAGACATTTGTGAAATGCAATGATCATTTTCAAAGAATGAGTGCAATGCGGAAAATGCCAGAAGCACAGCATTTGTGAAAACGTCGTAAATAAGGTCAGAATGACGTCACGGGCAAAATACGGTAATTTAAGAAGAAATTGATGACAACCTGGACACTGCAACCCTTAGGCCATATGGTGCGCAAGTAGAGGTTTAAGGATCTCAAGTTGGTAGATAGAAAATAAAAAAAAATACATGAAAACCACCCGTCCCAAGTAACGGTCTTTGCAGTTCTGAAAAAAGACGGTGCATCCAGTGATATTGTCTATATAGGCAACTGGTTTAGACGGGATCCCTTCTCATTTTGTCATAGACTCCGTCCCAGTTATTGCTAGTCCCCTTTCGCATATCATAACTCTGTCCATAATACAAGGTGCAGTCCCTGATGACATGAAGTCCTTTGTTTAAAAAGAATGACAAGACGGATGTTGGAAATTACCATCCGGTCTCCATTTTAAGTGTTATCTCTAAAATCATTGAGCGGGTCATTTATGACCAGTTAGAAGCATATCTTGTGAACAATAGTCTTTTATATGAGTTTCAGTCTGGATTTAGACACGGATTCTCAACAGACACATGCCTTACTCATGTAACTGACTATATCCGTTTTGAGATGGACAAATGCCATTTTGTTGGTATGATACTGCTTGATCTCCAAAAAGCATTTGGCACAGTCCACCATTCCATTTTACTAATGAAACTTAAAGCTATGGGTCTAAATGAATCATCTATCAGATGGTTCTCATCTTACCTGTTGACAGACGTCAGTTAGTTGAAGTTTTAGGTGTTTTGTCATCAACAGCAAATATGTGGTGTACCACAGGGATCAATACTTGGACCGCTTCTCTTCTTAATCTATGTCAACGACATGTCTTCTGTCATAAAGAAAAAGCTGCTCTTATATGCTGACGACTCTGCTATCCTGTGTCCTCGAAAAATAAGTCAACTATCGAAAATCAACTTAGTCGAGACCTGAATGTAGTTAGCCAATGGCTTAAATGTAATAAGTTGTCACTGCACCTGGGTAGAACCGAGTCAATATTGTTTGGGTCTCAGCAAAGGTTAAAGTCGCAGTCATGTATTAATGTTGTTTGTAATGACCAACGCATGGTTCAATGGCGTAACACAGTATTTGAAACACAGATTACAAGTCACACAAAATAAACCGATTCGATTTGTGTTGAACATACACCCGAGATCGCACCTTAGTAAAGATAATTTTTAACTATTAATTGGCTGTCAGTTACGAGTAGAGTCAATCTAATAACTCTTTGTCATGTATTTAAAATTAATTCAAACCTTGCACCTCCTTATATGAGTGAGAATTTTACCCCTGTTAGTACAGTTCATAATTACCCTACAAGATTCAGGGTAAAGGCCAGACAAACATCAGGTGATATTTCCCTGTCAGACAGCAAAAGATTTGCAGTTCCAAAGGTCAACGGCTTTGGACTCTTTTGCTTATAAAGGATGTTCCCTGTGGAATAAGTTGCCACAACATATCAGAGACTCTGGATCATTGTCAACTTTTACAACTAAATTGAAACATCACTTTTGACTGATATTTAAATTGTTTGGAACAGGTTCATTTTTTAAATAATGTTTGGATTATTTTACGCTCAGGGGATTTACTTAATATTTTTATCAATTTGTTAACATCTCGTACATTACTAATCGTTGTCATTTTTCTATATATTTACATGTCACATAATCATTCCACATATCATTAAATTATATATATTAAGGACCGCAATGGAAATAAGATCTGCATGTATATATAGCTATCCTTTGCATGTATTGTTCATTGCCATGACTTTATTACTGCTTCTATGTTAGTTTATTGTTATTGTATGTTGCGATATATTTTGTCATGTTTAATTATCCATTATATGTAGAAATAAATCTATCTATAATCCCGCATGTTTGTTTTCATAAGCGGAAAGTATCACGAGGATGCTTATAAACCTTGCAATATATTCTTGCAGAAGGTCAGGATTATGTCAAATTATCTGTGCTATAACACATACATGTATTATCAATTTTCATCGGATGTCCAATTAGAAAGTCGATACTTGATTCATTGTTTTACACGTTCCAATATTGCTTTGTAACTGTGATGGAAACTATTGATCTCAGTAAAAGTAATGGTGTTAACACTTAGGCGTCCACTGTTTGTGTGTAATATACATCACTGTATTGTTCTCTATGTACTATGTAACGTCTCTGCCGCCCAACGCTTGGTTGATTAATTTGTTGAATGATATGTCTTAGATTTAGCGAAACCATTCATGGTCAAGCCATGGTCATGCCAGGTGTCGACAATGATTGGCGGGTTTTACTTGCGCTGCTATTTCACCATAACAAATATCAGAACATAGTTGCCTTTTATGACAAATATGATTGTCTGTGCAGAAATGGTTAATTCATAACCCACCAAACCAGGGCTCGAAATTACAATCATTACTTACACTCTGCACTCAGAACTCAAATATTGAAATTCCTTCTTTTGAGGTTCAAAGTGAGAAGTTTTGAGAAGAAAAAGTTGAAACTATTTTGAATAGTTGCTAAATATTATCATTTGCTTGTTTCCAATTGAAATTTAGTGTATTTGTAAGCTATAAGTGTGATTTAACAGCATGAGTGCAGAGTGCGGAACTCAGATTCAACAATCACATTTTTATCTCATGAATAGTACATAATTGCACAGAAATGTATCAAATGCTATTTTCAACATTCAAATCATAATTCTATATATTTTCGTTATTTATATTTGCAATCTAGAACACAGGTAACAGTATTGTTGAAAAAGAAATTGAAAAAAAAAATTGAAAAATTTTTTTTTCTCGAAATTTAGGAATTATATACAAGGTATATTTGCCCTAAAAACACAGATTTTCAAAATATCAAAAAACAAAAATTAGCTTTCGATACATTCAATAACTAATTATATTCTTACGCAACATTGTTAAAACTACTCGCATGCAAAATTCCATCGAAATTGATCAACTTATTAAAAAGTTATGCAATAAAGTTTAGATCCCTGTGTCCAGCCGGTTCGAAAGGTGCATTCCAATAAAACCAAAAATACAAATTTCGAGGATAAAAACCTTCATATTTTGTATTTATCGTCATGAATAAGCATAATAATGCGGTAGAATTGAAGGACGCAACAGTTTAAACAAATTTACCGTGGTGAAATATGCGAGCTTCCGTATTAGCCGCGAAACAAATCGTCTGCACATTTTATTTAGTCAAAATGTTTTTATTTTCACCATGTTTGTCCGAAAGTTGCGAATGATTTCCATTTTGTGACAACGACTTTCATTGGTTATAAAAATACATTCGGAATATCTCTAGTCGTGGGTAACTCTAAAAACCACACCGGCCGTCCTTGCAGCGTAATTCGAATTACGCCATCAAGAGTTAAAATAAAAGTTTAAACGATGCATTTGATCGTTTTGAGGTAAATGTAAAGCATGATTTCAAATGTTTGCAAGGCATTACGCTGTATTTGTCCCCCACACAGCCTTTTTATACATGATCAACTCACGTAAATGCCGTAGTCTATGAAAACAAATTGCACCCTATCGATTTTGCTCTCAATTTCCTTGCAAATATACCTTGTATATAATACCTAAATTACGAGAAAAAAATATTTTCAATTTTTTTTTTTAATTTCTTTTTCAACGATACTGTTACCTGTGATCTAGAACAAATAAAAGTTCATTATATAATATTTTCAATATTTGAGTGCTGATTGCAGAGTGTAAGTATTGGTTGTAATTTCGGGCCCAGGTGTTCTTGTTCGTTCAAGTATAAGTTGAACACGTCATCTCGTATAAGTATCAGACACAGTGCGTATACAACTCTATGTGATTTTAAAAAGTGTATAAAGCTGTATCTGACGGTCATTTCAATCAGTGTGGAGTATCACGTGATCAACTGAATCACGTTCGTAGTCATAACATGTCGTTTTCGTCCACTAACGATGAGAATTTTTCTTGTTTATAACGATCGTGCATTTCATTCGGTTATATTATATAGCCTAAATAATATCTCATATACATGTATGTTGGAACACTGCGGCAATTACCAATTTCGCTCTCTAAAAAAGTTTAGCTACTTTTAACTGATGCTCGACCAAATTATTATTATTAAATTTTGTTAAAAAAATTGGTCGAGCATCAGTTAAAAACAGCAAAAGATAGAGCGAAATCGGTAATTGCTGACTCTTACATATATGAGATATTCTTTGGGCTATATAATATAAGATATTAAATGTACGATCGTTATAACCAAGGAAAAACTCAACAATATTTTCCTTAACTCTGAATGTAAAACGACTACTATATGTAGCACAGTGCGGTAATCAAGCTTTCTTTGATGGAGTGTAGAAATATATCCATATCACTACAAATACCTTAGTAGTAATGCTGTCGAGTTATTTTCATGAAGCATAGATACATATGCGTACTTAATTCACGACCGTTCTTTGAACAAAATGAAGCGTTCCACGTCACCACGAAATAATCAACAATGCGTTATTCTCAGTAACAAAGGATATTCAAATACATCATCAACGGAAAATTGAAAAACAGTATCTGTATTCTATTTCAAAGTAGACGTACTATAAATGGCAGGTATACATTCTCTTTTCTTCTACAAACAAACAAAGTACCATGTTAAGATACGAAAACGTATAATATTTATTCATAGTTATTCTATAAACACAGATACACGAGTTAAAAACAGCATTTACACATGAAAACACAATAGCATATTTATGGTTTGAACAAAGCTACTCACGACATCGAAACGGTAGGATGGATAGATGATACAAATTTTAAACTGTTTCTCATGATAAACAAACTTACACTCATGTGTAATGGATTTTACGCGATATCTGACTTAAAGCTATGTACAATACCTTTTTAAAGGCTTTGAGTGATTCAGAACTAGCCAATTACAAATAGAAAACACTCCTGTTACTTGAAGAGTAAGTCAAGGTTTATTTTTTTGCTCAAGTTTGGCAAATGGCGATTTTTTAAATGTCCCGTAAAATGGATTTGCATACGCTCCGCCATCAAATAATTGCAATGACCTCTGAGACCTAAAAGAAGTACAATTTTCACAGAAACAATTTATTTGGCATTTCGTCACAAACCACTCTTGAAATTTTGCAGCTGAATAAAATCTTTTTTTGAATTTGTGGAAACTTTTATCAAAATTTTGACAAAGAAACACAGGAAGTCTGCATTTCAAAAATACCTTCTCTACCGACTCGATGTAACCATGACACAAAAGTGTATGACATGCTTTCAAGTTTGATTTCATGGATCCTGCCGGAATAATAGGACATATACTGTCTACAAAGGATACACTAAATAAGAAATAACATATTATATCCACTATTTCATAGAAATACTGTAAGTTACAACGCTCATCGCGTTCAATACATTGTAGTAAATGTTTAAAGGCACTAATATTTTGCCGAAACATTTTTACATGAATGACCATTGTCTGGTCGGCTTTGATATTTGATTCATTTCTCTGCAACATTTGTATAAAGTCGGATGAACTGAACAACATATCATTGACTTTGGCTGGGGGAAATACAACAACGTTGTCACCAAAGTCAAATGAAATGATATGTGATGTAGCCATCTGGAACCTTTATTATTATCCCACAATCCCTCCCCCAGATGGCTTTGCAAACATTCAATTCATTGTTCTAGCTAAAGTCTGAGCCAGATATATCAAACGATGGACATACTGACTAATGGGCGGACAGGGCACTCCCCCCAAATATAACAAAATTTACTGACATACAGACGAACAATGACTTGGCTTTGCCAGATTACTAGCCAAAGTCTGTTATAGGCATGCCAATTAAATCTTACAATAACATTATAAAACTCATAAATTGATAATTTGCTTTGCATGTTTCGATCCAAAGTCAGTGAATACGAAACAATCGAATTTGAACATAGCATTGTTAAACGATCTGAATATTTTCATTTGACTTGGGCAGTTTTGTAACTAAAGCCAATGCAATACATAACTATCAAATCTTAACTGAACATTGTAAAGCATGTAACTTTCATCTTCAACTTTGCCAGTTTTCTAGCTAAAGCCTTAATCAGATATAAGACACATTTCAAATGCATTATCGACGTTGCCAGTGTTCAAGCATAAGTAAAGCATCTTAATATAGCATTATAAAATATCTTAATCTGTCCGGCTTTGCCAGTTTTCTAGCTTAAGCCTTATTCAGATAAATCTGTCCGGCTTTGCCAGTTTTCTAGCTTAAGCCTTATTCAGATAAAAGAAATATTTCAAATGCATTATCGACGTTGGCAGTGTTCAAGCATAAGTAAAGCATATTAATATACAATTATAAAATATCTTAATCTGTCCGGCTTTGCCAGTTTTCTAGCTAAAGCCTTATTCAGATAAAAGAAATATTTCAAATGCATTATCGACGTTGCCAGTGTTCAAGCATAAGTAAAGCATATTTATATAGCATTATAAAATATCTTAATCTGTCCGGCTTTGCCAGTTTTCTAGCTAAAGCCTTATTCAGATAAAAGAAATATATCAAATGCATTATCGACGTTGGCAATGTTCAAGCAAAAGTAAAGCATATTAATTAACTTAATATTAATATAGCATTATAAAATATCTTAATCTGTCCGGCTTTGCCAGTTTTCTAGCTAAAGCCTTAATCAGATATAAGACATATTTCAAATGCATTATCGACGTTGGCAGTGTTCAAGCATAAGTAAAGCATATTAATATAAAATTATAAAATATCTTAATCTGTCCGGCTTTGCCAGTTTTCTAGCTCAAGCCTTATTCAGATAAAAGACATATTTCAAATGCATTATCGACGTTGGCAGTGTTCAAGCATAAGTAAAGCATATTAATATAAAATTATAAAATATCTTAATCTGTCCGGCTTTGCCAGTTTTCTAGCTTAAGCCTTATTCAGATAAATCTGTCCGGCTTTGCCAGTTTTCTAGCTTAAGCCTTATTCAGATAAAAGAAATATTTCAAATGCATTATCGACGTTGGCAGTGTTCAAGCATAAGTAAAGCATATTAATATACAATTATAAAATATCTTAATCTGTCCGGCTTTGCCAGTTTTCTAGCTAAAGCCTTATTCAGATAAAAGAAATATTTCAAATGCATTATCGACGTTGCCAGTGTTCAAGCATAAGTAAAGCATATTTATATAGCATTATAAAATATCTTAATCTGTCCGGCTTTGCCAGTTTTCTAGCTAAAGCCTTATTCAGATAAAAGAAATATATCAAATGCATTATCGACGTTGGCAATGTTCAAGCAAAAGTAAAGCATATTAATTAACTTAATATTAATATAGCATTATAAAATATCTTAATCTGTCCGGCTTTGCCAGTTTTCTAGCTAAAGCCTTAATCAGATATAAGACATATTTCAAATGCATTATCGACGTTGGCAGTGTTCAAGCATAAGTAAAGCATATTAATATAAAATTATAAAATATCTTAATCTGTCCGGCTTTGCCAGTTTTCTAGCTCAAGCCTTATTCAGATAAAAGACATATTTCAAATGCATTATCGACGTTGGCAGTGTTCAAGCATAAGTAAAGCATCTTAATATAGCATTATAAACTATCTTAATCTGTCCGGCTTTGCCAGTTTTCTAGCTAAAGCCTTATTCAGATAAAAGAAATATTTCAATGCATTATCGACGTTGGCAGTGTTCAAGCATAAGTAAAGCATATTAATATAAAATTATAAAATATCTTAATCTGTCCGGCTTTGCCAGTTTTCTAGCTAAAGCCTTATTCAGATAAAAGAAATATATCAAATGCATTATCGACGTTGGCAATGTTCAAGCAAAAGTAAAGCATATTAATTAACTTAATATTAATATAGCATTATAAAATATCTTTATCTGTCCGGCTTTGCCAGTTTTCTAGCTAAAGCCTTAATCAGATATAAGACATATTTCAAATGCATTATCGACGTTGGCAGTGTTCAAGCATAAGTAAAGCATATTGATATAAAATTATAAAATATCTTAATCTGTCCGGCTTTGCCAGTTTTCTAGCTAAAGCCTTAATCAGATATAAGACATATTTCAAATGCATTATCGACGTTGCCAGTGTTCAAGCATAAGTAAAGCATCTTGATATAGCATTATAAACTATCTTAATCTGTCTGGCTTTGCCAGTTTTCTAGCTAAAGCCTTATTCAGATAAAAGAAATATTTCAATGCATTATCGACCTTGGCAGTGTTCAAGCATAAGTAAAGCATATTAATATAAAATTATAAAATATCTTAATCTGTCTGGCTTTGCCAGTTGTCTAGCTAAAGCCTTATTCAGATAAAAGAAATATATCAAATGCATTATCGACGTTGGCAATGTTCAAGCAAAAGTAAAGCATATTAATTAACTTAATATTCATATAGCATTATAAAATAGCTTTATCTATCCGGCTTTGCCAGTTTTCTAGCTAAAGCCTTAATCAGATATAAGACATATTTCAAATGCATTATCGACGTTGGCAGTGTTCAATCATAAGTAAAGCATATTAATATAGCATTATAAAATATCTTAATCTGTCCGGCTTTGCCAGTTTTCTAGCTAAAGCCTTGATCAGATATAAGACATATTTCAAATGCATTATCGACATTGCCAGTTTTCTAGCTAAAGCCTTATTCAGATATAAGGAACAACTTGATTGGTGACACAAATAAAATACTAATTGATTCTTAACATTACATACATTAACAACGACATAGAGAACACAGCATATAATTCCTGAGGTCTTCGGGTATTAGAAATATGATTTAGGCTACATAGTTGAGATAACGTCCTTACCGAGGATAACAGGTACAAGGGTTCAGCTATATTAATCTGCTAAATTCAGTCAATATGTTTTACCTATGCTCACAAAAGTAAAACTTCTATCATTACACCTTGATCCGTCAGCTTTATATAGCTAAAGGCAGTTGAGTCATACTTGTAGTTCAATTCTTGTAGCACCACCGTTCTTCAATTCCTTTTTATGGCTTTCTAAAAGATAAATTCAACCTTGGATACTAAATATTCGATATTTTCGAATGGAGTTACGCTAGCGTAAGTGCTTTGATAACACAGTGATCAGGCACATATAATATTATATACATATATATTCAACTTAGTTACATGTAATGAACTAACAATCACGACAGCATAATGTTAAAATGTTGAAAAAAGCATCATTGAGATATACTTATGATACATGTATTTCATATATAGGATGCTTAAGGCAAACAGAAAAGAACAGCGAAATAATCTATCTTAACATGGCTGGTTTCAATTGAAAGCCTAATGTCACATTACGCTTTATCACCAGAAAACGAATAGCTCAGGTCAAACTTGTAAGACAAATAATATAGTTTGGAACACATAGACCTTCTGAGTGGTATATGTAAATTTGATATAATTTGATTATATGATGCTGACACCAAAGCAAATGACATTGCAATCCTACCACTAGCAAGCATCAAACGAGTATGAAGAACAAACAATTGATTAGAAAGTAATCTGAAACTACACTATTTATCGATCACATAATTTACAATCAATACCAACTAGAGCTATCACAGGAGTGATGAATCATACCCCCGCAGCACCTCCTTGACACAAGAATATTATTTAAAATTATAGTCTAAACAACACATTTGATGGAAATCTGCTTCTATACAGATTGAAAAACACCATGATTGAAGGCTAATGTGAAAATTGATGAAGAAAAAAATAAGTAACACACTAGTACAAAACAAAGTTATAAAATTATAATCAACAAAACACGATTTGCATGACTATATAACCTTTGACCTATAAGTGTGACCTTTACCTTTGAGATAGGGACCTGGGTCTTGCGCATGACACACCGCCTTGATGTGGTGAACATTTGTACCAAGCAATTTTAAAATCCAGTAAGAAATGACAAAGTTACAGAAACGATTTGCATGACTATATAACCTTTGACCTGTAAGTGTGACCTTGACCTTTGAGATAGGGACCTGGGTCTTGCGCATGACACACCGTCTTGATGTGGTGAACATTTGTACCAAGCAATTTTAAAATCCAGTAAGAAATGACAAAGTTACTGAGCGGACACGATTTGCATGACTATATAACCTTTGACCTGTAAGTATGACCTTGACCTTTGAGGTAGGGACCTGGGTCTTGCGCATGACATACCGTCTTGATGTGGTGAACATTTGTACCAAGCAATTTTAAAATCCAGTAAAAAATGACAAAGTTACAGACACGATTTGCATGACTATATAACCTTTACCTCTAAGTGTGACCTTGACCTTTGAGATAGGGACCTGGGTCTTGCGCATGACACACCGTCTTGATGTGGTGAACATTTGCACCAAGCAATTTTAAAATCCAGTAAGAAATGACAAAGTTACAGAGCGGACACGATTTGCATGACTATATAACCTTTGACCTGTAAGTGTGACCTTTCAGGTAGGGACCTGGGTCTTGCGCATGACACACTTTCTTGATGTGGTGAACATTTGTACCAAGCAATTTTAAAATCCAGTAAGAAATGACAAAGTTACAGAGCGGACAGGATGCTAACATACCAACAGACCGACAGACCAACAGACCAACATTGTGACTCCAGTATACCCCCTTCAAACTTTGTTTGCGGGGTATAATAACAAAAAGTACTTAAGTCATTCATATACCATGAAGACCTTAAAGAATAAAAATGTAGTTATATTTGAAATCCAATAAAAAATGTCACGCAACTTTGGTAGTAAACGCAGATATGATACCTTTTTAGAACTTTTGCGAAGTTGTTCTCTGGTAAGCTTCCGTTCGTTGAAGATTTTGGAACGAAGTCTTTTGATCCGTTCTTTTATGGGAAGATCGATAAGTACCCCTGGAAACTCTCCGATGAATTCTTTAAGTTCAGCAACACCTAAAATTTATCCAAACTAGAATTGCTTATAAAGTTATACGGATGATTTCTATCGATATTAGTCTGACGCAAGGGGTGTGGTTACGAGCATAATTATACTGATATTACAAAGATAACATTCTCCCGGATTTACTTTGCTTGAATGCAGTGTGCCATAAAAATACAGTGTTTCACATTTTGCATTTAAAATGCTCCCATTCATATCACACATTTTTCATGTAAAATGACCTTATTCATACCAGTCTACCTACTAGTATAAAAAGTGTTTTCTACGAAAGTATTTTCATTTGTGATCTTACCTGGTAGGCTTCCCTTGTTAGTTTCCATGTTTTCGGTTGACAATATATATTTGGCAAAGTATTTCTTGATTGATTCTGTGTCAGTACTTGTCCAAACCTTATATGTTCTTTCAGCTGGGTCTATCAATATAAACGAAACACCATCATATGATATTCATGTAGTACATATTAGAATAACACAACTGAATAATAATGGGTACTTTATGTATTTGCCGTCTGATTTACTCTAATTGATTTCATTGACATGAGGCTTTGGGCCACCAATTCATTCAATGACAAACCGACAAACGGGCGAACTAACATAAGAACGTCGATATTGTACATTTAGTGTAAAGACCATCGTTATAAGGAACAACGTAATAATGACCGACTACTGGAATTTAATTAATGCTCAAGGCATTGAATTACGAAAGGTGCCCCATTTATATTTGAACACGTTTTCAATCTCTCATTGCAACGCGATATATAAATGAAATATCTATTTTGAATCGCATATAGTAATGTATCAGGTAACGTATACACGCATTGTTTAGTTTGTTTCCAATATGTTAAAAACTAAAAGCAGCCAATTGTGGAGGGTAAGCTAAAACATCGATATCCGGAAGCGGAACAAGTAACCAATATAAAGAAGAGTCTGATGAAGAGGACCCAATGGGACCTTTATCGGAAAAAAGGGTAAATACCTCTTAAGTAATATATTTCAATTTAATACTTGTAATTCTCAACAACCCATATTCAAATAGTAGTCATGTTGTAACAGGGAAAGACAAATGTGTAAAAAGACCGGGGCTCGAACCCGGACCCTTCGCTTACAGGGCCAATGCTCTATCGACTGAGCTATCCGGCTGCCTACACAAGCTTCTCACCAATCAGTTATTAAATCCTATACACCGGCTTCACACATCCCCTCCTTTGGAGAATTCATCCTCGAATTCCAGGAGTACCGGAACCTATTTGGGACGTTCTGAGGGTGTATGGTGGGTTATTTGCGTTGAGCGCCAAATGTAACAGGGAAAGACAAATGTGCAACCAGACCGGGGCTCGAACCCGGGACCCTTTGCTTACAGGGCGAATGCTCTACCGACTGAGCTAGCCGGCTGCCTACACAAATTTCTCCCCTATTAGTTATTAAATCCTATAAACCCGGCTACAATGTGACCACACTTGTACATGTTGGGCAGATGACAATAATGTATGTTTTATGTATATCTGATAAACTTAACATTCTTGAAATATGATAACAAAACAGGCAATAATAAACAATATTGCATTTTCTTTGAAAGAAAACAGTTTTACCAGTTTTAACCACAACTGTTTTAACACTTACGTACGTATAATAATGACAGACCTTTTTACTAGGATACCGGTACTTAATTGGCTTTGCAATAACAATTAAGGCAACAATACGTATAGGTTATAGATCATATATTAGATTTATAAACAAATTAGAGCAAGGGAGCGCTAGCGACCGCAGGTCTAATTTGTTTATAATTCTAATATGTGATCTATAACCGGCTTATAGTTTTTTGGTGAGCCTTCCAATGCTTTTGTATGCAAACAATAGCATGTCAATTTATTGAGTATTGAGAGTGAAAAGGTAAATATTAAGGTGGTTCACCACTTTTGAGTTGGGTGGAAGTTTACAAATCGCAGTCACTTGGATGTATTGTAAGCGTCGTCTGACAACCGAGATCAAATAATACAGAATGCTTAAAATTGATTTTTCAGCATCTTCCCATGTCTTAAAATCGCGAGTGTACTGACTAGTTATTAGGATTATATACTTTTAATGAAAATATAGACACACTCTTAGCTCAATTCCTATGGATGATTTATTCCAAATGATATTAAACACATAATCTAGCGAATTGGTTACGATGTATTTAAAACGTAGTTCGATGCGCCCATATCAAACTTATTCAATAGTTTTAAACAGTCTCCCAAGAATTTTAGAGGACGGTTCTTTTGCATGTATTCGTGCAGTATATAAACTAATACATGCAAAAGTACCCAAATTAAACTGTAAGCGCCTTGAAGTACGCACTATTTTTAAAAAATTGAATGATCGCGTAATCTGAATACAACGGGTGCAAAACATTGATTATTTTTGTTACCTCCCCTGTTTTCAGCATTTCTGAAATGACTAAAAGTGTAAAAAAAATAAACTAACCGAGCAATTGTCATGAAATCTTGCATGATACTTCAATATTGGTCACTCTACTTGTTGTATGCATGGAATCAGTATGTCGTTCAACGATTTTTCATATTAAACTCAAAAACGAAAATTAACATATTTTAAAATAGTATTTAAAAAATCAAAAACCTTGCAAAGTATAACATAAAAATTACTGTTTGATTCCTTAAATACGAAATTTTATGTATACCAAATTGATGAGGATTAAAGCATAACTTTTTCGGTAAATTACAATTATCAGTTTTTATGGATTGTCTCCAAAATCCAAGAATATCTTAAAAAAACTAGCCCAGCAAAACTGTTGGGATTTTCCAGAATGGTTGTCGTAAATGTGTTCTTCATAAATATAACAGGTTTTATATAGCTAGTTTGCGATAGAAAAAATCGTGTTTTTGAAACATTTCTCTGTAATTACTAAACCTACAAGTATGGAATTTTGCACGAATAAATGAAATATATCTACCTAATACACACTGAAAATTCAGCAATATTAGAAATGAGTTAAAAAAGTTTTGTTCATAAGTTCTTTGTAACATATTTGTAGTTGTGTATGAAATATCAAGTTAGAAGACTTGATACTTGCAACAGCCACGTTTACGGTCACGTGATACGCATAACGGTATATTTGCGTATTTGCAACCTACTTAATTTAACACATGCGAGGCCCGTCTGTGAATATGACAACGTACATTCAATTGCTGAACATTGTTTATAGGCGACACACTTAAATAAACCGAATCATACGGGCCTCCTAAGTCTTGTCTTTATAACAGCAATCTCAATCCCGGCGATCACGGATAATTGATTGTAATTCATCAATGGAATACCAGATTACCTCCCTGCGTTAAACTGTAAATATGCAAGTAATTTCAATATGTAATAAAGAATAAATGTCTTTTAATTGGTAACTAAATATTATGAAATTCAAAATGGGAGTAGGTAGGAAGTTAATGTAGTTCTGTGTATTTTTTTACCAAAATCTGATAAATAGATTTTCAGAAATCTTTAAAAAACACGATTTTTTTCTATCACAAACTAGCTATACACATTTGACAGAAAAATCCAACAACGGTGAATCACCTTAAGCAGATTATAAATTGCTGATAGAATAACAGTAAAATTATGAGAGGAGGCGGGTCTAGTTTTCCATATTAGGAAACAGCGAAATTGTCCTAATAAATGGATTTACTTATAGTTATTATGTCCATTGCACAAATAAATGAATAAGTGGTCCAAAATTTTGAAAATCCCTGGCTTTTGATTGGACAAAGAAGTAGAATGAACTATAAATAAAGGATTTCACACGAGTGTATTTTTATCACATAAAGAAAATAAGCCTTGCAAATGTACTAAAAGGAGACAGGGCTTCCCTTTAGAAGAGAATAAAGTGTATTTGAATTACTGTTAAATACAGTGTTTCATAACTGTTGAAGCGAGACGGGTATATTTGAATCGTAATCACGTCACGGACCTGTTTTTCTATGTATCCTGTTTTTGACAGTGCTTAGGTATGAATTCATAAAAAATAGTGATTGGCCGCCTCAGTTGCCCATAGTTATTATATTACTGAGTAGTGTACTATCGTTTTTATCAAATGGGCTTCATTAAACTCTCGCACCGGAGTTTATGAGATAAAATGTTCACCCTAAAGACACCGCTCTTCAAAATATAAATCTTAATTAGGCGACCTCGTGAATTCACTTCAAACTCCACTTTTAGACTCAGTTGTTCCTTTTCTTCTTTATAACAATTAATGAGTACTTACATGACTGGATAGATTTGTTCAGTTGTTTATCGATCAAGTGCACTCCTTCACTTTCGCTTTGATTTATACTTGGTTCACTTGGGTGGTCGATTTCTGATTCAGGAATGCGTATATTTTCTTGTAGTACTACCGGACTAGACATTTCCGCACCTGTAATAAATCCAAATTTGAATTTTCTGAATGAATGAAGTTAATACTTTCTAGCCTGGATTACATGCCCCTTACACTACGGGATAGAGCCAGGCATTAAACCGTTAGTGGAAGTAGGCATAGGGAAAGAAAATAGACAATACGTTGTTAGTAAAAAACTTTTCAAGGTGATACCTATACACTAAACCGAATTTCTAATTGGCAACCCTAAAAATATTATATCATCTGAAATATTATATCAATTACTCTTAGGCTGTGTTATTTGTTCATTTCGCGCACTAATTTATTGATTTCCGGAAAGAAATGGCGTATTCATGTACAAAATCATCCATGCGTACCGGTTGGTGCGAAATTACTTTTGTGCACGTTTGCCTCGTGCACAGCTTGGAATAGTATCGTATTTGGTATGAATTTGTTCCCTGTTGATTGACTTTTCTTAAAACACTATAATTTGTGAGAATGAGCCATGTGGAAAGCGCTCATGACGTCAGACGCATGCATACATTGAACGAATTTCTGATTGGCCACGTGTTTTTATAAATTAGTTTTAAAAAATGCTTTTAGAAGAATGTAAATAATTCTCGCAGTAATTCGAGGTAAACCCCACGTTATTATAAATATCGTTTTTTTCAAAATGACGTTTTGAGTCTTGACGTACATGTCTGGATTTTGGTGGTGGTACTCCTCATTCTAACGGCCTCAGCGCGCTCCATATAACTTATTCTCGCCAGTATCAATGCTTTTCCTTAAGCCAATCGACAAAGAATACATTTTGACTAATTTCAAAAATCAAACACGTTGGGCACGTGAACCACGTGCACATAAGCTATTTTGCACTAACTGTTCCGCATGGATGATTTTATACATACGTACATGCGTTATCTATTTCTTGAAATCGATAGATAAGTGCATGGAATGAAAATAACCACAATTTTAGAAATATTGATTGCATATATCGAATAATATAATATTTCATAGGGTGGCCAATTAGAAATTCGGTTAAGTGTAGATAGCAATCCGAATTAAATTCATAGGTAACTCTGGTTACCATAAAAACCAATTGTACAATTTTACAAGAAATCGTTCATTTATTGCTACCTTACCTATATAATTTCATGCATACTAAATATAAATTTGATATTTCAATTTGAAAGTACCGTCATTTCAATAGCATTATTAAATGCAGCATCTTACCTTCATCAACGTCATGTAAAAACTTTCCAACACGCATTATGGTCTGTTTTGCCAACGGGCTCTGGTAGACGTTTTTGTTTATAGTTTCACTATGGCCCATATGACTGTAAAACGTCTGCCTCTCCGATTCCTTTACATCAAGTCCAGCGTATAGCGTAGCGACATAATGCCGCATACCTGTTGCATTGATCGATTGATCAAGTCGTGCCCAATTGCAACATTCTGACACAGATGTCCAACCTGTAACGTGTTTTAGTGAATAACGAGTATGTGGAAAAACGAAAGTGTTCTTCGGATGCACACCAGCTTGTCCTCTAATCTCAGGATCACATAATGTTTTTAAAGCTTCCCAGCAGTCATCAAGTATGAGTAAACTTACTAGTGTCCCACCTTTGCCAGACTGATAGGCAATCTTAAACTTGCCCATTAGGAACTTTTCCAATGAATCTTCACGTCCTGCACTATCACCAATCCAAACATCATTTTTGGCTTCCTGCCATTGACTTATCTGTAGGCAACACGGTTCACCACCTCTTCGGGCATTGAAGAGCGTCAATCGGCTGACAACTAGATTTCTCAATTTAGTGTACTCGGATGATGCAATGAAATTGTAGCTGCTCGCAGTCAATTGCCTGATTTGGGTAAGGGTGAAGTCTCGCAGTTTTTGAACGTCTTCTTGTTTTGGTAAGTTCAATGGTTTCCTCAATTGTGTGAGCCTCTTGGTCACTAAAGAAGACTCGGCCTCTCCGAAAATATCGACCCAGTAGAATGTAAAAGCATCCAGAAAGTTGTTAATCATACCTACATTGGAATAGTTTCTTTCTACGGAAAATTTTCCGTGCAAAAATTTGCACACCCTTTTTATCAAATAACCAATATCTTTTTTTAGTCCGCATTTTGTACTTCCATCTTCATTACCAGTAATAGTGTCAACCGCCTCCCGGAAAGTATCAAAATTTTCATAATTATACATTTCTAAAGATGTCTGAAAGCGTATTCCATTTTTCCCCCCTATCTCTTTAAATGCTTTGTATAAATGTCCCAAGCGACGCAATTCAGACCGTATATGTGTTTTTTTATCTTCGTACTTCTCTGAATTCTTAGCTAAAAGTTTTCCAAACTGCTTCCTTCCAAATGACACGATTATTGCATCACGTTTACATAAATGCCCCACATCATCATTGTGCATGGGACCAAGTACTTCGGTAGTAAATTTGTCTTCGCCCTGTTTATCGAGTCGAATACATTCTGGCGCGACGGCATGTGGTAAATAAACTGACCTTTCGTTCAGATGGCATGTTTTTCTATGGCGATGAAAGTAAGATTTCGAGAAAAATCCAAAACATTTTGAGCAGTACATTAATTCATCGTTGTATGTATCGGTTGATCTGCATGCTCTTTCTCGTAGCAATGTACCACTTTTCCTTGGTTCAGACCGTAATTGTTTCATGTTTTGTGCCATGATCCCCTTTCTTTTCAGCAACTGAAAGGCCCTGTTTCTATCTTGACTTGGAAGTTTCATTGCATCTATCACTTCGATTTCATCGCGATGTTTTAATCTCAGGTGCTTCGAAAGTGCTGACTTGTTGCAAAAGCAGTATGGGCAAGGTCTATGAGGTTTTGTCTTTGAGTATGATTTTGAACTCTTCTGTCCAGCAGAACTGGAACTTGGTTTTTGGTCTTCAGAAAAACAGGCAGAACTGGAACTTGTGTTTAGTTCTTCAGAAATACAGTCTAAAAAGCAAATATGAGGTTTTACTTAAAGTTTGGATAAGAAGAAACACGTTATTATATAAATAAGATGGATATTCTTTGATAATGAAAGATAAAAGAAAGTTGGAAAGCACGTGAAACACAAGACATCACGTACGTTTTGAACCACAATTACGCGTTATAATACCCAACACATAACTAAACGAGAAAATGAACTGCTCAAGTCACAGCTGTCAAAAAGCTGAATGATCTAGTTTTCACTGTAAAACGGCCCCTAGTATTAGCTTTTTGAAGTCCTACATAGTTAAATAAATGTTAATTTACAGTTTTAGCAATACATCATTAAATCAGAGACGACTTGGTTTGAAAACAATTGTGTTACACCATTTGTCATCTCTTGTACATATGTCGTTTTATACAGTCAAATACCATTACTTAATGTACGGGCAAGTCTTTACTCGGATCAAACAGAAAGTACTTCGTTAACACCTGTACATCGTATCATATGTATTGCGATTTTAATTCAGACATTCTTAAGCTAAAATATGGTTACCAGTAGCTTCGCTTCCGAGGTGGACTGAAGGCTCCTGAAGTTTATGTACTATGTCAGGTTGTACAGACCTGGAAGAAAGGTAATGAATAATACATTATGTGGACACTCGTAAAGCAATCACAACTGCTTGATTCCCGAATTGAATAGAAAGATACTGAAAACAAAAGGTTAAGACAGTATTTTTTCAAGATTCACGTGCAAAGACAATACACTCATTAAATGTTATAAGTACACGAACACAGTACATAGCGATACGTGCAAATAGTACATGTAAAGTTGTTTCTAGCATGAAAAATGACAAATTATAACTGTTATATTACGTTCATGACTTATTATGTTATAAAACTGAAAAATTGTAAGTATTTTAGTTTTGATGTCTGGTATAGATGTGTGTTATATGTACAGCGTATGCTTGCATGTCGGTCGATCGACATGCCGAATGACTTTCTAACAATAACACAAGAACGGGTTGGCCTAGGATTCTAACATTTTAGATGGATATTGTTCATCCTCTACAGACGACCCGATTATTTTCAAGGTCATATGGATCGCATGCTTTTTGTAAGTCATAAGTTGCTAAATCAGGTTGTTGTAGTTAAATATATTTGTTATTTTCCTTAGTATACCTATCAAGAGAATTGTGTTGCAAACTTACATCTGTGTGTTATCTTCATGTGTTCCGTTTGAGGAAGCGTCTTCTATCACGATACAATGCACCACAAAATCGTCTTCTACATTGGTCTTGTTTTCTTAAAAACATAGTTGAACTTGACATTAATATTGTTTTTATTTGCATATTTTACGTATTAAAACGGATTGGCATCAACCAAGGAAACTTTCACACACGATACGTCGATGCAGACGCTCTACCATAGACCACGTCTATAATTGCTCATTGCTCAAAGAAAATTTACTACTGGCAATAATAATTGATTACAAGTATTGTTAACAATAGATCACAACTAAAACTGCCTTCGTGCAGACACAACAAAAATGACCGATATCTAGCATATTTAGAACCGTGCAAATGGATGTACAAATGACAGAGGAAGATTGCGAAAGATCACACAGCGCGTGACTATAAAACCAGTGAAATCATGAAAGTAACCGTGACATACTTCATGAATAAATTCTAAAATAGCCCAAATTCGAAAATCAAACAATAAGTTCGAAATTCATGAAGTACGAACATCCGGATTCATATGACGTACAACGATTGGAAGATGGGAACTCGAGTTAATGGCATAGCAATAATAGCGATACTTAGTATTGTAATACATAATAGTGAGGATAAATATTCTTCTAGTTTGAAAACCGAAATAAAATAAGACAAGAATTTACCATTCGGTTCAATGGTTGTATTAGATAGTGTGTCTTCGTTTCCTATGAGTGTTTTGGTTGGTGTGATGTTGTGTTCTTCTACCGAAGCCCTGTAAAAAGAGGTACAGTGTAATGTACATAGTTTATTTAATTTATTGAAAATACATCAGTAGCACATGTAACTTAGAATTGGTCGGTCTCGTAATTATTATTTACTTTATTTTGTAAAAATAACTTTACTTGTTATACAACATGACATATACAATGTGTGTATACAGTAAGAACATTTATAATTATGAGAAGAATGCAACTTCTTTTCTTTTGTGTGGAATCTTGCAATGGTCATATCGTGTTTGCAGTTGGCTGTCACCGGTTCTCAAGAAGGTTCAACCTTTTGTCGCAGATTAACATCGTTTTCCTTTGAGCAACTTGCTTCAGAAAAGTAGTAAGAAGAGTATTAATTTATCTCAGGTCGTCAGCCAAAAATGGAGGTAATTTCAGATTCTTAAAAAGCACACGAGAAACGCTTTGAACAGTCGTAGTCAACCTACTACTCGCGATAGGGCGGTTTAACTCTATTGTTAACAGACAGAAACAGCATTTTCCAACATATTTTGCCGCTTACTGGAATCGTTACAATAAGGTAACTTAAAAACGGATTAAAGAGAACCACCAAAATAACTTACATGTATAGCAGAAAACAACAACAATGTATACTATCAAACTAAATTGGACTTTTAATGTTTAACGAGATATTAGTTACTTAGACGATATTAGAATCGTAATGCTGATTGTGATATGTTAAACATCCTGTATGTACGAGGGGTGGTCAATATATTCGATGACTTTCATCTAGCAATTGCATATTGGCCGCAATGCTTAAAGACAATTAACATCATTCGGAGTAAGATATCTTAAGTTATAAAATTGTTTTATGCATACATGGGGCGCTTAACGTTGGATGTCACGCGACGTCATTCCAGGCGTCACCGTTTGAGCAGCACAAAGTTCCTTTCTGGAGTGATGTCCGGCCCCATGTATAAGATTGTTTTTCTTTTAATACTGATATTAGTCGTTATTAGTCAACTCTGATTTGTGAAGTAAGACTAAAAAGAGTATCGATGCGTTATTGGTAACAAAACTCAGAACTGGCGGTTAGCTTTACAAGATTGAATTATTCCAATGAAGATTGAAGCACGACCTAGTAAATTAACGGCGCAATATCGAAAGAACCCCTTTGTTTTCGCCAGGTACATTCGGTTCAGATATATGCGTATTTTTTGCAGAATGTAACGGATAGTGTTCCTACTGCGGTGTTATGTTTGTTTTTTATCCTTATTTTATCGAATCATTCATTTGACAGACTCTTCAATCAAAGAATCCATGCACAATTTAGTCAAGTCATCTTGGAGATATCGCGAGGATTTTCATGGCATGTCGTTGCTCTGACATGCTCGACAAGGTGCGTGTTTCACCTTAGTTACAATAAGTGACATTATCAAGTCAATATCGACTTACCATAAAGTAAATTAGAAGAAACACAAGATAATTGATTGATCTATACCAGCTTGTAATTCCATTACTCTAGTTCCAACATTTCAAGAACAAGAAGGAAAGTCCTCGAATATATTGATCACTCATCGTATTATTATAAATAAAGTAATAAAATGAATTTGATAAAATAATATTACCTTAAAGGTCAATTTACATTCTAATCGCAATGATTTTAGGAGCATATTTAGGTATGATTACTTAAATTGGCATATATCACGTTTTAAACAGCACGAACAATCCATTTTAACGCTGAACTATTCAAAAGTGAACGAGTATGGAATTACTGTATGTAAGCATAAACATACCAGATATCATTATCACCTGTCGCTGTTCTAATGCCCGTTTCGAATGGATTGTCAAGACTTCGGGTAAGTATTTTGTTTTGATTTCCAAATACATTATTGTCTCTGAAAAAATATACATCAGTCAACTGTACGTTATCTTCACATTAGACAAATAGATGATATATCCAAAACCATGAAGTCAGTTTGATTATAAGCTGCACCAATTACCAGAATATAATGTACGTGTAATCATTTCAGGGACACACTTTGGACAATATATATAAACAATTAACTTGTTAAACAACGAACGAAAACATACATATTTGCTCAATGACATGAGTTGTATCATTTATACCGACGTGGAATATGTACATGCATGCATATGTTTAGCGATGAATACATACCGTAAACATCTAACGTCAGCATCGTCTTTAATCAACTGGTTACCTTGGTTGATATTTGTTCCTAACAAGGAGCCGAAGACGTTCTCAAGACAAATCGCGGCGGACCTGCATTGTTTAGCGTTTTGTCCATATGCGTTTTTTTCTGTATTTGTAATTTTTGTTGCAACGAAATCTGCAATGACAATGAAAGTGGTATTCCATTATTCGCATGTATTCTTTATAGTGTCTTTGAAATTGACATAAAATCTACATAGAGTATGGTATAAATATTGACGCGCATTTGTTTAAAACAAACTCATTACGTTCCAGTTTGAGAGATAACTATTTCTGGGAAAAACAAACTGCCATTGACAATATTTCAACGGCAAATGGAAAAATCCAGTTTCACACCACGGGACAATCTACAAATATAGCGATTATACGAGAGGTGCCCCACTTATATTTGAACAGTGTTGAACATTACATATTTTCATGAAAATATGGTATAAATCAAATATTTCTTTTGTACTGTGTAAACATATGTGTTAGGTAACATTTACACTAACTGGTTGGTTTGTTTGATAAATAGAATGAACCAAAAACAACACTTTTGTAGAGGGTATGGTGTTTTGCGTTTTGAAGGTCAGCCACTGCCATAAAAGCAGTTCAAAGTTGTTGGTTGAGCATGGATAATCCATTTTTGTGAAGAAAATATGCAATTTTTGTCACAGGAAGGATGTTTTGCGCTTCGTTGCTGTTTTTAACGAAATTACGGAAAATATTAAAAACTGACAAAAAATGATGATACCTGCCAAAATCTTAAACTTTGGTTATTTGATAAGTAAGGCATATCCAAAAACCAAATTGGGACTTCAGCGACGTTAAGAGTACCCATTGGAACTTTCGATTTGTTCATTTAGAGAATTATACATACCGGACTCGGGATAAAATCGGTGTGTACCTGCTCAATACCACAAAAACAACATAAGGGAGACAAATGTCTTAAACGCTGTGTATGCTTCAACGGCACCGTTAATGCCACAATTTTGTCACCTCTGTAGAGGCAATGCTTTATCGTTGAGAAATATACCATGAACGGACAGCCTACTATATGATAAATGTTGATATGGCTACCCATAAGTTGACATTCGTTAAGCTTCACATGTTTCCGAACGTTTGCATGACGTATGCTGTTGTTTGCTATACTGGCTTAATGGAACACATATGTTTTATTAAAAAGTCAAAGGTGAATGCACATTGCTGTGTACATTAGGTTCCAAACCATATTTTGTCAAAATGTTTTCAAAACAACTTTCCTGGAGACCATATGGGGAGCATGGTGTTTTGTCAACACGGAGCTTCAACTCCCTCCACAAAAACACCATTCTGTACCTTAAGAACACACATTTGAAGCATATTACGCAATATTAGTTAAGGCCAACGTCTAATGAACATATACCCACAAACCCTTTAGTCTATGGAATATTGCTGCGTTTATTACAGGCGGGAAATGCAAACAGCATCGATCGGAATATTCGGTCTTCAAAACGCCAAACACCATACCCCCTACAAAATTGTAGATTTGAGTGCAAACTAAGAAATAAAGTAATAATCATTAGTTGTATATGTTTCATAACACGTTATTTTGCACGATGATATAGAAATATTTTGTATATATATAATAAGCATCGAACTATTTGATATTCAATACTGTTCAAATATAAGTGGGGCACCTCTCGTATTGTAGCACACATGTCTAACACACAGAAACGCAACCTACTTGAGAGCCAGACATAGAACAAATCATCCATATACCTAAAAAGGATAACCATGAAACCGATAGACTAGTTCTGTCATCTACATAATAGTGTTAGGTAAGATCTATATGACTTTTTTGTGGTTTTGACAAAATGAACCCAAATACTTCAAATTCTTTCTCTATGCTTCTTATGACAGTCACGTTCGTGTTCTTGAAATGCTACTAACGTTACTTCGGTAAATATTTGTCTTAGACGCAAAAAGTAAATATACGTTTGCTCGTGTTGCGACTGGAAGACGCGTGTATATAGTATCACTGTGCAAATTTGTCATTTCTACGTCATATATTTAAAACATAAAGAAGGTGCTTTGTATCTGTGTATCAGCCAAAGAGTATTAGCGTAAAATAAATAAAGGCATACCGTATCCCTGTGGCATATCATATCCTGATTCTTTAAGTGTCGTTGTTTGCGTAGTATCACCTATCTTTATGTCAGCTCTTGTACAATCTTCGTCATCAAAATCACAATGCTCAGCATCTGAAAATAATATCAGATAGTTCTCATTAACTTCGGTTATGTACGAGGAGTGCATGATCAATACATTCGAGAACTTTTCATCTAGCAGTTGTATTTTGTCAGTAAGGCTCAAAATATCATTTTACAAATATCATTCGAAGTAAGATATCTCCCAACGAATGCTTTAATGAAATTGTTTAAGTCATATGAGGGGCGCCTTAGCCCCTTTTTGGACGGATGTCCTACCCCGTGTATGAGAAAGTTTTACTTGTAATACAAAAATAAGTAATTTATAGATTACTCTGAAATGTAAGGTTGAATAGAAAGAATCCCAAAGCGTTATTGTAACATAACTCGGAAAAGAGTGGTTAATTTACAAGTTTGGATAATTTCAAATTTTCTGTTGATCCTTATTTATACGACGCATCCGTTTGACATAGTCGATACAATCGCATAAATAATGTATTTATATGACGATTGCTACTTTGGAGTGCAAAGAATCTACACATATTTTAGTCATTTTTGAGATATCGCAAGGATTTTTCAAGTTTCACATTGATTTACATGTATTGTCGTTGCTCTGAGATAACTGTACGCCCGAGATACCCACGTTTCACCTTGTTTACAATAAGTGACGTAATCACGTGAATACCGAGTCAAATAAACTTTAATAGTTGAAACGCGAGATAATTTATTCATCGGCTTAAGCTGGTAATTTCATTGCTCTAGAAACAAAAAAACAAAATTGAGAAGTACAGTTCTCGAATATATTGATATGTTATTCTAAGGCCACAAAAACTACAAAAAACATCAAAGACTATAACAAATGACAATATCGTTTCTACTTGTACGCGTGTCTATTTGTTTCTACACTTTATTTGTTAATTAGTTGCATTTACTGTAAATATATTACACAACTAACGTAGATATCATTTGCAACTACAACTGCACTACCTCAAAGTCTAAATTGTTCCAACAATATGTCAATATCTTTTCTACTTATGCGACAGTCTATTTGTTTTGACACTATATTTGTTAATTCGCATATAGAACATTTCATTGTAACATTGTATTGTAACCTTTGTTTCACACCATTTTCAACGTAAGAATGAATCCAATACTTACAATAAAATGTAGACAAACTATGTTTTTTATAATTTACTTATGCAAGTATCCTACTGAAACGAGGAACCGTCCATCAAATACAAACGTATTGTTGAACTTTATTTAATTCATTGATATACACACCTTGTAACTTCGAATGCTGATTATCAAGTTCGACTGTAGCTTTTATCAGACCAGTTGCATGACTTTCCTTATGATGTTCTGTACTTCCAGTATGGTGTTTGTCATGTGAGCTGGTTGTCCTGAAAACAAACAGTTGGTCGATATTTTGTCACTATTTTACTGTGACCTAATGACTAATCTAAATCAACTGACTAAATAATACAAACGATCGAAATGTAATATGTCTGCATCATATCAATTAACTGACTTTACACTTAACGGCACTTGGAATGCTATCTTTCAAATAATTTGTATATATCCTTAACTGTTCAAGATGGCATCACCAAATATTTACCACATTAAGTTTAAATGTATTGCTTGCAGGTGCACGAGTCACATTATCAGTTGCATATTCAGAATGGGTAAAAAATACTTTCAGCCTTTAATTTGACCAGTACACTATAAAAGTAAATGCTAAAAACTTAAATCACCAATGCATTCAATGAACGTTCCCAAATTCCTAAGTAGCGGAATGCAGAAGTGGGAAATCTCAGATGTCTTAAATATCCACGCTAAGTGAATAAAAACCAAAGACTTAAAATACAATTATCACATAACATGCGGTCTGGGAGTGTAGGAAAGCAGTGCAAGAAATATAATTCGGAACTCACATATAGTTACTGAAATATTTGAATTAGCTTGACACAACGTAAGCAAATCGATGCCTTTATCGGCACATTGGAAAAAACAAGTATCGTCACGACATCGAACTCATTGCACTGCTACACTCTTAACTGAATGAAAGCTATGTAGCGCGCGTCTTCATTGTGAACAATAATCAGCGTTCTCTAAGGTTATGTGATAAATAAAATCTAACAATCGCGCTAATTACATACGAGTTTCATTAAACTTGTCGCCAAAACAATATGACTTACGTGTCGTGTTATTTTGTCCACTCGTCTAATAAACCTCATATGTAATAAGCACTCAAGCAATATCCTTTATTTAACACATTTAGGTTGTTGATAAAAACTGAAACGTTTTATATTTGCGTTAAACAATCGGAGAGTGACACTTCAAAAGTAAAATACAGTGTTGTTTGCTTAGTATCTCCCATTCTTATTTCAACTCTTTTATCATCTTCGTCATCAAAACCACAATTCTCATCATCTGAAAATAATATCACATAGTTCAATCTCAATGTCGGTTATAAATGTAACTCTAAAGCCAGTATATATCTATTTTATTTAAAACAAAACACCAAAGACTATAATCTTTTCATTTGCTGTAAAGCATGAACCAACTAATTTAGATAGCATTTGCAACTACAACTGCACTACCTAAAAGTCTTAATTGTTCCAACAATATGACAATATCGTTTCTACTTATAAGCCAGTCTATTTGTTTCGACATTATATTTGTGCATTCGTATACCGAACATGAAATCATACTGTAACTTGTTTCAACCCATCTTCAACGTAAGAATGAATACAATACTTACAATAAAATGTAGACAAACTATGTGTTTTATAATTTACTTATGCAAGTATCGTACTGAAACGAGGAACCGTCCATAAAATACAAACGTATTGTTGAACTTTATTTAATTCATTGATATACACACCTTGTAACTTCGAATGCTGATTATCAAGTTCGTCTGTACCTTTTATCAGACCAGTTGCATGACTTTCCTTATGATGTTCTGTACTTCCAGTATGGTGTTTGTCATGTGAGCTGGTTGTCCTGAAAACAAACAGTTGGTCGATATTTTGTCTCTATTTGACTATTATAAATGACTACTGCACATTTTACTGGTTTTACATGAGAAGGTACGTGTACGACCTTATAAAGCTAATATATATTAGGTAAAGAGAAGTTTTCAGACAGTTGTTCTTGTTTTCTCAAAATATTGATCTTTAACTTACAACCTTCTCATTCTCTGCCGGCGATGCATATGAACTTATCAAATGACTATTGGGATAAAGTGCCTATTTTCAACTTTACTTTACAATGAAAGGCAACGAGTGATGTAATACTAGTATGAGTATATCAAAATGTTCGGGACGGTCTGCTGATTAACAGTGGGGAGCCTTTCATGGGACGATATAGCAGTTTGCGAAAATATCGAAACATGATTTTGTATACATTCTCTGACTATACCCTTCAGAGGACACTTGTACCGGCCCATGACACCAGGAAAATACAAACGCTACACTTTTAACTAATTGAAACCCATGTAGCGTGCGTCTTCATCTTAAACAATAATCAGCGTTCTCTCAGGTTATGTGATAAATACGTTCGTGCTAATTACATACGGGTATCCTTAAACATGCAAGTCATACAACATTCAATTTTGTCCACTCGTTTAATAAAACTCGTACATTAGCAAGGTTTTTTTATTAAATACATTTAGGTCTTTGATAAAAACTGAATCCTTCAACATTTGCTTTAAACTAAAACGAAAGCGATACTTCAAAAGTAAAAATCAGTCTATTTCAAATAAACAAATATGGCCAACCTTGAATTAGTCAAATTCAGTTATCAAATAGTGCTTGTTCACCGACATGAGTTGATTGAAATTGACCACTCGGTTGCACGGCAATGCATGATACAGATCTGTTTTCTGTAGAAAATAATACCATCTCAACTGACATGATGTGGTAGACAAACAACATTTTACTTTTTGATAGTATGATGCTTAATGTAAATGATTATTGCTAACAGGGACAATCAAATCTGAATCACAAAACATTTGAGGTTAGGATGAACTACGACAATCACATTTGCAACTTATTGGACTGACTAAGTGCAACGTTCTTAGTATCACAGTATATGTTTTTGATTTTCAGTTAAATAGCTGTCTGGCCTCTGTCTGTGATCTGATTTTGTAAACTGTTTTCAGTACGTGTGTAACACAACACTGTTAGACTGCCTCAAAGCTCTAGACTATATTCGTTCGATATTTGTCGCAAGTAACTGTCATTGATAACGAAAAATACCTTTGTTTTCGTTTAAATCTTAAGTAATGATATAGTTATTGTCGATTCAAAGATGTCTGTCAAAACCGCCAGAATATTCCATTTCTGAATAGCTAAATGCATTAAGTATAACCACAACGCTATAGGACCATTACAGTTGTAATCATATAAGTGTATTTATGATGGTAAAATTTAATCCTGAGAAACCTGTAATAATCAACCGGGTTGAATGTTTGTTTACGCGGTTGTGACAGAGAACTATGAATCAACTATACATGTGATATTTGTAAGATACAATGAAAAATAGGGTAACATTAGATCCGCCGACAAGTGAAAAGTATGCGTTAATATCTTAATGTCAATGAACAGTTCATTTCCAAGGCTTAGATATCATTGATCTAAGATAAATACTAACCTTATACCAACACCTTTACATTCTTTCTTCGTCAAATTACAACTTGAGTGTGTTTCAATTTTGTCATTGAGTGAATTTGCCTGGTTACTTTCGACATAGTCGTATCCTTCTACAATGTTATTATCTCTTCCCTTTTCATTTATGTTGTACTTTGAAACAAGCTCTTCTGCAAGTATTAATATATATGTATACCCAAGTAGTCTGGTAGTATCCGGACTGATAAAAATTTTAACATAATCGAAACCCGACTGTGCTTACAATTTTTTTTTACTTCTAACTAAGTTGGTTTTGTTTGCATATGTTTCAAAACAGATACGTATTGGAGGTCTGTTTAAAAAGGGTATATAACTACACTAATCGACTGTTACACACTTTCAAACAAGTTAATGGAACATATTGGTTCGCAAGTGCATTTGGCAGTTGAATAATCCTATGTCTTTTAACCTACGTATAAAATAAAATTTTAATGTAAACAAACCGTTTCCATGTGAACTATAATATCCCTTTTCTCTTTGGGTCTTTATTTGCTGAAGACTTCCTACTTTAACTTCGATTCTTGTACCGTCTTCTTTATCAAATTCACAAGTGGTAGCATCTAAAACCAAGATACGCACTTTGTTTTCAAACAATTTTAGATGAGTTATTAGATGAACTTGTCAATGTATGAATGTATCTACTAGCATTACATCAGACCACTGTTGGCCACTGTCTTTTGATGGTTATGTTAGTACTGTGGAGATTCCTTTCATCTTAAGGGTCCAACCTAGGGAAACTGGTTAGAGGACTAAGCCAATAAAATGCCGAGAGACAATTTTAAACCCGAATAAACAATCACAATTATCACACATAACGAAAACTGATACTTCGTTGGTTATTTTCATATTTTTGCGAAGATCATTCTTTTGTTTAAAAGTTCATTATCTAGTCGAAGTGGTTGGAACACTGAGTTATTCAAGCTACCAGAGAGGCATATCGTTTCAATAAACTAGCGTTATATAATCTTCGAATGGTTTTTGAGCTTATGTACAGAGTGTACCCGTTTCGAAAGAAATAAACATAATACCTGAGTCAAGCCTTTTTACGAGTACTCTACATTCCTGAAAACATATAAAACACGGTTCAAACGAACATGAGTTGTAATTGAAAAAGCAGGAGTGTTAATATTGAATTTATACAGCAGTTTTTTAAAAGGTTTGACCTGACATGAACTATGTTCACCTAAGATATCTTAAGATCAGACAGTTGGGTTTGTTCCAAAACTTAAGGACGTTTCTTTTTATTGGTAAATTTATATTTCTATGTTTTGATGGACTAGAACGTAATAAGCTTGTCTATCGATTGATCTAGGGTGCAATACGTATGCCAGAATTAAGCTACACACTTTTGTTCAGGTAGTTGTCCTTGTACTTGTCTTGTTTAAAGAAGAATACTGAAGTAAGATCACATCTCTTATAAGTACAATAAAAGTCAGACGGATTACCGTAAATGAAAGATTCGTGTTCTTTTCTTTTTGAAGTAACTGAAATGGAAATAGTTTGTTTACTGGCCACGACATTAATTTCGAAATACAACAATGTTTGCTTATCAATAACAGCATGCATTTTTCGATAGGCTTGCATCAATAAAATATGCGTGCCCTTCTATGTTCTAAATATGGCATTCAAACGTACATATCAGTTTAACACTATATATAATGTATACTTATCTGCATTTGATGCAATAGATCCGTTGTACTCTTTTAACTGAGTGTCCACGGATAAGACAATCAGTAATAACTTAAATACTAGTACATGAAGTTGTTTTATAATTAATTATATCAACTTAGTACAAAACCCACAAGTACTAAGTCACCAGTGAATACATTTCAGTCCAGTTTTATCAACAATATATCGTTGGTGTCGAATGAGAAAACGACCTTATAAGACTGATACAAATTTAAAATCAGCAAAATAAGGCGATTCTTGAGAACCTATTTTCATGAAAATTGGAACTTGTCATGTAGACCAAAATGAAGTTGCTTTTCCGTAAGTAAAGAGTACATTTCAGACAGTTGTTCTGCTTGTTTTCTCAAAATATGGATTTTGTAATTATGTCCTTCTTATTCTATGCCCGCGACATGCATACACAGTATAAACTTTCGCATAACAACTCTAAATTAATCGAGGGTTACCTGCAAGACTGTAGTACTAGTATGTCTTTCTTTAATGATAAGAAGTTAATTCAGTCTTGCAGGCAACCCTCTTATTAAGAGTCTTATAAAGAGATGCATCTGACAATAAATTTATTGCATTCGGTGTATTGCAAATATAGCATTTTTGTACGTACATAGCATGGGTTCCAAAATTACTATGTCTTTGAACAAGTTCGATATATTACTGATGAATGTTCACCTTTTAAAACAGATACCATCGACAGGAACACAAATGTATTTTGAAAAATCACTGGAAACACAATTCTTTGTTTACAGTGTTTTGCGAAAGAGTGTTTGTTCGCAGCTGCCTAGCAGCGGGACAGATACCCGACCCGTAGAAACGATAGAAGTTGGAAGGTTAAATACTTCGAATGATTATGCCTTTGATTGAATGATTATAATACATGTAAAAAATGTTAGTTAGCATTGAATGATCATTATATGCCATTGACATTTTTGATATTGCAGTGAATAACTTGAAATTACACATACTGACATATGAACATACAATGAAGCTAATTATTTGTTTAGTTTTAGCTTTATTATTCACCGTTCAACCTCTGATACGTAATGTAGCTTATCGTGAAAGACAAAGATATCGAAAAGCACCAACTTATTTATTAACGGTTTTGATATAAGTGATGACTTTTTGGATGCGTAAAACATTCAACATTCTGAGTTTAGCATAAAAGAACGCGGTTGTTTCTTTTTTTACGTCATGTAAACGTTTGACTAAGTAGAGTATTAGCTTACCTTAAATTTGTGTCTCCAGTGCAAATTATCAACGCCATAATCGTAACGTATTTCGTCTCCTTTACATATGTTTTTAGATGCAAACAGAGCAACGTGAGGTATAGCGTCTATGAACACAACTCTCAAATCTGCATTTTTGTCTTTTCCAATTCCATCGTTCACAAATCTACCATACTGTGTAGAAAACGTTGCATCTATACTGAAAAATGGTAATACCATAAATAAATACGCATTGCATATTCCAAAAAGGGAATACAATTGTTGGAACTGACAGGGCAACCGTATAAATTGTTGTTGTGGTAAGCATGATGGGAGTTGCTAACATTCTTTATATAATTCTTAAACTGGTCTGCATTGTTTACGCAAACAAATCTGAGGAACAAAACAACCAATCCCAGCATAAGTTTGATGGTTTGAAACTACATGTGTAAATGTATACACAAATTGACAAGAACAACTCTGATCATCTTTCTAAAGTTATATAATCCAGAAAGTTCTCCTAACATAATTATGTTTCGAACTTTTTGATTTAAGTTGATGTTCGCACAAGTTTCATGACATACTCTTTTTTGATAATTTGCTCTTGTTTAGAAAAAACAATATTAAAAGGCACATACCACATTTCTCTACGATTGCTTTTAAAGTAAAGCAAGAATGACCCTTTATCGGCAGGGTATGATCTTTCTCGTTTCACTCCTTCCTCTTTCGTAATTAGTTCACCGTGATACTCAATGAGAAATGAACCCACTGGAAACTTTTTTTCTGCAAAAAGCCCTTTACCTGAAAATGAAGCAGACAGTGCTTACTCTAGCAATCATCCAATAAGATTTATAATTTTAACAAGTCAAAACATTCTTACAGAACAAGAGCAAAAACAGACGAAGAGTAATTAGTGCCAGGTCAAATGTTGCAAACTATTCATTTATCATATGACTTTCCTTGTATTCGGGTCAGTATAGCCAGTACGTATAAAGTTATACGTACCACGTGTAGTATAAGCTATTGAGTTTTTCCAATAAATCAATGCGTATTGTGCGTTTTTAGCGTCATATGATAAAAATAATCTATCACTCGTTGTCAATTGATATATTTATATTAAACTCGTTCAGGAAATATTATTAAGCTCGCCAGAGGCTTATATCAATTTACAACTCGTGATAGATCCTCTATATCTTATATTACTTATAGACCAACAGGACAATCATATTAAACAACCATTCCTGTCAAGAAAGCCATGTACGTGTGTTTTTCAAACATCATATATTTAAGATATTGCTTATCGAAAAACATGAATACTTAATTATTAACACTAAGTACATTTTTTACTGAAAACGCCATAAAATCGAAAAGAAGATTACAAACATCATATGCATGAGTTTTAAAATTTATTCTATTTTTGGTTTCTTTACGCGGGGTTGGTTTTCACATTTTCTCGTATAGCTAGTAACTGATTCAGTATTGAATCTATTTTGAATGTACAATCAAATAGTCAATGAAAAGTACGTTTCTTGAGAGAAGATTAAACGCCGCACCTGCACATTGAGTCGAATACTACTAAATACTTATGACACAAACATACCGATGTTTTCGTCAATTGTTTTTACAACCAGTCCTGTTGGGTCAATTTCTTCCCTCAAGTATTTCACCCACACATTACCGGGAGTTCTGCCTGGAATCTGTGAAACATACACGTGAATTAAGTTATTGTTTTAGTTAAGGATGTTCCAGTTACCTTGTGAGAATGCATGAAACTTCGAATTGTATTAACTAAGAACTAAGAGCAAATATGTGCACCAGTATACGTTGGTTGTCCCAGAATACCGCATAATCACGGTATATCTAGAAGACTTTCCGGTACTGTATGTCGAAATTATTTCTTGACATACTGGTCAAGTTTCATTTAATATTGGCATGTGCTAGCGGTAATGTTGTTCTATAAAAATATACGTTTGCTGAATTTTATTTAAATAACACTAAACTTACTTGAACTGGTCACACTTATTAAATAAATACACGTATCTAATGAAAAATCAAGACAGGATCAAATTGTTACTTTGGAACTAAATATATGTTGTTGTTTTTTGCTCAGTGGTGTGACTTCCAGGAACTCTTACTGACATATATAACGAGACAAGCTGTCAGCCGAATGGTTATTAATATCACGGACATGTAAAGCACGGAATAATACATTGTGTCTTATTGATAATAAAACCAAGCGTCTTATTAGTTTCATCATATCGAGGTCTTTCGACGTAAGATTGTTGAATACACAGACTGTAGCCATATTGTCTGAATTAAACAATATTTTGTGATTGTCTATCGTGTGACCCCAAACATCCGCACATTATCTTAATATGAAGTTTAATATATGCTTTTGTTAAACCAGATCCCTATGTTTTTGTTAAGAATGTCTGGTCATTGGTGTATTTTTGTGTTAATTCCATGTAAAATTCGTCATTTAGATCATTAATTGACATGTTCACTAATTTTCTGTTATGTGTTCTTTTATTTGTTAAAAAGCATATGAACTTACGTCACTGTTTCCGGGCAGGAAGTTCAAATACTTATATATTAGTTAATACACACTGTTGGGGTGTTAAACGATATTTAACTTCTAGGCCGCGCGTTATGTTACAAAGATTGGTATAAAAATATATGGTTAACTTACGTATCTTTGGGGCGTAAATATCGTTCTTCTATTCATCGTTTTGTTCATAATTAGAATTCCTGAATGAAAGTACAGTTTATTTGGTAAATATCATAAATAGCTTTCGACTCAATCGCATTTTAGAACAAAAGAATAATATATTGAAGAAATAAGTTATTTGAAAGGCGTGACACAATTATGATTTTCAAGGTCAAAATGAGGACAGGTGATATAAATGCAATTACAGTGTTATATAGAGTGTTCCAACACAACATCCATGCAAGTCATATTGATGCTAGAAGAAACCACACTGGCAATACAAATACATTCTATATATCCAAATACGAATGTAAGCACGTAGAAATATTTTATCTACTTGTTAATCAAATGACTATCAATCATTAACCCCATAACATAGCATTGACCTAGTCTAATAAAGCACATGCTTCCATTATATCAGGGCAGATATTTATATCAGTTAATGACCCGTCTATATCAGTTATCGGTCCTGGGCCGAAAACTTATGTAAATATTGGCTCTTGATCTGTCTTTTAAGCAATCTGAGACAGGGCAAAAATAGATTGTCAGCAAAATTAACGGATTTCATTTGTTACAAATTGGTGTCCATATAGATGCAAAAAAGTTGTTTCAGAGCCCATTATGCTTGAATGTGTCATTTATATACATTTAAAGTAAACATTAAACAATTTACTGACGCATTGTCAGACATTTAATATACCCTGCGTATCTGTCGAGTACATTATACTGTGTTTGCTAAATCACTACAGAGTAAACATGACGGTTTGGCTTCACAAATATCTTCAAATCTGTTACCAATATTTATCCTAACTTGCGCTAAATGTCTACCTGGTGATCTAATAAATACAACATCTGAATTTAAGCTTCAAACCCGTCAATTATTCATCAAACTCGCTCAAATATCCATGTTATTTATACAAAGTTATTGATTGGATGCCATTGTTATTTTGAGACGTGTACTTAAACGGTTGCTATTTTATATGATATAAGCAATTAAACGACGTATCGAAACACCCTAATGTATTTCAATTACTAAACAGTATGTACAGGATGATCATTAATATATGGTAACATAAATAACTTCGTCAATTTTTAGGATAATATTTGTTATATGCCATTGATTAACATTACATGTAAGTTTTATTCTTCACATAAATCATTTTCAAATGTTACATATGTTTTTCTCAACAGATGTTTGAAGCGTTTTCCTTATTTCTGCTAAACCACCAAAATCAGCACCAAATGACGTAGTAAATTATCAATAATTCCTTGCATTTTACACCTTGATGCTATCAATTTTACAGTGTATTGTAGTTTTCAAATCAGTTAAATATACTGGTTTTATAGTATACACTCCCTCCTTCAGACAGTCACATAATAAAAAATGCAAAGGAATTATGTTCTGTGGGTATAGGGGGCTAATTTAAATGTGGTCTTCAGCGAAATAATTCTATCGCAAAATTTCCTGGAATTACTGAAAACGTACGCCTTCACAAACGGCGTTATTGACACCAAGCTCAAACAGCTTGCCTTTATGAATCACAACTAATAAAAAATTGGGCATATTAGCTTTGAAATAAGGGTGAAACCAATTCTCTATGATTAAATCTGACAAAGTTATTCAAGTTATTTATGTTACCATATATCAATGATCACCCTGTAAAATACCTTTTAGCGGTTTGCATTATGTGCAAAGTCTTCTCTAGCTATGAACTGTGTTGCTTGCATCGTGCAGTTTAACAACCTATTAATGTATCGCTACTGCTTATGCGCATAGTATTGTTTATGATCGTTGATTAGAAAACCGAACACATTATATGTTCAAAGCTACAATTTTAAGTAAAAACGTAACATTATGAAGCGGAATTTGAACTGTGTAAACGAAACAATATAGAGGCAGAAGTAAACCACTTACCTGAATTGTACACATCGAAACCAGCCAGGATATCTATCTTTGTCCACCCTTTCAAGTTTCAATATTATATCTTGGTTGAAACTAGCCGGTAGATGTCTTCGTATAGCTATACCAAGACCGCTATAAAATCCGGCTTCTTCTGCAATGGCTTTAAATGAAACGAAACATGTGTCAACGTCTAATATTCCGAGATTACGTTCTACCCAAGGAGATATGTGTATCTCAAACATTGGAACGAAAAGAAAGAACTTCTTCTTTTCGTAATAGTATGCTCAATGCGCCTTTTGTCTTTTTTCATCTTTATATAGAATGTTGTTGTCATATGAGACGAGCCACCTGCTAAGATTACGAAAACTTTCCCAGGATATGAACAATTATGTGGGCTAATATGTCGAATTTAGATTAGTTTATTGCTGATAAGTAACCATATTTTTCGCTGGTTTGACTAAAATGCTTGGGTATGCGATATTCTTAAGGAAAGGAAAAGCTCTTTTGATGAACATGTTATGTTATGTCCGTCGCTCTAAAATGATAAGCTATTGTCGAATTTGTGGTCAGTTGTTTCTACCCAGCTTACGATGTACATGGAACCCATATGGGATCTGCAACCGGGCTCCATATGGGCCCTACAATGGGTTTTATATGGGCAAACCCGAATACAATTACACAAATATAATTTTAGCATATAAAGCAATATAGAAATTGTGTTTTTTCACCAAACACCACTCGATCATCAGCTTTGCGACGATTGTGAGAGGTCCCGGGTTCAACCCCCTTTGGATCACTGGTTAATTTCTCTGAGCAAGACCCACATGCTCCAGGCCACCATGGTGTAAAATGGTGCCGGTGAGGGCAGTGTCTGTTCCTGTGCTGCCACACCCACAGTAGAGAAATATTCTCCCCAGGGAGACAGACACGAGTGTAGGTATCACAATGACCAGGGGAGTTAAAATGTCAAACGGTGCTTGAGCGGTCTAACAGCTGAACAGAGCCCTCGAAAATTTGTAACTTTTTGTTCATTGATCTGCACTAGGAAACTGTGTAAATGATTTTTATACTAGTATAAAACATTATAACAGAAAGTGATGAATTTATATACTCATTATCACTGACTAGCCGACGGGTATAACGTATCGGTTTATCGATTACACTCCGCTAGCGGAGCTTGTTTACTTGGGTGATTTCCAAAGAACGTAGAAGACATTTGTTTATATTTCGAATGACCTCCACCTCCCTTCCTCCTTCCACTTTGTCGGCTAGCCAGTCTCTTTATCATTCAGAGTGGCGCTTTTCTCTGCCCATATCATTATGTTGTAACTTAAAATTTTTCTGTCATATACTGTATTTATGTTTTGATTCTGTATTGCCACTTTTCATTTGGTATATGACTTGTACTGTGTATAAAAGTTTTCGGCTTTAATCAATAAAGCACAATTTCAATTTCAAACTGCGTCGTTCTTATATAAACATACTAGCTTCCCTAGTCACCATCAGCACGACAATTATAAATACAAGTGTGTACCAACCAGATGTAATTTTGATCCAAAATGTGAGGTTTGCCTATCCCAAAACGAACTTGATATCCGACTAACTTGTGTGTCTTGAGATAAACAATGGGCGTCTTGTAATTATGACACACGTTTAAGTAATTTGGCAGTTAGCGTACATTGATAAAAAGTAGATAAATTGACTGAAATAATTAAATAATATGTTAGTGATGTGGTGTATCCAGCACGAAGAATTAATTACTCTGATAACATTCTCATCTACGTCACTACGCATTATTTATATCTTTGCCATATTAGTGTTCAACTTCAAGCAAGTGGGCAATCTACGAAGACTTTTCAGTATCGAGTTTCTCAAGCTTCGTCGCAGATCGCTTAATTTTTTGGCAATTGAATGCTCCCAATTAGGTGCAAATTGTAAGTGCAAAGTCTTTGTAATCAAGTTGCACCACACTCTGGGTAACTTGGCACATCTATTTATTATCATAAGTCAATACTACTAGATACATAGATGGTATTACTCTATGATAATGTTTGTAAACAATTATGGCCCTTTTAACTTACTGGGTCGTGGGTTCGAATTCCACCAAAGAACCGGGGAAGGGGTTTATACGATTTTAACGAAAACGTTTAAGTGTGTTTTTTTTTAAAGAAAATCAATAATTATGTTTTACTGTCAATTGAGACACTTATAAATGGCATAATTATATGAAGTTTTTGTAACGAGTTATACTGTTTTTACCTTCCAGCTTCCCCGCACTGCCGGAAAAATATTTAGGATTTTTTACGAACCAATACCCAGGGAAATATCTAGTTGTCAGGGGCTGGGAAAATACCGGATATTTTACCATCAGCTGTTCCTGCAGGGTGCGGGAATGGCGGGGCATGTATGCAACTGACTGGTGCATAATGTATGTGTAGTATCATAATTCTCTACTTTATACAAATATATTATGTATAATAATAAATTAGCTAGTCTGTATCGGTCCGCATTAGTTCGAGTTGAGAGGTCACAGTAAGCATGATGTATTTTATTTTGGTTCAATATCTTATCTACGACTGATTTTGGTTTCAATGACTACGACTGTAAGGTACAAGTCATTACCCAGCAAACAGTGCAGTTTGTGTCCCATATGGGCTATTACTGGGCGAGGTCATATGGGCTTTCCCATATTGTAGCCCTAAAGGTCCAATATGGGCTATTACTGCCATATATGGTACCCATATAGAACCACAGGTAACTGTATCGCTGAAAACGAAAAAAAATCGAAAAAAAATGTTGTTTTTTTAATTTATATTTTTCTATAAAGGTTTATTAGTTCTAGATGAACCAGAATTTCAATCAATCAAAAACAAAATTTGACTATCAATATTTCCATAAACTAATTATATTCATATACAGCACTGTTTAAAGTACTTATATGCCAGATCTTATCAGAATTGATCAAATAGTGAAAAGGTTATACTATAAAATGTAGATACTATTTCACAGTCGATTCATATGGTGCAATCAACACCATTGAATAGAAAAATAACTAAGTGTTAACCATTTTACAGTACCTACTTATTAACCGATTTTCATATTTGGTGTGTAACATCATCTAGAGGCCCTCTACGAACGATGTTCAAATTAAGTCCAGTTTCAGACAGTACGATTTCTAAATGATTTCCATATGCCAGTATTTATTACATAAACGACGGCGCGAGAGTTTTATAATGACATTCAATAATCAAAAGCTTGGTATACTTGGGAAGAAGTGTAATGACTACACTGGAGTATATGTTAACGTTCCAAATTTTTACTGTCAGATGCAGTGTACAGGTATGATGACCGTGTATAGTTGAAGGTTTAATTTATTTGCCATGCCCAACTTGACAATTTAGTTTAACCCTTTGCATGCTGGAAAAAGTATCGGCATATTATAAACATGGAATCCACACAAGTGACTGGTGCCTATTGTAGTATTCTTACCTACTAAATTACAAAGGTACAGCCACTTGTAATTTATATAATTATCATCTAATTTACAACTACATGCATTTTTCATTATAAATAATTATTAAATCCGAATAACACAGATGAAGAAAAACCCGCGACAGTGTGAACTCAGCTTAGCGATTTAATACTTAATCGAATAAAGTATTTGAGCGTAGAAAAGGGAAGTGACTGTGTAGAGTTTGTATCTAGAGGTATTTTGTGACGCTCTATAAATTTGATTGAAGATTCCATCAAGTACGTCTAGTAAGGAACTTATTCGGTTTTCTCGCAGGAATATATCAACAATAGCTCTAATCCATTCTAAGCCTTTTTCCTTGGATACTATTTTTTCTATGCTTTTTTATGAAACTATCCTGCGTTTAAATGCTGAATAGCGAACAACTTTTATATTGCGCATGAAAGATGAACGCGGTTACTGGTCTTTTGGGAATATTGAATTGGTAATCGATTCTGGTAGGCTGAGAAATTTGTATTAAAACTAAGGCATTAGAGCTCCACCCAGGCCAAAAACGATATTACATTACTCACGTGCACAATTGTAATAACTATGCAAATGAGGCGGCTGAGTACTTTATCCATGTACTAGTATTCATATGCGCTGTCAAAAGTTACATAGATAGACAGGATGTGTATAATTTTTCCCTGACCATAGATACCCGTAGCCAGCCAATCAGCATGGAGAAAAAGTGTTGGAACAATCACATATCCAGCACTTTGTCATGGTATAAAAACCCTACATTTCTGTATACCACAGTAGGCCAAGCAAAATAATTTTACTAAGCCAATAATGTATGCATAATGATAGAAAATCGTTGATGTAAGATCCATATTATATTTCAGTACTTAAAAAATAATTAGCTGGTCATATTGAAAAACAGTACACGCTCTCTTGAGCGGAAGCATCTATTTTGATGGGGGTTAACCTACTAATGTCTTGAAAACATATGTGTATCTGCTGACGGCACTGTTAGTAGAGCGTGGAGGCTGCGGTCACAAAAAGATCACCCCTCAATTCTGTTATAAGACCACAATTTTCGTCAATTTGCTTATGATTAAACCTGCAATTAAAGCCAACACAGGCTTAGTTAGTGCGCTCATATAATATATTTTTATAGATACCAGATACAACCTTAAAATTATTTTCAAAAATAAAAATATGTAGACAAAGGGGGTTTCACTTTGAGGTTTGACTGTAATTAGATTTTTCACTTATGTATACACTGAAAAAGTGAATTACCGGTACACTAAACATACATGTAGTTATACAAATACTTAGGTTTATCATAGCGTATACTGGTTGATTTATAGAAAAATGTGTCCGATGAACAAACAATTTTTTATCTATGGTCTATGTCAGATAAACATTTCTTTTGACTCCATGGCCATAATTTGAACAATCTTGGTAGAGGATCACTAGATGATGCTACATAATAAAGCCCTTGACTTTGTGGTTTCAGACCGGAAGATTTTGCATTTTAAAAAAAACCTTCATATGCCCCATGACCCAATTAATCAACATACCGGAACCATTTGAACAACTTTGGTAGAGGACGGCCCAAAGGACATTCCTGCAAAGTTATAGCAAATATGACAATGTGGTTTAGAAGAATATGACATTTAAAGAAATTGTTGACCGATGACGGAAGGACGGGACAGAGAGTGATGAGATATCATACCTACGGCTATTTTTGTTTTTCTTTCCTGAAGCTGGAAGTATAACAGAGCAAGCTAGCATAACTGGTAAACAATTTCGAACTTTGGTTCGGTCGTAGAAAAAAAGCAACAAATTTTCTTTATTTACAGAACACACGAAATTATAACTTAAATATTGGAGTTTTAGTGGCTTTTAGATAGATGAATGAATGGCCTATTGTGAGCAACCTATAGTTCATTTTTTTCCAGAACGTTGAGAATATACACTGATACTTCACGCTAATCATTATCACGGCGGAAACTGTAATTACTATAAACAGATATAACAAGATAGCAGGGGAAATTCTGATAAAGTTATGACCTTTAGTAATGTATTACCGAACCGGTTGATATCTGTTTCATTTAATACGGTAAAACAAGTCATGCAGTATCAGTTAACATTACATCAAAGCGCTGAAGACCTGGCCTGAGCTTTGTATGCTTGGGAAGAAGTTAAGTGACTAAACAGGACTAAATGCGAACGGGTCATTCTTGACCGACCGACTGACACACTGCTTGCCTGTCTTCCTGTCTGCCTTCCTGTCTGCCTTCCTGTCTGCCTTCCTGTCTGACTGTCTGACTGACTGACTGACTGACTGACTCACTCACTCACTCACTTACTCACTCACTCACTCACTCACTCACTCATCGACTGATAGACCGACTGGTACACTGTCTGACACACTGACTGACTGAAACACTGACTGAAATACTGATTGACACAATGATTGACACACTGTCTGTCTGTCTGTCTGTCTGTCTGTCTGTCTGTCTGTCTGTCTGTCTGTCTGTCTGTCTGTCTGTCTGTCTGTCTGTCTGTCTGTCTGTCTGTCTGTCTGTCTGTCTGTCTGTCTGTCTGTCTGTCTGTGTGTCTGTCTGTCTGTCTGTCTGTCTGTCTGTCTGTCTGTCTGTCTGTCTGTCTGTCTGTCTGTCTGTCTGTCTGTCTGTCTGTCTGTCTGTCTGTCACCTGACTGACAAACCGTATGATACACTGACCGAGACACTGACTGACACCATGACTGACATCGACTGACACACTGACTGACACACTTACTGACTCAACACTGAAACAATGACTGACAAATCAACTGTCACACTGACTGACTGACTGACTGACTGACTGACTGACTGGCTGGCTGGCTGGCTGGCTGGCTGGCTGGCTGGCTGGCTGGCTGGCTGGCTGGCTGGCTGGCTGGCTGGCTGGCTGGCTGGCTGGCTGGCTAGCTGGCTGACAATCCGACTGAAACACCGACCGACAAACCGACTGACTGACCAACTGACAGACACACTGACTGAAACACTGACTAGAACACCGTCTGACACATTGACCGACACACAGACTGTCACATCAACTGACTAACACATTGTCTGACACAATGCCTGACGAACCGACTGACACACAGACTGACTGACACACTGACTGCCATACTGTCTGAAACACTGACTGACACACTGACTGGCGCTCATTGACACACTGACTGGCACAATAACTGACACACTGACTGACACAAAGACTGACACACTGACTGACAAACTGACTAACTGACTGACTGAATCACTTACTCACAGATTCAATGCATCAATGACTGACTTAATGAATGTATCAGTGAATGACTTACTGTCTAGCTCTACGACTAACCGCGTGACTCACTGACCCAATGACACTCTGATTGACACTCTGATTGCCACATGGACTGACACACTGACCGAAACACTGACTGACACACCGTCTGATACACTGACCGAGACACTGACTGACACCATGACTGACATCGACTGACACACTGACTGACACACTAACTGACTAAACACTTAAACAATGACTGACAAATCAACTGGCACATTGACTGACACACCGACTGACACACTGACTGACATACTGTCTGACACACTTACTTACACACTGACTGACACACTGACTGACTGACTGAAACGCTGACTGACTGACTGAAACACTGACTGAAACACTGACTGAAACACTGACTGAAACACTGACTGACATACTAACTTACACACTGACTGATATACTGACTGACACACTGACTGACATACTGACTGACACACTGACTGACATACTGACTGACACACTGACTGACATACTGACTGACACACAAACTTACACACTGACAGACAAACAGACTGACACAATGACTGACACACTGACTGATATACTGACTGACGTACTGTCTGACACACGGACTGACACACTGACTTACATATTGACTGACACACTGACTGACTGACACACTAAATGACATACTGACTTACACACTGACTTACACACTGACTGACATACTGACTGACATACTGACTAACACACTGACTGACAGACTGCCAGACACACAGAATGACACAATGACTGCCACACTGACTGACACACTGACTGACACACTGACTAACACACTGACTGACATACTGAAACACTGTCATACTGTCTGACATATTGACTGACACACTGTCAGACACACAGACTGACACACTGACTGAAACATTGACATACTGTCTGACAAACGGACTGACACACTGACAGACACAGAGACTGACACACTGACTAACACACTGAATCACTGACACACTGAAGCACTGACTGAAACATTGACTGACACACTGACTGACATATTGAAACACTGACATACTGTCTGACACACTGACTGACACACTGACAGACATACTGTCTGACACACTTACTTACACACTGACTGACATACTGACATACTGTCTGACACACTAACAGGTACACTGACTGACACACTGACTGACATACTGAACCACTGACATACTGTCTGACACAGTGTCTGACACACTGACTGACACACTGACAGACACACAGACAGACACACTGACTAACATACTGACTGGCACACTGACTGGCACACTGACTGACATACTGTCTGACACACTGCCTGACACACTAACAGGCACACTGACTGACGTACTGACTAACATACTGAACCACTGACATACTGTCAGACACACTGTCTGACACACTGACTGACACACGGACAGACTCACAGACAGACACACTGACTAACACACTAACTAACACACTAATAGACACATAGACGGACACACTGACTGACACACTGACTGACACACTGACTAGCGCATAGACAGAAACACTGACTGACACACTGACTGACACACTGACTGACACACTGACTGACACACTGTCTGACACACTGACTTTAACACTGACACACTGTATGACACACTGACTTAAACACTGACACACTGTTTGACACACTGACTTACACACTGACTTACACACTGACTTACACACTGACTTACACACTGACTGACACACTGACTGAAACAATGACTGAAACACTGACTCACACACTGACATACACACTTTCTCACTAAACACTGAAACAATGATTGACAAATCAACTGACACACTGACTTATTGACTGCCTTACACACTGACTGACACACTGACTGACACACTGACTGACTGACTGACTGACAGACACACAGAATGACACAATGACTGATACACTGATTGACAGACTGACTGACTGGCTGGTTGACTGATTGATTGATCAATTGACTAGCTAACTGACTGACTGATTGATTGGTTGCCTGATTGAATGACTGACTGACTTATTGATTTGCTGACTTATTGATTTGCTCACTGATTGATTTGCTCACTGACTCAATGACTTACTCAATGCCTGGCTTTTTGAATGACTTCATGACTGACTGACACACTGGCTGACTGACTAACTGAATGACTGGCATATTGACAGACACGATGAGTGAGCGTCTCAACTGACTGACTGACGACTGACTGACTGACTGACCTACTGACTTACCGACGACCGACTCAATGTCTGACTCACTAACTTGCTGACTCAATGACTGACTTAATGAACGACTCAATGACTGACTATTTCAATGTGTGACTGTTTCAATGTGTGACTAACTAAATAACAAACTGACCAACCGATTGGTCGACCGACAATCGATAGTCTCTGTTCGAATAATTTGCATTACTCACATTCCAAAGTTCTTCTACTACATGAAATTATTCGACCAATTGTTTGTGGAATTATTATTTCAAACCATTGTGTATACGTAATACACGGGAAAAATGAGTAAACATTATGTGAACATCCGTTAATTGGCTGGAATTTCATTCTAATCTACTGTTATCAGTATTATAAATTACTTCTTCACGGTTGGTCTATACAGCAAGACTATAGGACTCAAAAGACTATACTTATAATAATGATATAATCTTTATTTTGGGAAGGTAACATTCTAAGACATATACATATCGCTGGCTTAGAATAAGAAGGTCGTAACTACAAAATCAATTTTTTGAGTAATCAAGAAAAACTGTCTGACAATCACTCTTTACTTTTGGTGAAACGAGCATTTTTAACTTAAAAATGTCCATGTAGCCTGCAGTTATAATAACAATAATAATAATAATAAATTCTTTATTTTGTGAAACTGACAAGTTCAGACATAAACATATACATAGACGAATAAATAGATATCTTATTTACAACAAGGCCTTCAATACTTAAAACTTTTAATAATGTAAAGAAAAGAAAAAGTAACATAGCAAGCAATGATTAACAACATATTGAGAGAGAAAAGTACACAAATACACGCATAAAGCATCAATTATTATGTGAAACTGTAATACATTTATAAAGGTTAGACACACATAAATAACTATAGTAATTACGACATATTTCATTCATTCATTCATTCATTCATTCATTCATTCATTCATTCATTCAATCAATCAATCAATCAATCAATCAATCAATCAATCAATCAATCATTAATTCATTAATTCATTCATTCATTCATTCAATCAATCAATCAATCAACCAACCAACCAATCAATCATTCAATTATTCATTCATACAACATCCATCAATCTAAGCAACAAAGCAATCAATCAATTGATTTATTCAATCAAAAATAAAATTTATTACGGTTTAAATTATATTTGCTTAACAGATCGTGACATTTATATTGAACGTAAATCATGATATCACATGACTTTCCTTGTATCCAGGTAAGTATAGCCAATACGTATAAAATTATACGTACCACGTGTAGTATAAGGTATTGAGTTTTTCCAATAAATCAATGCGTTTTTAGTGTCATATGATATAAAGAATCTATCATTCGTTGTCAATTGATATATTTATATTAAGCTCGTTCAGGAAATACATGTATTATAAAGCTTGCCAGAGGCTCGCTTAATAAAATTTCCAAAACTCGTTTAATATAAATTTATATCAATTGACAACGAATGATAGATCCTAATATTTATACTTCTAATTGAACACATGTAGTTTTTTTTCGAATATCATCTGGTATAATTGTTTCAAATATTTGTGGAGAAATAAGAACATGTGTCTTTCATGTAATTTCTGTGAGGTCTTTTATTTAAAACAAGATCATTATGAGATACTGAACGTGAATTATACGAGTCATTTTGTGCAAAAGTTAAGGTTTCTAGTTTATATTGTCAAATAGTTTATAAGAAAGAACTGCCGCATGATACCTGCACCTATCTTAAAAGGAGAGCCATTTCAGTTCTTAAAGTAACACTTATGAGTTTGGCCATTCTTCTTTGGAGAACATTTATTTTCTTGATGTAGCTTTTATTATCTTTACCTTTACAGTAATCAAATATTGGAAGAACATGTGAGTTATAATATAATGTCTTCATTTCATCAGTTAGGAAATATATAATATTCTTCAATAGTGCAATTTTGTCACAATTTCCAAAAAAGCTACACTTATCTTTAACTTTAATGTGTCAATGGTTCTTCAATTTGTGTTTTGAACCAATAACATGCATTTAGACTTAGAAGTATGTAAAGACATGTTATTTAGTACAAACAAATCTTCTCAACAAATTAAATATTCTTGCAACTTGTTTTGTGTAGGTGTCAACTAAAAAACCCTACTCATACAGTGTCGAGTCATTTGCATATAGATCTAAATTTAAGTCATTAGTAGCGAATGTAAAGCCATTGACATAGATTAAAAATAGTAGAGGACCTAATATTGATCCCTGGGGAACACCAGATGTGATTCCAAGCATTGTTAACTGATTGCTCTCTACCTTTATAGTTTGTTTTCTGTTAGACAGATATGATTTTGAAGAAGATAACTGCTTTGTTTGAAAAATGATACAACTTGAGTTTATGAACTAGAATTCCATTATCAACTAAATCAAATGCTTTTCTTAGATCCAAGAACACTGTACCTATTATATTCGCTTCACCAACGTCTCTCAGCCATGCTTCAATTAGCCTAGTCAATGCTGTAGTACATGAATGTTTTTCCCTGAATCCTGATTGAGTCTTATGAATGACATCGGTTCTTTCAACGAATGCTTGTAATTGTAAAGCTATGAGTTTCTAGAAAATTTTAGATATTGTGGGTAATATTGATATTGATCTATAATTATTTGGGTCTTCAATATTTCCTGATTTAAAGATTGGTATAAATCTTGCTACTTTAAGTTCGTCTGGGAATATACCTAAGGAAACACTGCTTATTAATGTTAAGGCTGACTATTATTTTTGTGATGTTGTAATTTCATTTTGAATGTTCCTATTAAAGATTCAAAATTATTCGTTGTCTTTTCTACAATTTTTGAAATGCATGTAAAATGCCTGTTTAATTCTAAGATGATATTGGATCGTCCCTCGGTTATTGAATTATTGGAAATTAGTCTAAATTTGATATATCTTTTAAGTGTCTCCATATATATCTCGTAGAATTTATTATTATTGACAGCATTGTTGATGAAGTTCTGTTTACTTGTTTTTATCATTGACGTGACTTTATTTCGTAGAATGTCATAGCGATTCATATCACCGCGTCTTTTACAGTTATCTCTTTCTTGAATAATAGTTCGAATTTCTTCAGTAAACCACCCTGGCTGATGCTCACGTTTGATTCTTTTCTCTTTAAATGGAGCATGTTTTAACAAAAAAGAATGAGAAAATCCGACAGGGAAGGTAGCACTTAACCTAACCAGCCGGTATTCGCCTTCTTTTCGTGTTGAATATCGAACCCGCTGGCAGAAAATTCGAACCCAGTTCGGTATTCTACCTCTTTTAAAGTTGAATAACGAACTTGGTGCTAGCAGCAGATTGGACACCAGTTCGACATTGGCCAAAGGGTGTCGAATAACGAACTTTGTGCTGGTTCGGTATTGGCTATCAGTTAGAAATTGAATATCGAACTACTAACTTGTAACCCGCTGCCAACTTCACGGAGCTAAGAAGTTATAGAAGAGCGGTTATTGCATGAGACCGAATGAAACGCAGCCAAGACTCAATCTTAACAAAACAGAATTCTAAACATCATAAAATTGTGATAATGCTACACGAGGTATTTGGATCGATTTCTGTTTATACACAGTCTACTCCCGATATAGCAAAATCGGTTTTCATTTTCATTCGGTTTTCATTTAATTTCTCCAATACCTATAATTGATTACTTAATGACCTTTATGCTTTTGTGTGCACTAAGATCATGAAGATCATATATCAATAAAAATTGGCGGAGCTTTGTCGCGGTGCTTGTTCGGGAAGTATTCGGTGATTGATATACGAATGGTTGCGGTATACACGTACATGCCGAAGCCTATCTGAACTTTTCTGAAGTAGCCGAATGTTTCCCGACTGAATTTCGACAGTTCAGGAGTTAGTCCCGAAAGTTACCTGATTGTGCGGGCGGAAAGGACGCGGTAACGTTGCGGAGTATGCAGAGTATGCGGAAGGGTTAACGAATCGATGCCGATAGATTGCCGAAAGGTTACCGATGTATATAGACTATGCCGAACTACTATCTAAACTTGTCGGCAAATTGACGGCATCGCTTCCGCTGTCATTCGGGATATACGGCGACGACTCGGCATCCCTTCGGCGATCAACTGGTGCCTGCGGCAACTGTTCGACATGTGTTCTTTACATCATCGGCATAGTTTCCGTGTGTAGAACGAACTCATCCCTTCGGTGCTATCGGGGAGCTTTCGCCATCGATTCGGTTTTGCTTTGGGAACCGTTCGGAATAGCTAATTGATTACGAAGTCTTGCAGAAGGCGTCACGATGATGCGGAGTGAATGCCGATTGGTTCCCGAATACCACAAACTGTTGCCGATGGTTTCCCGATTACACCAAAGCTCATCCGAAGCACTACCGAACAAGACCTTCGGCGTACAAGATTAACAGTTTTAAAATTTCGATGCCTAAGCTTGTTCGTTCCCGAAGGCTTCATGAAGAGTTGCAGAATGGCGGAAAAGGGTTCCAGAACACACCCGAAGACAGGCCGAGCCATCCCGATCTTTCCAGATCAGGTGAATTTCAGCTTCGGGAACCCTTTGGGGTCCAAGTGGACGGCAAGTCTAAAGATTGAGGAAGTACGATGGGCACCTGACAAAGACTGTTGCAATGGGAGCCTTCAGAATAGGTTAGCTAATGCATACCAGGAATACTAGCATTAAAATTATCCTTTAATAAAGCCTTTAAAGAAAACACAGAAATATAATCACGGAAAGCTCCGCGATGTTAGCAGCGGGTTCTAAGGTCATTGTTCGATATTCAGTTTCTAACTAAACGCCAGTACCAAACTAAGAGTGAGTTCGTCATCCGACACCCTTTCGCCAATATCGAACAACTGTCCAATCTGCTGCTAGCAGAAAGTTAGTTATTCAACTTGATAAGAGATCGAATACCGAACTCGGTTTGAATCTGCTGCCAACTCGAATACCGAAATAATTTCGAATATGCTCGGGTTCATTATTCAACTTGATAATACATGTAAGACGAATACCAACCTAGCTCCCTTCTCCAAGAAGTGTGTTAAACGCGGTTTAAAACCGCGTTTAAAGCGTGTTAAACGCTGCGGTATTCGCACCGTGCTAAAAGTGCGTCTTTTAGCTTACCGACTGGGTTTTTTCTGGATTAAAACCAGAAAAAACACGCTTAAAACACACTAAAAACGCAGTTTTAACCAACTTAAGTAGGCTCAAAGTGTGTTTTTTCTTAATAAGTGTGTTTTTTGTGCGTCAAAAAAACTCGCTTTTTTATGAAGCGGGTTTATAGTGTGTTTTTTCTCAAGAAGCGCGTTTTTTGTGCGTCTAAAAAACACGCTTCAGCCATCTTCTTCTTGAAGTGTGTTAAAAGTGTGTTTTTTCTCAATAAGTGTGTTTTTTGCGCGTCTAAAAAACTCGCTTCTGCCATCTTCTTTATGAAGCGAGTTAAAAGTGTGTTTTTTGTGTGTCTAAAAAACTCGCTTCGGTCATCTTCTCTATCAAGCGTGTTAAAAGTGTGTTTTTTCTCAATAAGTGTGTTTTTTGTGCGTCTAAAAAACTCGCTTCAGCCATCTTTTTTATGAAGTGTGTTAAAAGTGTGTTTTTTGTGAGTCTAAAAACTCGCTTCTTTCAAGAAAGTAAGTTAAAAGTGTGTTTTTTGTGCGTCTAAAAAACCCGCTTCAGCCATCTTCTTTATGAAGTGTGTTAAAAGTGTGTTTTTTGTGAGTCTAAAAACTCGCTTCTTTCAAGAATTTTTTCCCCAGAAAGTGTGTTTTAAGCGGGTTTTTAAAACGCACTTTTAACCAACAAAAAACTCGCTTCTGTAAAAAGTGTGTTTTTCAATTCAATAAGTGTGTTTATAGTGTGTTTTTAGCGAGCTAAAAGTGAGTTTAAAGCGTGTTAAAAGCGCATTTAAAGTGTGTTAAAAGCGCATTTAAAGCGCGTTTTTCACAGTTTAAACCCGCATTTAAACATGAAAAAACATAGTAAAAACACGCCTTAAACTCACTTTTAAATTTGAATTCAATTAAATGGTATACCTTTTGAAAGCAAATTTAATGTATGCTTTTTCACAGAATGTAAGATGTGTTCAATCCATGTTTAAATGGTGTTTCAGCTGGATAAAAAATATATTTATACTCACTTATCAATCAATAAGAGAACTACAACAATAAAATAAATTATTTACTAGAAAAAAATAATGATTTCATATTGATATTCAAAAATACATAATATATACATGTCAAACCCAACCAAAACTTAGGATTTGTAGACAAGACAGTGTAAATACAGATAAAAAGACAAATCACATAAATAGATAGTACATTTTTTGCCATAAATATACAAATTTAAATCATTATTAGAAACATTTGACTCAAAGTTAACTACAGTAAAACCTCTCTAAAGCAGTGCCCTCTGGAGAGGTTGTACTGTATTAAGATAAAGCATATCAGGACTGACCTTAAAAATGAGAGAATTCTTAGGTATTTTCATTTTGTTTAACCCACTACCTTATTTTACTAAATAGTCACCTGAATGACAATTTATGTAATGAAACTCCCAATTTATTAAGATCAGCCCAAGATGAACACAATGTAATAGTAAACAATATATATATAAAAAATTGCATGGAATATAAACCTGATTTCCAAATTTTAGAAAGGGAGGCTTCATATGAGATAGCCACCACATAATCTTTAACCCCCCCCCCACAAAAAACTTATAGTTTGAATAACAAGACTGCGTTCAATAAACGCTTATGCCCCCTGTGGGAGCCATTTCAATAAGTCTAAGTCCAAAATTAGGCCAAGGTGAAGGTCAAAATGGAGTCAGATGATACAGGCGTTTGGATAGTGGTCATATACAACATCCATGCAAGTTTAAAAGCTTTGTAGCAAGCCATATTAATGCTAGAAGAAACGGTCAATTTAGGTTAACCAAGAATTTGGCCTTTCAATAAGTCTAAGTCCAAAATTAGGTCAAGGTGAGGGTCAAAATGGAGTCAGGTGATACAGGCGTGTGGAGAGTGGTCATATACAACATCAATGCAAGTTTGAAAGCTTTGTAGAAAGCCATATTGATGCTAGAAGAAACGGTCAATTTGGGTTAACCAGGCCGGACGGACGAACGGACGGACGAACGGACAGGTGAATCACTATATGCCTCCCGATCTATCGATACGGGGGCATAAAAAGAATCAACATCTCAAAATAATAATAAAATAATGATGTTCAGGTTAATACCTCCATACTTGTAAGAAGCTATTAAAAATCAAACAAAGTAATAACAAAACATAACTTATATGCTCAGTACATCTAGAAACGCAACGTTTTCATCCTTGATTTTTTCTTACTTCCATTGTTCATACATTTTTTAATTTTATGTCATAATATTGTATAATCACCTAGAAACTTGGCTATTGTCCAAATTTTATCGATCGGGTTACGTAACTCTCGTGCATCAAGAAAATCACAAAACGCACGAACTCCACGTGCGCCATTTACGCATGATAAAATTTGAATTAAATTGCTTCGAATCAATGGTAAGGTTTGCCAATGGAAAGAAAATCACAAAAGAAAAGTTCTAGGCTTCGGAATAAAAATGTCAGAATAGTCCGAACATATGCCAAATCAGGCCATTCGGGTGCCTATGACGGATATGTCAAATGGGAAGTTCACTTTGGCTTAATTGTCATGAACCGACAATGTTTCATCTGGAGACACTGTACTAGCACTTTGGCACCATTTACAACCACCCATGTCGAGGTCATCCATGTGAAACAACTCTCCGACAGGACCAGTAACTCCGCATGTACCATCTCCAGGCAAAGTTTAAAACTGATTCATACACTGCTACACAACTTGTTGGACGTCATGTGTATGTTATCAATCAATAATTAATCAAGATTTGACCAATTCACGTAGAACAACGATTCTGAATAAATTATGATTTTACACATTTGTGTTCCGTTACTTTTTAGCCGCACTATACACACAACAACTGTTTAATCGGATCGGTAGCACTATATGAAAACAATGTTACAGTTGCATTGTTCATGAAATAAAATATCATCAAGTTAATACCGTTTGGTTGCCAATCATACAAAGTTTGAAAAAGTGTTGACAGTAACACCTGTGTTGCGTTTCTAGATCAACTCAGTATATATACACACAGATACATTTAAGTTAGATCACAAAATCATTATCCACATCAAGCACTTCAAAAAAACACACAATCCTTAAAAAACCACTTAAACTAAATTGATCATCGATGCATCATTTTCTTTGCCTCGACCTCCACGCGTGGAATCCCAAACTTGGTGGATATAACATCTGCAATCTGACCTATAAAAAGACATACAGAATTATAAACATCCATGACTGATGGAAAGATGTTGACTCACCAGCATTTCATCCATTGAATTTATTTCCTTTCAAGTTCTTATCAGAAATGCATGTTTATTTGAAATTGATAGGTCAATTTTGGGCAATAAATATTGAAAATCTTAAATAAACCATTCCAGTTTTTGGACGACTAAGATACATAACAATTAGAAAAATAAAAAATCTTATTAATAGCACACTAAATAGTTACATAAAGTATCTATTCTTATACCTTAAGTGCAAAAGTCCAGTTTGTGTTGTGCACACATGTTACTTCACTGAACTAGTTACATATTATCATGATAATTGCAGTTCATACAGTCAAGAAATTACATTGTAAATGAATATTGCTTAAAGTGTATAGAGCTATATAGGAACATATTTTTTACAAGTAAGTTTCAAAAACTAAAACACAATTATGCTTTCACATCCATTAGGTTATTTTTCGCTTCAGTTTTAACAGAATCTCTCTGTGTGATTTATTGGACATGCAAACTGTCCATTTTCATACGAAAGTGTTCCTAGAACACCTTATGAAACTATAAGAATCGTCTATTTTTCGACGATTGAATCAATGTACACGGAACCCGTCCAAAGTTTTAATTTGCAATTAAGGTAGTCTAATATCATACTTAAAACGATGCAAGTAATTATTTTGACATTGAATGACTGTTAGAATATAGCTCTATACACTTTAAATGACAGATGAAAATACTTTCTGTCATTTTTACAGGTACAAACAATTACCTCAAACTCAAGCTGTGCCACCCTCATCTTTAGTTGCTTCACCACATTACAACATGGTCAGAATTGTAGGTCACCTCATCTGCAATGATATAATATGCATACATTAAGAATTCCTTCAAACCAATAAACAAAATCAACAATTTTGCCAACATCGACTAAGAACATATCTTACTCACTGTTGTATGTAAGTCTATACACCAATGAGAAATGGAAGTGATGTCACATCGCTTTTATGACGTCATGCATGTTAACAATATATGCTTCAAATTCGTCTAAATTTGGCAGTGCTAAGTTCTGTTTGAAGTTCATTAGCAAAACTTATCTGATCATTGCGTATCCACATAACTACCTTTGCCCAGATTAGCCATGCAACGTTTCAATGCAGTCTAACTATTAGTTACCACAAATAGTGCAAACAAAACTATATTAAAGTATATATATACCTAGGTCAACAGCCCCATTAAAATCGATCCAACAAAATTGTGCAGACAAGAACCAAAACCAAACAAGAGCACCTAGTGTAAGTAACCACCAATGAGTACTGAATGCTCGACTTTAATCCAATTTGATAGTAAATTTAAGTATGTGGTTTACATCCTCAGGCCTTGACACTAACTTTTTTAACTGGCATCCCAGAGGGAACCGGACTTTTAAAAGTTGGTGTCCCTCACCAAGGTTAAACTTTGAATTAAAAAGGCCATGGTGACCTTTAACCTGAAAATAGGTAGAGGTTGTGGGTGGCATCGAGGTACATGTACATGTCAAGTTTCGAGTTTATATCTCTTTTAGTTTTTCATAAATTGACTTAACCAAAGGGCATAGTGACCTTGACCTCAAAAGTAGGTGGAGGTTGTAGATTGCAATGAGGTACATGCACATGTGAAGATACAAGTTGATACTTCTCGCAGTTTTCCAGACATTGAACTTCACAATAAATAACCATAGACCACAGTGACCTTGACCTAGTGACCTAAAATAGGCATGGGTTGTACTTGTAGATGGCATTGATGCCATTGAGGACATGCACATGTGAAATTTCAAGTTGATACCTTTTGTAGTTTCAAAGAAATTGACCGTAACAATTAACTTAACCTAAGGTCATGGTGACCTTCATAGCGACCTTGACCTAAAATTAGGTAGAGGTTTTAGATGGCATGGAGGTACATGCACATGTTAAGTTTCAAGTCGATACCTCTCGTACAGTAGTTTCCAGAAAATTGAGCTTAACATTTACTAACAATCAACTTAACCAACGTTGACGATCAGGCTATGGCAACAGCTCTTTTTATCCTCGAAAAGTGGAGCTAATGATGATATTACAACTTGTGTGCTGTGCAGCAGCAAGTAAAATCATAAATAAGACAGCAAATTACCAATAAAAGCTGTTCTTTGCCTTCTTTCTGCAGAACGGTGTCTTGATCACACTTTTTTATTTGCATTATTGTTTGATTCACATTTCATAGAACAGAGAACATGTTGCCAGGTGTGTAACAGCTCTCAAGTCATTTTACGGTGGTGTTTCTAAGCTTGAATGATGTACTGTAAGCAAAAGAGAAATAATTATTAATTTGTATAACTATTACTTTGCATCTTTTATGTGACAAATTAATTTTGCGATTTTGTACAAAGTGCTCAAATTAACCAGGAATTTATCTCATGAGGACATATAACATACTATATACAAGTACAATATATAAAAAAATTAACATTGTACAATAATTGAAATGTTTTAAATTCAATGAATGATATATGGTAGAATGTACAAGTTTATGTCTTGGACTTACAGGGTTCCCAAAAATATTCTTAGACAAAATCCCCTGACCAGACAGATGACTTTTTAGCGATCTGGCCTTTTTGTTAGAGCAAAATAGCACAATAGAAACAGTGAAAAGGAGGTTATATTTGCTTTATATGAAACCAAAATGTTTCAGGTAGCACTTTTAGTGCTGTTGTTTAACACAAAGTAATAATATATAATTAATTTAAGATTATTCCAAGCAAGCATAGCGAGCGAGGATTTTTTCTTAGTTTTAGGTATTTTCGTCATATGAAATGACACTGAATGAGATCTTAAATGAAGAATTCCCTGACTTTTGCTTAATTTCCAAATTTCCCTGACTAATTTCAAAATTCCCTGACTTTTCCCTGACCTTGAAAAATCCCCCCCTGACTTTTCCCTGACCGTGGGAACCCTAACTTAGCAGGCATGTACTGCATTTTCAGTGATTTAATACAATCAAATTCATGTAGTAAAACTGTGGTAGTCAAAACTTAGCGATAAATTATAACCATTGTAATAGTATAACAATTGTATATTATTCACTTGCAAAAGCAATAGAGTGGCATTAACACTTACAGCAGTAGCAAACAGTATTAACATTACTGTATACAATGCTTCTGCAATAGGCAAACTTGGCTCAAATAGTAACTGATATCTGGATGTAAAGTTTGCCATTTATAGAGCCCATTATAATGATGGCAAAAACCTGGGTTTTAAGCGTAAAACCCAGCCCGGCGGGAATTACTGGGAAGCCTGGGAAAAACCGGGTTTTCCAGGACAGGAAAAACCAGGCGGTCAATACTTTGCCAACCCTGCAAAATTGCAATATTTATGCAGTACAGAGAAAGAAGTAAGCACCAACCTTAATACTGAGCCACATTGTGACTACTTGACAAGCATGTAATTTTGTCCGGGTCAGTTTATCAACATTGAATTTCTCTACATATCTTCAAATGAAAACATGTCATGATCTTTTCCTTTGTTGTTATGTTCCTCTCAACCATTAGGTGGACCATATATATTCGCTTCATTAATTCTTTTAAATGCAGTCAAGTGATGCTGAGTGTTCTCATCTGTTGACAATTACATTCAGTAAGTCTATCACATTAACCATGGTACCTGAATGTAAACATTATAAACATGTATCAGTAAAATTAATTTTGTGAACTAATTTTATGTTGTGAGCATAAATAATATTATTGAATACTAAAGCTTTAATAACCGTTTAAAAACACAATTGGCCTCTAGTATTTTTAAATTAACGCATGTATACAATAAATGCATATATATATTCCATTGCTCAACTTATAACTCATAACGGAAGTATGTGCACCAAGCTGTCATGTGACATAATATAATATCCCGCACATTTCTGTTTATGGCACTCCCAACTCCCCTCAGGACTGGTATTTCTAACCATGAAGCATATTAAAACGAAATTTCCAGTGAAAATGTCATAAATATGCATACTAACAAACTGATGTTGAGTATGCTTTAATAGCTTTTACACAGGTTTTTCGTGTTAAATTAATTTATAGATTGCCTGGAGATGCAAAGTCTCACTGAAATTCGATTCAACCCAATAAGTTTGTCTCAATTGGATTCTCAATACAGTCCGCCAAACAATCGAGACGGGTGGAGGATAGCCAGGGAAACAGCCGTGTTTATACTTTCAAGATTCCCCCGCACTGCCAGGGAATCCGAAATGTTTGCATTTGCTCTCCAAATTAATAATTAAATCACTGGGAAAATATTTAGTTATCAGGGGCTTGGGAAATACTTGAGATTTTACTATCAGCTGTCCCCCAGGGTCTTGGAAGGATGGGGGTTTAAATCGTTTTGACAACACGGAACTGAGAAGTAAAACTTCCTGGCCAATCCCCAGGAATGGGGGGGGGGGCTGTGAACTGAATGTAACTGACTGATTAAAACTATATGACACCGGGTATTTGGCTACCCCAGGGTTAGGGGTTAGGGTTAGGCTTCCAATCAGTTAAGGGTTAGGGGGTTAGGGTTAGGCTTCCAATCAGTTAAGGGTTAGGGTTAGGAATCGCCTTTTATTGGGTGTCATATAGTGCCAAACTAACTGACTGGTGCATTAGAGACAAGTGGACCGGAGTCTGGACAAAGTGGTGAGATACAACTTGCAAGGAATCAGTGTGTGCAACCCTTTGAGCTCGTTAAGAATAGATTCCTTGGTTCTTTAACATGACAGGTCTAAAACACTGATACACTTAAGATTATTAAGATTAACACTGGGTTTCCAACCAGATCATCTGAAGATAGACGGGAAAGACTAATGCAAAAGTGAGTTGCATCCGCGGATGGCCTAGAAAACGGCAATGTTTTTACCTTCCAACTTCCCCCCCCCCCGCACTGCCGAGGAAATGTTGGGATTCTTTTCCTGGCCCATCCTAGAGGGTAGGGGCCAAGGATGCAACGGACTGGTGCATAAGCAGCGTTTCAGAAAGGGACCAAGTGCCCTGACCAAAATGGGAACCCGATTAGTAGTACTGTACATTTTACCCACTTGACTATACATTTACAGTGAACTTTGCATCAGGGCTTGACACTATTTTTGGTCACCCCCAGCAAAGAAACGTAAAAATTATAAATAAAAGTTACTGGTCCTTCAATATTTTCACTGGTCCTTCTGGATTTTCACTGGCCACGGACCAGTGTTAGTGTCGAGCAGCTTGAGTCAATTTGGTGCCCGCTAGCCCGGGGCATACAGGGTGAATAAGTCAGGCGGAAAGTTTCTACCTGGGGAGTTAGATTGGAAGCCCTTTCTTTTTTTCTTCCATTCAATTAGCAGGGCCCATTCAGGGGCATTTTCGCAAATGTTAAAGAGAGAAGTGAGATACAAGGAATACGGGTGCGATACCCTAGCTCGTTTCGAATAGATTCCTTGGTTCGATCTTTAACATGCCTAGTGTAAAGCACCGATACACGCGAGACTAGCCCTGGGTTTCCAACCAAGATCATCTCAAGATGGGTGGAAAACACTAAATAGCGTTTCTGAAATGACCAAGTGTCATGGCCGAGAATCAATCCCGGTACCTCTCGGTCAGGAATCAAGTGTCTTACGGTCTTACCACTCGACCACCATGCCACCCAACAAATATTGAAATAGAATTGACTTTGGCGGAAATTGGCATGGTTCTTAGACCCAGGAACAACTTTGTGTCCCATTCTCGATTTAGACAGTTAGCAATGATGCGTAGTCTCCAGCCTGGGAATTTAAAGCCGCTTCAAATAACTAAAAAATGTCTGAAATCAACCCCCCCCCCCCACCCCCGCCTGGACAAAATATTGACTGACCAGTATTTTGCAGGAGGGGACCCTTGTACTTTAATCAACCACAACCTTGCAAAATCGTCAATTGCCTAACTAGTTCCAACTAAAAGGAAACCATTATTTCATTTTTTTGTATTCATCCAGTCCTGACAAAACATGCAAACAAATTGAAAATGTCAATGAAATCGATGGTGCAAGAATGATCAATCACAGGCCTGTTCAGATTTTGAGAGTGTAGAACACTAGTGCTGCTGTTTGTTTGTTATAAAATAATACATAGCTTAGTAAAAATTGCATCATAAATCGATTATTACCTTTAATGTAACATTTTTCTGGTTTTGTATTTTTTCGAATTTTCCACGCTAGCAAGCGCCACCTACAAGGGGAAGTAATCGTGTACGTCTCGACGAACGGTATAAAACCCCGCAAAAACCGGACACATCTTGGATGAATTCAAAATATATAATTACTGCAGTATAGTAGTTCGATCGTTTGTTTATTATTCAGTGGTTAATAGCATAATGTTTCAAGTGAATCTCCACGATTGTTACAGGCATTGTTATTCTCTTACGATTTTTATTATTCAAAGTTTATTTTTATAAATTATAACCATATGATATACAGTAGACATGCATAAAAACAGATATATATGCGTGTAGTGGGTCTACATCTTTACGATCTAATATATATCTGTGCTAATATATATCTGTGGCATAAATAATATAAATCAAGACGGAACGCACAGATCTATGTAATCAGTAAATTACTACCAATTTGAGATCCAAAATGTCAAGTATAAGATAAGATTAGATAAGATAAGTATATGAATAATTACTGTAGCTATCAAGAAATGGAATGACACTTCCTGTAAATCAAATTCGTATTTTATTAAAACACTTCTCATCAAATTTAAAATCTAACGCGACAGTCATTATTATGCATGCTCATAATGAATCCATATCATTGAGGAAAAAACATATGTAACCTTTGTAAGACTAGTGCATAACAAAGATTAGACAGATTTTTTTTCGTACGGTGAAACTGTACAATATTTTATCGAGATTTTTAAAAATTTCATATAGTTTATAAATATAAATCAACCGTCCATCTTTACAAGACTGCCCGCTGTGAAACTACCCTGAATTTCTCTGTATTGCCACGTGTCATATAAAATACATATGACATAATTGGTCACGTGTCTCTAATCATACAGTATCATGTATATTATACATGTCACGTGGTCAAAACTTGTAATCGACCCTCCTTATCTATAAGCACCGTTAATTAAAACTGGACCACTTACTGTGAACTATTATCTTAGTGTTATCTATAGTCCCACGTGACATACAGATTGGAATGTGTAAATCACTGATGAAAATTCCGTGTTATATATATTATCGAACCAAGAACAGTCGAGATAGGGACAAAAAACCCACTGCTAAATTTTGTCAAGACAATCGGACTCGCCATAAGCAGACGAAACATTATACGAGCCTTGATATGCGTTTAAATCCCTAGGAAATTCTATATTCAGTTAGATTTGTTGCATTCATCATTACCAAATATGTATTCAGTTTAAAAAACAGTGTAGTTTGTTGTATAATACAATCGACAGGAGCACTCAATAATATTGTCTCATTCCTAGATATTATATGGTAAACCACGGACATGGTTCGTGGGTAAACTTATACTGTATAGTTCGATTTCGAGCATTGAGCCGTGACTGCACTTTTAAAGTTTAATCAATTCGCCGATAAAGCTTGTTACGGCATTGACTAACTGTGTTTAATTGCCAATTGATAAATTACACATATTAGTAACTATCATATCTTTAAACCATGACTATTGAAATCAATAAATCACGGGTTACCCGCCCAAATAGAATCGTCTTTAGAAAAGGTCATGGCTCAGGGTTCAAAATTGAACTATACCACCAAGTTTATGAAATTCCGAAAAACTGGCGTTATCCTTTGCCGATATGGTGAATGTATATAGTATATTAAGCGCCGATATGTTGATCCTTCATGTTTATCATCACTTGTCATTTATTTTACAGATCCTTGAAATAACCTGACATTTATGAAAAAATGTCTTACAATTTATTTAACAACAAAACATTCACAACTTATAAAATACTAGTATGTATTTTTATGGGAATCCGGACAAAATCCCAGGTGGACAGAATACCGTTCCCTCATTTTTGACAGGGTGGACAGGACATAATCCCGTCCATGTTTTTTACAGGGTGGACAAAATCCCCACCCAATAAATTTCAGGGTGGACATAATACCCATCATGACATTGACTTATGCTGCATTGCTAACGCTTATTGTGTGATTTGGAAGGAACTTCTCTATGATTATGTTACTATAAAGTTTATAGTTTTTTTTATTTAACATGCATACTATCAACTATATCATATATATAGTCATGTTCTAATCCAGTTCAGTGTGAAAAAATCTGACGACGCTGTTAGATTGAACTATCGAATGAAGGTGGACCCGATATGTTATATATTACACCGGGGGCTATTCTATGTATATTTATGGTACAATAAAACCCCTGGTTTCATTGAAAACTAATATAAGGTGTCGATCTGAGATGTAGTTTTCCATGAAAAACGTTTCAAAATAAAAGACCAACTTCTTTAAAAAGTGTGTTTTAAGTGAGTCTTTTTAACGCGAAGCTACTCTCGTGAAAAATATCATTATACAAAAGACGCACTTAAAACCAACTTATTTTCATAAAAGACCCACTTCATTTATATAAACTTACTTCTTAGAGGAAAAGACGCACTTAAAACCAACTTATTTTCGTAAAAGACCAACTTCATTTATTTTAACTCACTTCTTAGAAGAAAAGACGCACTTATATGATAAAAGACACAGAAAAAACACACTTGTTGTTAAAAAAAACACAGAAAAAACACACTTTTAGCATACTTTAGTAAAAAAAACAAAGAAAAAACACACTTTTAGCATACTTTTGTCAAAAAACGCAGAAAAAACCCACTTTAAGTTGGTTTAAAGTGTGTTTTTGGTATAAGTGTGTTTTTTCTCCGAGAAGGGAGCTAGGTTCGAATCTTCTGCCAGCAGCGGGTTCGATATTCAAAAAGAAGTTGAATACCGAACTAGGTTCTAATCTGCTATCAGCAGCGGGTTCGATATTCAACTCGATAAAAAGTCGAATAGCGAACTAATTTCGAATCTGCTGCCAGCAGTGGGATCGTTTTTCAACATGTTTAAAAGTCGAATACCGAACTACGTTCGAATATTCTGTTAGCAGCAGGTTGGTCAACTTAATACCGCAATAAGACGAATACCGTACTAGTTTCGAATCTGCTGCCAGCTGTGGGATCGATATTCAACTCGACCAGAACTGCCATCAGGGGGTTGATATTCAAATAGCTAAGAAGTCGAAGACCGAACTAATTTTGAATCTACTGTCAACAACGGTTTGGTTATTCAACTTGTTCATCAGGCAACTACCGAACTAGGTTCGAATCCGCTGCCAGCAGCGGTGTCGATATTTAACTTGATAAGTCGAATACCGAGGTAATTTCGAATCTTCTGCCAGCGGCGGGATCGTTATTCAACTTGGTAATAAGAAGAATACCGAACTAGGTCCGAATCTTCTGCCAGCAGAACCCAGTGACAGTGTTATTTTTTTGTAGCTTTTTAAACAAGAGCTGTCACAGATGTGGGGTGTTTATCCCAGTTATTAGTATGAAAAATACATTAAGGAGGATAACATAATGCAATACAGATTAATGGTTCTTGTACATTGCAATATATTCACCTAAGATGTTTCAATTTGATATGTCCAAGAATTGTGAGGCATAACAAAAAGCAATTACGTAAGTAATAGGCAATGTTATGGGACTCTTTTGATTTACACATTCTTATATAGTATTTGTTTTTAAAATGCTCCAGTGCTTTAGTATATTAATGTAGAATTGTCTTGTGGACCTCTACCAAGATAGTTCAAATTATACTTGCAAGGTTGTATCTTGCTACATATGTTGTATAGAAAAATACAACATTGTTGCACTAAAGGGGTGTGATGTGGAAAATTCCCACAGTGCATTGTATGGAATTTATATCTCTAATGCTCTTTGTGGTTTTGTAATTCTATATCGATTTATGAGTTTTCACAGATATATCAGCTGTTTAAGGAGTGGTCCTCCTTGTGAACATGTGCAGATTTTCATGCTTTCCTGCTAAAAAGATTAACTTTCATAAATTTAGTTCCAATGACGAGATACGAGAGTCATATAAAAAGCTATGATAATACGCCGTCATTTTGCCATCAACTATTTATATATTCCTCAAGTGTATTCCACTTGGTCAACTAGCCCACACCTGTATACGTTCCACTAATTTGCATAAAGTTCAGCCATGTATACCTGGGGGTTAACATAAAAATGTCCATGTAGCCTGCAGTTATAATAATAGTAATAATAATAATAATAATAAAATCTTTATTTTGTGAAGGTGACAAGTTAAGACATATATATATATACATAGACGAATAAATACATATCTTATTTTCAACAAGGCATTCAAGACTTAAATTTAAAAGAATGTAAAGAAAAGAAAAAAGTAGCATAGCAAACAATGATTAACAACATAATTATTGAGAGAGAGAAATAAAATACACAAATACATGGCATTGCATAAATCATCAATTATTACCTGAAACTGTTATACATTTATAAAGGTTAGACAGACACTCATCGATAATAATAGTAATTACGACAAAATTTATTCATTCATTAAATCATTCAAACACGTTCGTTCGTTCGTTCGTTCGTCATTCAACATCCACCAATCTAAGCAGCCAAGCAATCAATCAATTTATCAATTGGTTAATCCAATCAAACATAAAAATATACGGTTAAAATTGTATTTGCTTAACAGATCGTGACATTTATATTGCACGTTAATCATTTTATACACGCTTTTGTAGAAGATAATACTTATACTTCTCTTTAAAAACATGTAGAGTTTTTTCGAATAACATCTGGTATATTGTTCCAAATAGTCCAGTCATGGAAGCTAAAAAATATGGTCAACCTCAAACAAATTGCAGTACATATTTTCTTTGCATTTTCATCATCTACAGACTATCATCAACTACAGACAAAACGTCAAATATGCAAGTTCAATGGGGAAAATACAAAAAAATCGACATGTTTAAGGTCACTTCTGGTTGCAATTTCAGCATTTTCCTTATTTCATACTATATGGGGAATTTTAAGTTCTAATACTTCCCGTGTAAGTCGTTAAATATTCACTAATTGCACATTAAAGCTTATATTTTCTGAAAGATACAAGCTTCTTCTATCAAATACAAATAATTATTTAATCATCAGACAATTTACTTTTCATATATATGCTAGTCTACGTGTTGGTATACTTCCCATTCAAATGTCGACACAATGACTCAAAATAACACTTGGAAGGTGAAACAAAAGTTTTATTCATTTCTTTAATATTAATCAAATTTGTTAAAAATTGACACACATCATGTGTTGTTTACATGTGTGTCTAATGCAAAAAGGATAGATGTGTTTGGACAGTATACAATAATGATAATATACATGAATCTATCGATTCGGGAAAAATAGTGATTGTTCTCATTGTCTGTTCGTCCACAATTGCATTAGTATCCAAAATTTTGACTTTATGATTATGAAACTTGGTCAGAGTGATCATCTGAACAAAATTTAGGTCAAGGTAGGAAATGGACGATCAAGGGTAAAAAACTAGGTCACTGGGTCAAATTGTAGCAAAACCTTGTGTAGTCGCTAGAGGTCATAATGTTGACCTAATATTTATAAAACTTTGTCACAATAATAATATCAACAAAAGGTCAAAGTTATAAATTTGGTTATCCGGGGTCAAAAATAAGATCCCCAATTCAAATCAAAGGAAAACGTTGTGAAGGTACAAAAGTCACAATTTTGGTCTAATATTTATGCAACTTGGTCACAATGCTCATCTCAAAACATCTAAGACAAGTGCGTTATTAGTTATTTGGGTCACAATTAGGTCATATATTCCAATATTTGTAGAGGTACACATGGATGGAACGAAAACATGAAACACCATTAACACTGTGCTTACTAATGTAATAATTACACATGACGATTATTATCTCTTCGACCAAGACCTGCTTCGTAACAACCACAAGGACACGGCCTCTTAGACTTCCCCGATTAGTAAAGACCTGTTAGTCTGAAAAACATAAAAATGCCAAGACCAATCTCAAACTCAACCATAAAATTTTCCCAGACTTTTTTGTGCATCAAAGAAACTCTTCACTATTTGTAATGCATCTCGAACTTCCTGTATTAACTAGTAATTGGGAATTACAAGCCATACAGAAGTCCCTACCTGGTATTCCGGTTGTCAATTTTTCTGTTGCCATGGCAAACACAATTTTTGTCCAACAAAAGTAATTAGGAGTACAAGCAATACAGAAGCGACCTACTTGGTTGTTGCCATGGTAACCATAATTTCTGTTCGTATCGAAAAAAGTAATAAGGAATTCCAAGCAATACAAAAGTGCGCTACCAGGTTTCAGGTGTTCAATGTTGTCATGGCAATCAGATGTTTTGTCCGTATCGATCATTAGACGTGCATAATCTTCTTATTGATCCATATCAACATTCTAAGTTTCATAAATTAGCTTGAAAACTGAGTAATTGCAAGATCCATATTTCTTGACACATTAACTAACAGACAGACATATGGACATGTGGACTGACAAATCTATAGTCATCTTCGGTTGAAAACTGGTAGGGGGTAGGGGACATAAAAGAGGGCCATTGGCCCTGAAACGCTTACCTGAATCAGTGATTTTTTCATGATATGACCAAAATATTTGACCTGAAGGTTGTACTCGCGCTTTTTATCTAATGGTCGAATTTTCTTTGAAACGCCTTAAAATGACAGATGATATATCAGCTGAAAGCTATGATTATTTCCTGCAAGTACACGTGTTTAAATACGTGGAATTGACTGACGTCATTTAATGAGGTATCAAAGGGCGATATTTCGCTTCCGAGAAATTTCGACAGATTTTAAAGTTAAAAGCGATTTTAAAATATGGCCCGAAAAACTTCTGCTAAGTTTTTAAATACTGTGCGTCAAGAATTCTGCAAATGAATAAAAATTCATTATTTTTAATTGTTAACTTGAAAGAACTGTTTACTAACACTGCAATTGGCGTTCTCATAGGCTGCCGGCCACAGTTTTCAACAAAATCCAAGTCCTGAAACTGACCACAATGCTTTAAATACCCACAAATCGGTTTTAACAGCAAACCTGAAAAGAAAACATGTCATGGTTACATAGATAACAAGTCCAGATTACAATATGCAACATCATTTTATATACAGCCTACTGTAATTCACTCTTTTTTGTTCACAACAATCAGCCAAACCATGAATTTTACTGCCCGGCCGAGGCCAAACAAGCCATGTTCGACCCCCATTTATGCGCTAACGGTCAATGATGGAAGTCTAACAGCTGCTGATATTTACAGATCAAGACTAGAAATCTTCAAGAATGGCACCAGAAACCCTTGCCATCCCTGCCGTTTTTTCACAAAATAGCTTTGAAAATGTACCATTCAATTTCGCTCAAAAAGCAGTTCTGTCAGTCAGTAGACGCTTGGTTTCAAGATCCAAGCTTCTAGGAGATCAAAAATGTAAACACATCCAATTCGCATGCACCATTAAGTAATATTATGGTCACTGCCAGGGATGAAAACCCAAAACCAGCAGTGAAATATTCTATAAATATGCAACAGCACAATATTTAGCCAAAATGTACTCTATTATTATTTTTCTACATGGCCAATTCGCATATGAGGCTTGGAAACTGTGGTCTGGCTCCATAGTGTTCATGGTGAACGTCTGTCACGCTTGAATGATCACATCCACAAAATTAATGGTTTTAAAACGTCTATTCAAGCGCGTGAAATTCGGGCTTTTTTATTTTCGACTAAATGGTCAGTTCCAATTTACTTGCAACATGTCTGTGATAGGAAATACACAAAGTTACTCAAATTAGTTAAATTAATTTGATGACAAACATTGAGCAATGAGAACATACTCGTGTATACAAGAGTATAGAGGCTTGCATTTAACTAGAATTACATTGTATCGATAAAATTGACAGCTTGCCTTTGGTTAAGATTATATTTTACTTTTGTCAGGGAATCGTTGTGTTTGAACATTAAGTACATACGTTGTGAACTTCTTACAAGAAACAGAGTTTTTTGAAGACTGTGTAGATTAATATTATCCCGCGTATTAGGATTAATGGCGCACATAGCCGGTATTGAAAATCCCGCACTTTTGCCTATGGATGACGCTTGCAGGATCCTCGAATGATAACGAAATATCACTAAATTGAGTAAATATTACTTCGGCCGCTCACTCGGTGAATTACCAGACGATCATATACCGTAAAATACCAATATCCTCTATTTATTTTAATTATACATCCATACCCACAAACTGTCTATATAAGCATTCGTCAAATGTATTTGATTCGAAAAAATATCAATGTATTGCACCTGGAGTATAGCTTTACAGAGTAAAGATAAAAATGTCTGACAAAAAATTTCTCACACCCGGTGTCCTTCGGTCTTGTACACATTTCACTTCACGACGATGTTAATGACAGATGTCGAACTTTGCTAATGCCTCCTCAATTTACGAAAAAGTTGGCCAATTTCGACTACAAAATAGTTCGACTATTTGAAAGTTGGTAAACGTCGGAATCAAAATTTCAAGATTTTCATATATGGTATACCTTTGTAATTCTGGTCCAAACGAAATAGTGGAGTATCGAAATCGGGTTGACAATTGCAAACGTTATCGCATATTATTGATGCATGAGCGACGATCGATAAACGTCATTATAATAACCATGAAGAGTAATGTGTAGGCGACCGAAGGACACTAGAATTACACGGAAAAGTTGCAAAACAAGTACAGTTACGATCTTATTTACTAGGTCAGTGTGCGAAACAAAAATATGCGGGACAGTTTTATATCCGTGGTTACTTAAAAAAAGAGCATTACTGCATACTCAATGGTCAAATATTACAGACACGGATACCCATTTTCCATGTATCCGCAAATTGATCTGTGTAGAAACGTTGACGTACTATAACAAATATGATCTAAGTAACATTACAATGGATTTTGATGAATATTTTGTTAAAGTTAAGTTACCAATTTTCTAGGTCTCTTTTCAGCTGTTAGGCCGCTCAATAACCCTTTGACATTTAACTTTCCCTGGTCATTGGGCTACCTATGAAAATCCACACTCGTGTCTCCCTGAGGAGACTATTTCTCTCCTGTTGATGTGGCAGCCAACATTGTATACCCAGACACATACAATATAATAGTTCAATTTTGAACCCTGATTAAAACGATTATTTGCGTAATTAAATGTTCTTATGCTGGAAATAGGGGATGCCTCTATATGATTAAGGATATATGTTCGAGTATTTAGTAATTCATGTCTTCTTTTCTTATATAAAAAGGGTTTGTATTCTGTCTCACAAATCAATTTGGTTTTCAAGAGACTATTCAACACGCTGCCACGACAGCGTAGGGAAAATGCAATATTACCGAATTCAACAACCTTATCGACCTACGTGCTTGTGTAATCATATACATACACGGATATTCATTAACCCTCCCGTATTTATCTATGAAAAATAATGCGCTTCGCATGTTTGCTAGATAAGCTAAGAGTCTGCTATCGAAAACACGCTTATGTACTTATAGGCTACTGTATTGGTATAAAAGAGGAAACACACACACTTGTATATACTTTTACATTTGTATATGAAAGATATTTGTACGCATGAACAGTACGGAGCGGTGAAGCCTGGGTCGCACAACGAAATAGGTCCTGTCCTAATACATACAATTCGCCTTATTTCAGGAAAGTCGGAACTTGTCATGTTGACCAAACTGAAGTCTACAAAGTTTGTTTTCCATATTTTAAAGAGTAGTTTTTAGACAGTTTTTCTTGTTTTCTCAATACATGAATATTGATTTTGTATTTACGAACTTCTCATTCTAAGCCAGCGAATGGTTACCACTATATTTGTGAAAATATCTGACGCACATTTTTCAATTGATATTTATCACTGATGGTCCAAATTTGATCTGTAACCTTTAGCAATATTCCTTACAATTTTTAAAACGACTGTCCAAAAGTTATGCATAGGTAAGTCAATAAGTTAAATCGAAACTACAAGGAAGGCGAATTTGACACTGTAATAAGTAAATTAACAAGTGATTTCAGAAGTTAATTTGAAATTACATCTTTTGTCGAATTATCAACTGTCGAGAGTTATGTTAGAAGTAAGTTTATGACTTAATGCTCCATAATTTACTACTGTAACAGAAAGTTCAAATTGCTTATCCAGCTTTTTAGAACTTCTGAATTAATATCTGGAAAAAAATCTGAATAGTTCTCAAACTAACTTTTGATTACTGAATTGACATCTTCCATATCCTAATTCGACGTTTGGACAGTTTCCAATGTACTTCTCAACACACGTTTACTCGATATTACACAAAAATAAAAAAATAAAACTTTAACAGATTAAATACACTGTTTTATGTCAATATTTAATTTCCAAATATTTCAAACGTCTAAATGACCGTATTTCCGTACAGAATTTAGTCCAGAATTTATTTCGATAATAACGCAATATCAAATAAATAAATGTCAGCAGCATTAATATGAAACTTTGAAATAATTAGGGTGACACGGTGGTCGAGCGGATAGCCAGTGAGACCCCTGGTTCGATCCTCGGCCGGGGTACTTGGTTATTTATGGAACTCTTTTCAGTGTTTCCCGCTCAACTAGAAATGAACTGGTTAGCAACCCAGAGGTTGTCTCGCGTGCACCGGGAACGTTAGAGAACCAAGGTGTCTTTTCGGAACGAGCTAGGACAGCGCGTCCGGATACCCCACTGTATCACCCCACTGTCTACTCTACATGCTGTCCTTTCAGCACAAACACAGAACTCCATTGTAAGTGCTTGCACTTTTATGGGTTATCATTGACCAAAATATGTAAATAAAAATAATAACAAACATCTACTAGTATCACACAGTTGAGTCAACAATAGCGGCAATCAATTCCCATAATAACAGGTGGCAAAGTTGAATTAACAACTGTCCAAAGTTAAAAAAATATGTTAGTCAAGAAGTTCTTTCGAATATGGCACAGAGTCGAATTAAAAACTGACTCATGCTAGTAGATGTCTTATTCAATAAATTAGTAAGAAGATATAGCAGAATCGATGCCAGAAATTAATTCACAACATATTTCGGAAAGTATTCACTAACGTCGAATCTTCAACTGCCAGAAGTTAATTCACAAGTTATTTCAGAAGTAAAATCGTTTTGTGTCAATACCGGTATAACGGAGAACAGAATTACAACTACCAACAGATGGTTCAGAAGTAGAAGTAACAACTGGTCGAATTAATAATATTCTTATAAGCATCTGTTCGCACTAAAATAAATGTACCACAAAGTCGAAATAATGACTGGCAAATAACAATAACCGTTTACAAAAAGCTACTTCTTTTAATTCGAGAACTAAATTAACAACTACAATGTACCAACAGATGATTCAGAAGACCCAACCATCAAAAGACAATTCTTCGCAAGTCAAATCAGGTCACAAGTTATTTCAGAGGATAAATCGAAATCAACCCGAAGTCGAATTAACAACTGCCTTAATTTAATACATAAGTAAGTTTAGAAATTAGTTCAAGGATTACGCAATGTCGAATTCAATTCACTTTTAACGCAAAGTCGAATTCACAACTGTCTTTAACACGTTAATTCAAAAGTTTGTTCAGAAGTTAATTCGGAAATTACGTAATTTATAAAAAAAAACATCTAGTAGTTAGTTAATCGAAACAACCCACGTTCGAATTGCCAACTGCCAAAAGTTAACTTAGTAGTTAAGTCAGGCGTTTATCGGGAGCTGCAACAAACATTGAATCAACCATCGGAATACTAGTAGTTCAATTCAAAAGTTTGTTGACAAATTGTAGGTATCCTTAAGTATAATCAAAAGTAACAAATAACCGATAATAGCCAACATTGATTTTATACAAATGTATTGAGAATTAAACCTTTGTAGCTCCACCACTGGAAGAATAACAAGAATGTTAAAGTTAAGATGCAAGTTTGATCGCTTATATTCCCAAATCCTTCGACATATTGCTTTTATAATTTGCATGCTTGTTAACCATCATGACCCCAACACATGCACTTGAGTAGATAACTCTATCTGTCTATAAGGCTTTTTGGACTTAGCAACGCAAATGTTGAAGTTTAGGTAATATGAACTAAGGCACCGCCTTAATCGGTATTTAATAAATATTACATAACAGCTAGGCTATATAAAAAGTTAAGTTACCAATTTTCTAGGGCTCTTTTCAGCTGATAGGCCGCTCAAGCACCCTTTGACATTTTAACTCCCCTGGTCATTGGGCTACATATGGAAACCTACACCCGTGTCTCCCTGGGGAGACTATTTCTCTCCTGTGGTGTGGCAGCCAACATCGATCTGCGGCGCCCAGGAATAGACACTGTCCTCACAGGTACCATTTTACACCATGGTCCAGAGGGGGATCGAACCCGGGACCTCTCGATCCCGAAGCGCGTGCCCTACCTCTAGGCCACCGCTCCCCATTTGTAGATATAAACGGGCTCCAGTTTCTTTTATAATTATCTTTATATAGAGTGAGGGGACCAATGCTCGGTCAGCCCAGTGGCGGTCAGTTCGATTATTATGTTAAATCAAATGAAAAATAAAGGTTGTTAGCCATGTTTTTACATCTTTTTTGTTTATTCCAATCCTTCATCACCTAATAACACCATCAGATCGTCTTCTCGCATATAAAAAAATAATTTTGCAGACGGCAGATGTCCGCCATTGAAAGAATATAGAATGCATATCATTACATTTTCGTACAGGCACACCACCAATATTTAACTAAAGGATACCATTAGCATGTAACTAAACTACAAAACATGTGTACGTTGTGTGTCAACAGAAAAAAAAGTGAACATTATTCCACTTTGACTGTTTTTAAAGACGGTAAACAAATACACCACCTACCTGTTGACGTAATTTATTTGCTGCGCGGCTCGTGGATAAAATGAACATTCCGCACTATTGGATAAAATAAGTGCGGTAAAAATTATTGCAACAAATGAAATAGGTGTTAGCATAGTTTTATGTTCTGGTTGGAATCTATAATAGTTTTTCATTCATATGGTGCCGAAATGAATCATAATCAGTTATTTAATGCTTAACCTCATACATTACTGGTAATAATGTTGTCATTCAACACGACGTGGAAAGGTGAGTGGTATAGAGTAAAGCAATTATTAGGTACAATTAGCCTTTATCACCAGCAGTTATTTCTGTTTTTTATGTTACATTCTATCAGTTGATATGTTAAACAAACAGTTTTTAGCGATTATTATAAAATTATATATGTGTGCTTAAATATAGACCACTGACCGAGCACTGGTTCCGTCATAATCAATTGTGTTTCTGTTTGATCCGTATCTTCACCGCACCGGATTTATTCTATAATCAGTGTCAATGTGGACGCTTTGTTTATAATATCGTGGGAAAAGACTAGGTCATTATTTTAAGGTGTTACTTTATTGCATTTTATTATCTGTGTGTGTTTTAATTTGGAAAACGTACACTTTTTGACCGAATACTGGTCCTCTCACTCTATGCTTTATCCAAGGGAGATAACAAATGTATGCAATCATTGTACAAATCAAGTCAATGCATTGAAATTGTCATACATGTAATTTGATTCAAAATTAATAAAATCAACGACATACCTATACTGTACTGTAATAGTGTAGGCCTACTGTATGAGGTTTTATTTTTTCCCGGAATATAGATAATTTCCAGCCTCCCAGGTCTACCTAACCATGTTTGTCTTTTGTCCGTATCCGCTTGGAAAATCGAAGATATTACAAAAGCGACACCGCACGATATTTGATGGGGCCCAGGTTTACATTCACATGCTCTAGACCTACAACAAATATCACACAATTGTGCTTCGCAGCTTGCATACAGTGAGTGTGTAGACTCTCGGACTATCAGCCCATCCGGAACATGATTTCGCGACTCTCTTTCCAATTTGGATCGAAGCAAATTTATAACAACATTGAAGTCCTCAACCTAGTTGCCGATTAATCCGGAATCAATCCATATAAGAAAAACAGTGAATCTAAGAAAGTTAAAATCTATTGACATTAATGAATTCAAAAAAGACATCGAATCCTCAGATATTTTGGAAAGTGGACTGCATATATCAGACGTTGATGAACTAGTTGAGGTATATACCCATGGGCTTTCATCACTAATTGACAAACATGCGCCCCTAAAATCCAAAACCATAGTATTAAGACCCTCATGTCCATGGTACACTGATGAACTATATGACGCTAAACATCTGAGACGAAAATTTGAGCGAAAATGGCGAAAATCTAAATTGACAATAGATCATGAAATATATAGGAATCAATGTTCGGTAGTCAACAAAATGTTGAAACAATCCAAAGAATCCTATTACACAGATAAGGTAGAAGCCTGTGGTCGTGATCAGAAAGGGTTATTCAAGATAACTAAACATCTGATGGGTGAAGAAAAAGAAGTTGTGTTACCAACTGGTAAACCTGCTAAAATGCTCGCACAGAGCTTCAGTGACTTCTTCATTAACAAAATTGAAGCAATACGTACTGAAATAGCCTCCAGTATTCAGTCAAACCAACAAAACGACAGTGTTGAATTCGAAACTACTTTCGAAGAAGAGCAATTGTCCGAATTTTCTCCAACATCAGAGGATGAAATTGTATTGTATTGTATTGTATACCAACATGGCTGTTGAAGGATTGCTTGAATGAACTACTACCATTATAAACAAGAATATTCAATGCATCACTCAAAAGTGATTATGTACCCAAGGCTTTTAAAAGCTCCAGAATAAGACCACTGATAAAGAAGCCAGGCCTTGATCAAAATGTACTGAAAAATTATAGACCTGTGTCAAACTTACCCTTCATTTCCAAAGTAGTCGATGCTCAACTGGAAGAGCATTTAGCACTACATGATCTCCACGAAGAACGTCAGTCAGCATACAGAAAATTTCACTCTACTGAAACGGCTCTTCTTCGTGTGCAAATTGACATCCTTTGCTCTCTAGACCAGAATAAAACTACGGTCTTTGTAATGCTGGATTGGTCAGCAGCATTTGACACCATTGATCACAACACTCTACTAGGCAAAGTTAAAAATCATTTTGGTATAACAGGCAAGCCATTAGAGTGAATGAAATCCTATTTGTGTGACCACTACCAGACTGTCTGTATAAATGGAGAGGTTTCAAAACCTGTACTTATGAACTACAGCGTACCACAGGGATCTGTGCTTGGTCCAAAGAACTACACCATGTATACAAAACCAGTCGGTGCAATCTGTAGAAAACATCAATTGCAACATCATTTCTATGCTGATGACTCACAATTATATATGGCGTTCAAACCAAAAGATTGTGTCTCGCGGGATGAAACCCTGTAAAGAATTGAAGCTTGTCTGAAGGATATCTTGCACTGGATGAAAGATAATTTGCTGAAACTAAATGCTGACAAAACAGAGGTAATCCTGTTTGTACCAAAACGGAATGCCAGCACAGCCGAGAATCTCACAGTGACAGTTGGCGACGCTGTAATTAAACCATCATCGATGGTTAGAAATCTTGGTGCAATGTTGGATTCACATTTGGACATGGATAAACATGTAAACTCTGTTTCAAGGTCGTGTTTCATGCAGATCCGACAAATAGGTCAAATCAGACAATACTTGACTGTTGATGCAACAAAATCCCTGATTAATTCTTTAGTAACATCGAGACTGGATTACTCCAATTCATTATTATGTGACACCCCGAAAATCATTCTGAATAAACTACAAATTATTCAAAATACAGCTGCCCGTCTCATCACACGGACACCGCGTTACAATCACATCACTCCTGTACTGAAGGATCTTCACTGGCTACCTGTACAGTACAGGGTAAAGTACAAGGTCTTGACTCATGTTTTCAAAGCACTACATGGGAAATCGCCTGATTACATCAGAAGTATGTTGGAAGTTTATACTCCACAAAGACAGCTAAGGTCTCAAAATGATTCCGTTCTTCTAGTTGTGCCAAGAACGAGGATTGTGACTTACGGTGACCGATGTTTCACAGCTGCTGCACCGAAACTCTGGAATGCACTGCCAACAGCGCTCAGAGACAGTAAAACACTACCGTCCTTCAAGAAAGCCCTGAAAACGCACTATTTTACTATAGCTTATTCATGCTCAAGTTCATGGTTAAGTAGACGCCCGTCTACTGGGTTAAGTACAGCCCCGTTTCAAAGTGTGGTAAGGTCTTGAAGAAAGTATGTTATTTCTTCGACCTTTACGGTAAGGTCTTGAAGGAAGTATGTTATTTCTTCGACCTTTATGGTAAGTTCTTGAAGAAAGTATGTTATTTCTTCGACCTTTGTAACTCCTATGATGATAGTTACTTTATGTCATTTGTGAGTCATCCCCCTTTTAAAGGAAGTATCACTATTCCTTTAAGGGTTAAGGACATGTGGTAATGGTACTTGACGTTATCCTTGTCCTAGTTGAGGTTTACATTCAGTTAATACCCCTACAGATAATCAAATCGTTGTATACCACTATTTTATTGTAGCAAAGTATTTCTATATACCATGTCTCCTAAGATTTATCTTCCATTTCGTTTCGGCAATATGATACTGATGGGAGACTAAATAGCTTTGATAAAAAAGTTGGCTAAAGTAAACTGCAGCACACGATGTTTTTGTTTTGTTTTGAAAAAATGGAATGGTCTAAAACTCGTCGCTCCGCTCCTCGGAGTGTTTACTTCCCTTTGTTGATTCAATAATTTTGTTTCATTTCATAGAATATTGTTTAAAAGTTTAAGAATATAAAAGAAAACGTTTGGGCTCGACCGTTTCGAGATTAAGAATTTCTTATTTTCCAAGACTATTCACCTCGGAAAACAGCCTGAATTTTTTGACCGGAAATAACCTTTTCTGAAAGCATTAATACCTACAGAGACTCGACGAAGATATGCACGTGTACCCGTTACTGATGTGGCTATTAAATACCATATAATATAAATTAAAATATAAAACAAGAGGGCCATGATGGCCCTATATCGCTCACCTGATTATTAATGAAGACCTGCAGGGGGCATAATTTAAGCAATCGTGGTCGGGAACCACTAGATGATGCTACATACCAAATATCAAAGCTCTGGACATTGTAGTTTTAGACAAGAAGATTTTAATATGCTTCCTTATATAAGTCATTGTAAAACGGTGACCCGCGGGGAGGCCTATTTTGACCCCAGTGCCATAATTAGGGCAACCTTGGTATGAGACCACTAAATGATGCTACATACCAAATGTAGAAGCTCTAGGCATTGTAGTTTTAGACAAGAAGATTTTATATGTTTTCCCAATAGAACTCTATGTAAAACAGGTGACCCCCCGGGTCTGCACCAATTCTGACCCCAGTGGCATAATTTGAACAATATTGGTAGCGGACCAATAGATGATACTACATACCAAATATGAAAGCTCTAGGCATTGTAGTTTTAGACAAGAAGATTTATATATGTCTTCCCTATATAAGTCTATGTAAAATGGTGACCATTGGTGGGCCAATTTTCACCCCAGGGCCATTGTTTGAGCAATTACTAATTCCCAATGCCACGTACATTCTTGCAACATTTTATTAAAATTGGCCAAACGGTTTGAGAGGAGATGTCGTTTAAACGTGTGGACGGACGACGGACATAAAGACAGACGAACGGACGGACGAGCGGACGGAAGACGGACTGAGAGTGAACACAATAACTCACCTTGAGCACTTTGTGCTGAGGTGAGCTATAATAGATACAAACTACTCTGTATTAATTTAATTCAAAGTTTCAACACAGCAATTGTGCTTTCATCAGGAAAATTGATAAGCGATAAGGTATGTTTTAGTCACGGCTGGGTTCATTAGTCGCCTAGAAATTTAAGCGCAAATGATATTGTTAGCGCTACGGCAAACTTGATTTTGGAATCCAAGCGCCCCGGTCGTGGACACTAAATCGGCCAGGGAGTTGTACGAGTGCCCATCAAAACTTTCGTTAACTAATTCCACTGTTTCATAACAGTGATATAGCGTATTTAAATTCAAGTGTTCTCAATGTTAACAAAATAAATGTAATTAATTTGTTCCTATTCGTCTTTCCATATTTAGCACATTTGCATCAGATATCTTATTCTGTGGTAAACAATACCGCTCCTCTCCAGCAGCAACTTTATGTTTTCAACACATTTCTTCCAACGCAATATTTTGTTCAGGTCCGATATGCATGCAGGAATATTACTACTTTCTCTTATGGAATACTAGTGGTCATAGTTGGCAGTTAAGTTGTATTCAATATCATCTGCGAACAACAGCATGGTCAAAAGAATCGAGTGAGATTTTGTTACTTCTTGATTTTCTTACACCGTTGCACAATTTCCTAGGACAGGATAACGGAATCACTGGCACTTAGTGTTGTTCCGATTATAATCGAAAATCCTCACACAACCGATTATCTAGACAGGCACACGGTGTCATCGATTTAATAATTTGCATACTTAAGAACGTATCTAACTTATAATGATAACGTTTATTGTATAATGTCTCAAATAGGTAATAGGCAAGAAACTACTACATTTAACATACATTTTGGCATACAATTTTGTATTGGAAAAATAATCGATTATAATCGATAATCGATCGTGCCAAACCAATAATCGATTATGATTTTCCATCCGATTCCAGGATACTGGCAGCTCATTTGATACATTAGAAACGATGTCTTGTACTTGATGCGTCAAAATGACACGTTAAGCCATAATTCGACTAGATAATGTGCAACGTACACATAATATCTTGTTGTAAGTAATTCAAATGTTAATGTCGGAACTTGATCTGTATTCTGCATTCGCCGCTTTTATAATTCGAATGTCGATGTGAGAGCTTGGTCTGTATTCAAACCTGGGTCTGCTTTCGCCGAGCTGGTCTGTATTCACACCTTGGTCTGCAATAAGAATGTCTAATTTTGTATAGAATAAACAGACATAAAGTGGTTCTTCGTACGGTCGACTTTAAAATGATAAAAACAGTTATAAAGAGTAACTTCGTTGAGTCGAATTTTAAAAGAGAAAAACAGACATAAAGGCAAACTTTAGAAAAAATGTTCTAAATATAGTAACAGTCAGATTACAATCAAATTAATTCTACAATTACCCGTAAAATGTATGTATTGCACTAAAACATACATGTATTATACTACTACTCTTTTCAATATCAAAATTTGTATTTCATCAAAAGCTAATTGGTTGTCGGTGAGGTTCAATTTCGTGCCTTTGTATTGACAGACAAAACGCAGGAGACGAGTCTTAAAAGAATCAAGTTCCAAAACTATTCGCTCATCAATTTTGAACGGGATTTTATAACTATATCTATGTACGAAGGGATCGGGTATAAGTACATAATACATACAGCTGCTGTCGTGGTTCGGTGGTTGTTATGCACTGGGATTGTAACTGGCGATATGCGCTGGATTCCAGGTAGTGGCAAGTATATAATACCATTCTACGAAACTGTCGATTTTCTTTCACATTATTTAGGTTGCTGGTTGCTTGTGTAATCGTGATTACGTAGCTATTACTGGCTATTTAGTCCGGGTTATGTCCTAGGTATGAAAACTGATAAGGTGAATCGGTCGCCGTATTTAAAAAATGATGTTCATTTATGGTAAGGCACGGCGTTTAACCCGAAGGAACAAACATTTAAGTAAATACAACACTATTGAATCCCCTTTCGGAAAACCAAGATAACCATGGCGACCGCAAGTAAATCATATTTGACACATACTTGTTATTAGTTTGGTAATTCCAGTAGATGTGTTTGAGTCTTTTATTTAAGAAAAGTGCACCCGCTGCACTGTTCTCTACGTATTGTTCAAGTTAGCACTCTTGTCAATTGGGTATTTACTATGAAAAGAGAGTGCACATGCTCTTATATCGACCGGGAACTTGATCATTTCTTGTACTCTTATTAGTGGTGTATATAAAAATCATAGATTAACTGATTAGACACTAATATACATGTCACGAGTATCTGTGTAGTAAACCGGGCACATTGGGAGCCAATGAGTTCATTCGGACATAGATAAAGTACATTAACCTTGATTCCTTGTATCACACAACTGTCATATCCATTGAAATCTTAGACCATTTTAACAGACGAAAAATACGGATGATCTCTTACTTACGTGTTTCAGACGAAAACAAAAATACATCGTGAGCATCGTGAACAGCGTAGAACACTTTTGACAGTCGAACATTTGGCCCCGGAGCGTGGTGGAACTTGCTAATCGTAGTGGAGCGCATTGGAACTTCTCATACCTTAGCGTAACAGAACGTAGTACGTCATTGTAGAGACTCCTGCGCTTTGAGACGCTCTGCTTAGACATGGTACGTTCCAATGCGTTTCCAGCAACGCGACGCTCTGGACGATTCGTCGTATTTTAGGCACTCTACAAAATGCCAGGAAAGTATCTGCTAGAAATTATTCTTCCACCTTCTTACCTACGCCAATAACTTACGACATTCAATCAAAAGATCATATGGATCAAGTGAAAATATCATCTCCCCAACAACATGAGGAACTGCCAAATCAGACTGCTACACAGAAGGGGTAATCTAAGTGATTAAATGAGATTTTGTTACGTCTTGATTTTCTTACACCGTTGCGCAATTTCTTCGCGGTCCTTTCTGATACCCATGTCATCGCGGCAGTTCGTTTCCTTGGACAGGACAACAGGAATCACTGACAGTTCATTTGATGCCTTTTTGTGTGCAGGCGTCTATTACATTAGACACGATGTCTCCTTGATGCGTTAAAATGACACGTTTAGCCATAATTCGACTAGATAATGTGCAACGTACACATATTATCTTGTTGTAAGTAATTCAAATGTTAAAGTCGGAACTTGATCTGTATTCTACATTCGCCGCTTTTATAATTCGAAGCTGGTCTGTATTCAAACCTTGGCCTGCAATAAGAATGTCTAATTTTGTATAGAATAAACAGATATAAAGTGGTTCTCCGTAAGGTCGAATGTAAAATGATAAAAACAGACATAAAGAGTAACTTCGTTAAGTCGAATTTTAAAAGAGAAAAACAGACATAAAGGCAAACTTTAGAAAAAATGTTCTAAATATAGTAACAGTCAGATTACAATCAAATGAATTCTTCAATTACCCGTAAAATGTATCCATTGCACTAAAACATACATGCATTATACTACTGCTGTTTTCAATAACCAAATTTGTATTTCATCCAAAGCTAATCGGTTGTCGACGAGGTTCAATTTCGTATATTTGTATGGACAGACAAAAAGCAGGAGACTAGTCTTAAAGGAATCAAGTTCTAAAACTATTCGTTCATCAATTTTGAACTGGATTCTATAACTTTGTCTATATACGAAGGGATCGGGTATAAGTGCATGATACACACAGCTGCTATCGTGGTTCGGTAGTTGTTAAGCACTGGGGTTTTAACCGGCGATATGCGCTGGATTCCAGGTAGTGGCAAGTATATATTACCATTCTACGAAACTGTCGATTTTCTTCCACATTTTTTAGGTTGCTGGTTAGCTTGTGTAATCGTGATTACGTAGCTATTACTGGCTATTTAGTCCGGGTTATGTCCTAGGCAAGAAAACTGATAAGGTGAATCGGTCGCCGTAATCCAAAAAGATGTTCATTTATGGTAAGGCACGGCGTTTAACCCGAAGGAACAAACATTTAAGTAAATACAACACTATTGAATCCCCTTCCGGAAAACCAAGATAACCATGGCGGCTGAAAGTAAATCATATTTGACACATACTTGTTTTGAGTTTGGTAATTCCAGTATATTTTTGAGTCTTTTATTTAAGTATTGTGCACCCGCTGCACTGTTCTCTACGTATTGTTCAAGTTAGCACTCCGGTCAATTGGGTATTTACTATGAAAAGAGAGTGCACATGCTCTTATATCGACCGGGAACTTGATAATTTCTTGTACTCTTATTAGTGGTGTATATAAAAATTATAGATTAACTGATTAGACACTAATATACATGTCACGAGTATCTGTGTAGTAAACCTGGCACATTGGGAGCCAATGAGTTCATTCGGACATAGATAAGGTACATTAACCTTGATTCCTTGTATCACACAACTGTCATATCCATTGAAATCTTAGACCATTTTAACAGACGAAAAATACGGATGATCTCTTACTTACGTGTTTCAGACGAAAACAAAAATACATCGTGAGCATCGTGAACAGCGTAGAACACTTTTGACAGTCGAACATTTGGCCCCGGAGCGTGGTGGAACGTGCTTATCGTAGTGGAGCGCATTGGAACTTCTCATACCTTAGCGTAACAGAACGTAGTACGTCATTGTAGAGACTCCTGCGCTTTGAGACGCTCTGCTTAGACATGGTACGTTCCAATGCGTTTCCAGCAACGCGACGCTCTTGACGATTCGTCGTATTTTAGGCACTCTACAAAATACCAGAAAAGTATCTGCTAGGAATTATTCTTTCACCTTCTTACCTACGCCAACTGACGAAGTTCACCAGAAGATCATATGGATCAAGTGAAAAGATCATCTCCCCAACAACATGAGGTACTGCCAAATCAGACTGCTACACATAAGGGGTAAGCTAAGTGCGGATAATATGCCAGTTTCAAAGTGAAAACGTTTACGTTGGTCAATATCTTAAACATAATTTAACACGATCTACTAATCCGGTGTATGTTTGTTAATGGTCGTTTACCGTCAGCCACGATGCCCTAGATTGGAAAATATCGTGTAGCTCTAAGATTAATTGGTTGAAATTTCGTTTTACTACGGTGCTGTAACGATTCCTTACGGTACCAACACGATTCTGTCAAGATGTGCCACCTCTTTCCTTCTCATATTTTCGCACGCTTTATTGAGTCTTTAAGTTATAATGGAGGTGAAATTGGCATAGCAGGCATGAAAGCCCTGATCATCAAATAAACAACATAGCTTGGCGAATGGATTCATCAACATGCTGCCAGCCGCAATGTGCTCTAGTACCTAAGCCCCTGGAGAGTTGAGAATTAGAAAAGACAAGGTATACGATTTGTCAAGCTTGTGAGCACAGTTATAGATACCAAACCCAGGAATTGATATTGATTACTGTAGAGATTTCGGTTGTTAAGAATGATGTATAATCGCCTTAAAGTTTATGGTTTCTTTGCTCCATTGCATCAAACGTTTGTCTTATCTTGTTCGTGTAATACGAAAGACCAGACTGTACACCAAGTCCTCCTAATATTTATTATATAGGAAGAAGTATACTTTGATGATCTTAGGGAAAGTAGGCCCATGTTGAACGCCAGACAAAGAGGACAAATCCTTCTAGTATGTTTTATTGGCAATTATGACAACAAAATGATCAAATACATTATTTATAACGTGTTCAAAGCGTCTCTGAAGGAAGGTAAAAATATTCAGATTCAACTTAGCGTACATAAAACCCCATTCTATCAAAACAACGAAGAAAAAAGAGATTTCCAAATGAAAACAAGTAAAAATGGACGACGTATATGTTAAAACACGATAAATTCGCCATTTTAACGCAGTTAAAATCAATATACACTGATGCATATACCGACAGATCGATAAAGCTAACAAAAGAGTTTTGATATTTTGCTATAAATTCACTTATTTTCGCGCGTGGAATAAAATGTTGTTACTTAAAACACCTGTTCGACATTATAACGGTTTTTAACATCAGTCGATATACATGTATCGAATTTCAATACATTCTAAATTAAAAAGTTGGCTTCGGATTTTAAAAATTCAAAATAACTATGAAAGCTGTGTTTTCAATCTATGGCTCATTTTAATTCTTTTTGAAATTATCGACGAATAAAAGGTCTAGCAGAGGTCAAACGTAAGGTCGTACCAGTTTCGCTTCGACATTCCACACGGATCGACATTTTGTCCAAATTCCATCCATGGAATTCGACATAACTACGAAAATAGAAATATATATATATATATATATATATATATATATATATATTTTATTTTTAATCGTTTGCGGACCAAACACTGATACTGCCACCTGTGGATAAAATTGGTTCAATTGGCTGTTACCTACACTTTATGAAAATGTCAAAAGTACTTAAGACATACCCACCGCACCTTAAAGCTTTGTGGTAAACGATAAAATTTTCTAGTTCCTCAAAGTTTCCCCTCGACCATGAGAACCCTTTTCTCTATGCATTTTGATGCCCATTTATTAAATCGGGTATACATCGCCCTAGCAAAATCAGACATGGTGACTGTCAAGGCTAAATTCTCGTTTTTTTCTGGACATCAACCATCAAAACTTTCGTCTGGCCTCTTTTAAAACAAAAGAATAAAAAATATATTAATTATTTTTCATGCTTACTTGATTCTTTTGAACCATTTAAAGAACTGACATATGATAGTAAAAATGAGAGTATTTTAAATGTATCATATGTCATTTCCCATGGACTTTTAAATTTCTGTTTTGTAAAAATAATAGATAGTTAATTTATGTGTTTCTATGTCATGAGTTTTTCATGTTTATTGGAACTGTTTCCTTGACTGGTGATATTTATTTGCGTCATGACGTGGAGTGTTTATAATTGTTAATCAGTGAATGAGATTTTGTTTGTGGAATATTATCAATCAGCTATGGCTGTTTCGGAAACCAAATCACTTGCGTCCTTCAGTAGTGGGAAGGATTTCGGCGACTCAGGAATCGGGTCAATGGAACTGACGGGTATCGGTTCTCGGCAATCTGCAAGAACTTTACTTACCCAGAAATCATTGAAGACATTAAAATCTCGACAATCAAAATTAAGTCATGTGACTAAAACATCAAAGTATTCTGGGAATACCGCCAGGTCGCAATGGAGTACAGATACAATAAAAAGTAACAGCCCCTCCCGAGAGAGGGGCCAAATTTTAGAAGTTTTGCCGCATATACGGGAATATAATAGGAATAAAAAGGAAAACACTTTGAGAAAAGATCCAATGTATAATAGCTCTGAACAAATGATATTTTATGATAACGATGGGAAACAGGTAATTGTCTTCTTGAAATAAATGAAGCTTTTATTCCAAGATAAAATTTCAAAACAACAACTGACAGCAGTAATAACAATTTAATTTTATAATTATCTTTATATACCAAATGACTAGCGAATATTGTTTATAATACATGTTATATATATAGGCTTGCCTT